>OZ024914.1:3091426-3203926 GCA_964017125.1 Flabesymbios commensalis
ATATATATATATATATATATATATATATATATATATATATATACTAGAATCCAATGTATTATTGGGTCTTTCATTGTATTATTGGGTCTTTTAGAATGACCCAACAATACCCGTCATTTAGTTAAGATAGAAACTTAACTAAATGACGGAAAACTTATAGATTGGTGGCGCCACCTCCATCCCCGACCACCGACCCTAAAGCTACTATCTTAGAAGTTTCTTTTAAATGTGTCTAAATTATGGTTCCTTTAAAAGACCCAATAATACGGAATAACAAAAGAATGACCCAATAATAAATTGGATTCTAGTATATATATATATATATATATATATATATATATATATATATATATATATATATATATATATATATATATATATATAGGGCCCATAATGATTATGTATTATATATATATACAGCCATGCGTCACATAATAGCACCGACCTTAACCATGTATAACCGCTAAGCATGACTACTGTAGATCTGGTAATGTTTTCGTATTTGAATTACGCGTATTTCCTATCTTGGGACTTTTCACAAAGATTAGAATTGTTTAGAATTGTCTTTAGTAGCCCTATAGTAATAATTATTATTCTGAAATTCGCGAATTTGTCCTTCGCAAAAATTAAAACCTCGCGAATTGACCAGATCTACACAGTATGTAGTCGTTTTAATCTGTTCTAGTAGCAGGTTAAGGGGCCTCGCAAAGTTAAAAAAATTCCAAACATCTAAAAGCAATTGGATATAGCTCATCCCACCCACCCACCCCCTATCCTTTTTTTTGGGGGGGGGGAACCAATCATCATCAAATATTTTAATTTTTTTTATGGTTTTCCAATTTTCTATACAAAATGGCCCTGGACCCACCCACCCACTTCTAAATTTTATTTGGATGCTTGGAATTTTTTTTTAACTTTGCAACATCCCTAAGTCAGTCAGTGGGAAAGGAATATGTGTTTAAATTTTAAGATTTGCAAATGTTGGGTGTCAAATTAAACAGATATGAGTAATTTTCACCCATAGCGAGACAACTTCTAAGTGGGTGAAAATTTAAATAAGATTAGCTTAGCGGGTAAAGGATTAGTAGACGAACCCAGACAACATGAAGCATTGATCTCTGACGTACGGGGTTCAAAACTCGGGCGGAACGGATGTTTGTCATCGAGGTTGTGCATATACAGTACCCCAAACTGTTCAAAGGCCAGGAGTGTGCAGTGCTGTCGAAAGACACCTTGGAGTAATTCAATAAGAGTGAAGCATAGTCTCGATTTCAGGCTTCCATCTGTCGCGATAATGCCATGATTGTGCAGAAAGCGACATCAATCAATATGCACCCCCCCCCCCCCCACATCGGGCCGCCAACTTATCTTTCCTAGTAGGCCGTCGCTTTCGATAGGTTCGAGGCTCGAATCCCGCCAAAGTGAGATGTCAGCATATTATTATTTCTCTACTTATGTTTTTTCCCATGACTGGCGGCTGGGTCACCATGTTACAGGATCCAAAATTCAGCCTGTAATTCAAGCAATATTTGTGTATTTACTGTTCTTATTATTAGGTACAGCACGATATATATGACCTTCTATTGACAAAGGCGCGGTCATAAACATTACTGATTATGTAGGGGCCTACCGCTGTGCAAACAGCAATAGGCCAAACTGCTTAGAAAAGCAAATTAGGCAAACAACAGTAACTGCTTTTCCACCAAATGTTGGGTTAATGTTGGCCCACCGTCTTCGACGTTGGCCCAACATTAACCCAACATATGGTAGAAAGGCTGTTACTGCTGTTAGCCTTTGGTTTAGTCACTGCCGTTTCCGTATACATCATAGTAGACCCGTATATAGGCCTAATAATATATGTTGATATGAATTATATATATATTGTCTCGGAAAGAATATACGACAGGGCGGCCTGATCTTCATAGAAATAGTGTAGGATTCCCGTTTTCACTGTGTTCGCTATAACTATAAATCCACAAAGTACTTATTTTCACACTCTGCGCGGTGGTTTTTCACTATTAGACGTATATCGGTATCAGTGTATATCACACTCTATAATAGTTGTAGTTTGAACTACAATGTATGGCAGTAATGTGTCATGTGTGATTTCATCGCGTGAAAAATACAATACAAACGGTTTTTTACATTTTTCGTGCGATATGGGTAAATACAGCACATGGCAAATGTATAAGGTGTTCGCCTAAAGGCTCACACCTGATTCAATGAACGAGTGCTGTATTTTCCCATATCACACTCGAAATGAACACCGTTTGCTATATAGCGATGATATTTACACATAGCGCGACGCGATAAACAGCATTACCGTGCGATAATTTCAGAATAAAACGACTGGGATTTTTTCCAGTAATATCCCACGATTAATCCTTACAGCGCGGGGATCGACCACAGACGTCAGAATCTGACGTCCGTAGACGTCAGAATCTGTAAACGTCAGACTCTGACGTCTAAAGTCTATCCCCGCACTGTAAGAGTAAAAATATTCGTAATGGCTCTAGTCCCATAACATAGGTAGGCCTATTCAAATGTTCAAAGCGGAAAGAGCAAACTAAGACATTTCGTCGCCTCGGAGCTAAAGGATCCTATCTGCCACTCTGACGAGTGTCAGATAGGATCCTTTAGCTCCGAGGCGACGATTTATGATCATTTCAAATTGGTCTCCATGGTTTATGCAAAAATAATTCAGCGCTGTAAGGATTATAGATGCGTTTATTTTGCTGTCACGATCATCTACCACATACAGATGATTTGCGTACCACTCTGACCCGGTTCTCATAGTGTGCAAAAGTAACTGGTTTAACGCAGAGCGACGTGTCGCGAACTGTGTGAATGAGCGAATGACTACACCCACCCCATCCCCTATCCATTTTTTTTGAAGTATGTACAACCGAAACACGAAAAACACACACAAAAAACACAAAAAACAATATTTCCCACAAAAAAAGAAATTCGAGTTTGGGCTTGACACACCCACTGCCGAGTTTTTTTTCGATTTTTTTGATTTTTTTAACTTGACAAAATCCCCAAATCTGATATAAATTAAAAAATCGGAGATATATTTGGGCGGTAAGCTAAGGGGTTCGGATGATTAAAAAGCGGTAATACCTTAGATAATAATTAGGTACAATACATCATATATACCTTAGTTCTATCACCCCTATTGGGGGTACGTCATGTATGGTATGAACCTACACATGGGAAACAATATGTGTGAACTGTGACTGGAAATTATCTAGACTGGCTACCCAGTGTTTTCCATGAAAACTGAAAATTAGCCTCCTTCCCATCTTCCATTTTGTCGTTTTCAATCTTTCGTAGGCCTACATAAATATTTTCAAGCAAGTTTGAAACTTAATAACATTTAACTAAAATCTATGTTGGAGATGCTCATTTAACCCTTTCATTGCGGGGATCAACTTTAGTCGTCAGAAGTTGACGTCTATTGACGTCAACTTCTGACGACTAAAGTTGATTTGCCGCACTGAAAGAGTTAAACAAAATTATAATGGCCGTAGACCGATAACATTGGTATCCAAACAAAGCGGAGAGAGCTAACTAAGACATTTATGATGATTTCAAATTGAAGAAAACCCTTCGGTCTCAATGATTTATACAAAAATATTTCAGCGCTTTGAGGGTTTAATTTACACATTTAAATTTGCAGATGGTTCTTCTTTCATAACTAGGAAGATATATTTTTTGTCATTTGAAGCTGGAATTCACGTTAGTTATTCCAGCTTCAACTAAATAAAGAATAGTAACACACGAATGGTTAGTATCCACTATGTAAGACTAACTGGCCCTTTCGCCAGTCCTGGGACGCCGGTCTGAGTCTATGGGACAGTGATTATGCACATGTATTATATTGACGCACACTTGCTCCGGGACTGAGAGATTGCAAACCTTCGCCGAAATTAATGATCTTAATGATTAGAAAACCTATAATGGTAGATTCATTCATTCATTCATTCATTCATTCATTCATTCATTCATTCATTCATTCAAATATATAGTAGTAACCATGGCCCGAAAAACATATCTGGTGAAAGTTTGATGCAAATCCGCTAGAAGAAGTAATCAGGGGAGACAGTCAGATTAACAATTTAAACAAGACCAATATATTTATATGCATATGCATATGCATATGCATATGCATATGCATATGCATATGCAAATGCATATTCATATGCATATACATATGCATATGCATATGCATATGTAACTCCTGTGATCTATTGTCAGTTCATCAAATTTGCGATAAGTATACTTCCATAGTATGTTTTTTCTTCACTCAATTTACAGCTTCAATTGAATGAGCAACAGAAACAGACAATTCAGCAGCAGTAGGGTCGAATATCCCTCAAAGCAAAGCTGGCTGTAGTAGATAGATGAGATCGAAGGGACATCCGCTTTCCTGAATGGAAAAAAGTTTTTTTTTATTTAAACTGAAAACTGCCAATGTTCTAAAGTAATGCTTGAATTATATATTATATGAATATTGTTAAGTTATATTTCACATTTTAGTTAGGACTATAAGAGTAATGCATAGCCTAATGTTACAAATTGGACAGTTTTTATTTTTTATGCAGATAAAATTTAAATTTCAAACAAGGAATAAGCCACTGTCTATTTTTGACCGCCTGATGAAAACCAATGACTTGAAGAGCCATGTGAGGTGACATAAAACGATTTCGTTCTCATCCTAAAATCAGTGCAATCAATTTTGCAACGAGCGACAGTAATTTATTTATCAGAATGAAGGATAAATAGATAGTTACCCGGGTGTTAGATAATAATATGATTACAGTGCATTCATGTAAGAACCCACTATATTTTACAGTAATATCAGAAATAAGCAATTGTACTTCTCATAAAAAGGATACATTATAATAATATACGTTTTCAACATTTCTTGCTAACAGTGAAAAATAACACAATATATACTTTATTGGGCTATCACAATAAATAAATAAATAGAAATATAATATCATAATAACAATATTTGATAACAATAACAGAGTAATAAAAAATATTTATCACTATCTTCCCAGCAAACATTAAACATTGACCCAAGGTCGGGTTAATGTTGGGCCACCAATTGTGACACTGGACCAACATTAATCCCACAGTGGGTTTGCTAAAGTTGTGAGCGTCAATATGAGGTTAGACCAGGGAACAATAACCATTTTACCAGTTATATCATTTAAATTATCAACCATTTGAAGTTGTGTCTCGTTACAGCGACCCACAACTTCAAGCAAGTGAAAATCACGCCTACTTGTTTAATTGGAGAAAAAACATTTGTAAACCTTGATGTTTTTTCCACGCATATTTCATTCCCAATAACAGTGATTTAGTCAGCTAACAAAACAAATTAAAAAACGACAGTCAGATTGAACATTGTTCATATTACAAAGTTTTTCTTTAAAATCAATGTGTAAGTCTTAGAATAACGGGGGGGGGGGGGGTTAGATGATGAGGCGTATAGTCTTGGAAGAGGGATAATGCATGTCCTCAGCAAATTGGTCAATCCTGTAATTAATGGTAATGTATATAAGAAGTAAAAGACGTTTGGCAATACCAGAGAAGAACTATCGTATTGAACAAAACAATACTGTTTCTTGTTTTATATCGACGCATGTACGCTGGTAATTGTTGTAGCAATGCTTGCCTCTGGAGACAATGTAACGCAGTATTTGTAAATAAAATAGTCGTTATATATTTAAGGTATTTCACTTTATATTTCAGAGTGATCATCCGTGAATCCATTGTCAGGGAATGGTTGAGGGAGATGTAACTTCTCCAATCCATCTACCACTTTATTGTCTGTCTTTGCCAAGATCACGTGACCTCTACGTTCAGGAGACGTGACATGACCTCTGACCTCATTTGACCTTCCAGCAGGACAGGTACTGGGTCTTTGTGTCATATCATCTGTAGCTTTCTGCTCTGGATCTGTACGCCCTTCTCGCTCTGCTGATCGCTGCCTGTGTTTCCTGTGACGGCTTGATGACCTCTGACCTTCATCATCGTGATGCCGATGCTTCTTCTTCTTTTTCTTTCTTTCTCTTCTCTCCTGGTTTGTGTCATCACCTGGTGTCACTTCCTGCCACGCCTCTACTCCTGTACCATTATGACCTTTAGTGTGACCTTCTGAAGCATCACGAGCTGTACCATGGTGTTTACCCTCTGGATTATGACCTTCAGTGTGATCTTCTGTTCTATCACGACCTCCACCGTGGTGTTCACCGTCTTGCTTTGTATCTAGTATGTCACCATCTTCACCTTGACCTTCAATTTCCTTTGACACCTCCCGGTGACGTCTGTGGTGACGACGTCTTCCATCCTCACGTGGTACTTCATGGTGACCTTCTGTTTGACCTTCAGTTTGACCTTTATCCTCCTCGCTAACGTCACGATGACGTCTGTGACGATGCCGTTTTCTATCAGAGCTTGAGTTAAGCCCATCTCCATTTTCCTCGGATTCGCCCCTGTGATGTCTATGACCTTCAGAATCCTTCTCTCCACGATGTCTATGCCTGTGTCGTCTTTTCGTCTCTTGAGATACATGGTTGTCGTCCTGTACGACTGATGATAGCTGATGTGGCTGCTTCTGCTCTAGCTGCACGGCATCTCCCTGGTCTACAGCTGTATTATTGATCCTATTAATATGGTGGTGATCCTCAGAATCATCAGCGTGATGAACGCGAGGTTCTTGTTGGTGGAGCTCATCAGACCGGTGAACGTATGCTTCAGATCTCTCTGTAGATCTACTTTCCTTCTTTCTTTTCTTTTTCCTCTTTTTTTCCTTTTTGTGTTTTCTGGCTCTGTCTTCATCAGCTGTCTCTGTCATCTGACCAGCCTCTCTTTCATCTCCCACGATCACATGACCATTACCATGCTCTCTAATTGGTTGGTCAGTTATGTCATCTTGTGCGTTTGTTTTCCCCGGACTATCTTGCAGGAGATCTGGTATGGTACCAGATATCCCCTCGTCTTCTCCTCTGCTATCATGGTTCACCTCTCCCTGCCGCCCAGGCATGTTATCTCCAGATGTATCTCCTTTTCTCATGCGGCCCACACTTGAATTTTTATCTGACATTAACATGTTATCTGTCACCATATCATCTGTTCTATGTGGAGAATCACCAATGTGTTTCAAATCCACCTCACTAACAGCAGCCTCATTAACATATTGGGTCTCACTAGCATCCTGCTCATTAGAATTACTAACGATGTTAGGCCTATCAACTTCGTTAACGTAATGCTTCAGATAATAATCTTCTTCATTAACATTAGCATCATTGTCATTAGCGTCATTAAAATCATTAGCCTCGTGAACATTAGCATTATCAGCATTAAGCTCATTAACATCAGTTTCTGCTTTTGTATGTATATTAGGCTCCTCCCATGCTCTGGCTTTAGATCCATCTACTACACCTCCCTTCCTCTTCCTCTCCGAGGTCACGTCCCCATGACTACCCGTGACCTCATCATTCAGCTTATGACGTATCTCAGTGGATCCCACACTCAGACTTTTCTCTGATATATTTTGTAGTTTTGAGCTTTCCTCGATAGTAGACGCTTTCCGGGAAACCCCGTCAGAATCATAGAATCCGCTCTCAACACTCGGGCGAAGGGAGTCCGATCTGAACTCCTTCCCTCGAGTAACGGGCAGCTTCCTAGTGGGTGGATCATCATCCACAGCCAGCTCATCATAGTCTGGGAATGGTTGAGTCCTGCCGTCCCGCTGCACCACAAAGTAGGATGTCTGCCGGGCTCCAGTCTGTAACAAACAGATCGGCAGGAATATACAACAACACACAGGGAGGATAAAATAACAAAATAAAAATATTTCAGGCGATGTATACTATAGCCATGACTACGCGTGGAGGGGTGATTAGAGGAAGTGTAAGGTGTCTCAACCTGTATGAATGACTGCCGATGTTTTTTGCATAGGGATAAAACCAAATGATTATCGTTTAAGTGTAAAAGATAATATACATAATATACATTATACATGATGCATGTAATCCTATTTTGGTATATAGCAGGGTTAATGGGCGCAAGTACATCTATATGGGACTTTACAAGTACATGCTTTCTTCAAATATACATGTCAATTGTACTTGGATAGGCCTACAATTAACAAGTACCAAGTACATTTTCGTAATTATCGATATGTAATAAAACTATGCACAACAAAATATATAAAACTAAATCAACTGAGTTCAATAGTAGTGTTTTCGTCACACTACATCTGGTATATTTTTGTTCAATGACTAATCCAATAAAACAACTCATTTAATTCTGGTATGCTTTTTTAATTTTCATCTCCATGTGGAGGATCAGCGCTCAGAAATATGTTTGTGATAGTAACATGATTAGCTTTTGAAAGTTAACCCGTATTCTGCTGAATTGTTTGTGAGTATTTTATATTCGTTTCAAGCTGGAATTGCTGGCGCAATTTCCAGCTTCAAATGAGTGAAAAATAGACCTTTCCCAAATTATTTGATTAACTTAGCATCCACCACAAGATATGTTACACATTTTAGTGGTATTTCATTTATTTGCTTGAACACGTATATATAAAGGGTCACAAGGGTTAATAGCTCATTGATCAACCTTTGTTTGATCTAATAGTAAGTTAAACACTGAATACGACATTCTAAGGATTTTTTGTAGTTTGTGTCCACATAATCCAGACGTAAAAAACGCAGGTTGAGCTTTGAAATATTATTTCGTATTAATTAAACTGGAATTCAACTTTCCGCATGTAAATGATAGACAATTTATTGTTATCACCCAAATTTAATTCTTTATTTTTACCCGTTTATTTATCAATTCAAAAGAAAATTTAATTCCCGTTGACGCTTCTATAATGGCGAATATATCAGCTCCTGTCACTGAAAGGGTTAATAAGAATGACTTCACTTTCTTTTCACACCTGCTAATCTGCTAATTAGTAACACGGCCAGTGACATCGAATGCACTGAAGCGACACGCCAATTGGGTAATTAACCCTTCCACCACCAAGATGTTTGAGTACGTGTTTTTTCAGTTTATTGTTTATATTGACATATTAATTATTTAGACAGAATGCGACATCGGAATTTCCTGCAAAATTATAATATTTTTGCAATGCATTCATTCATGTTAAAGAATGAGCTCAGCCCATACCTAGTTTAATATTATAAACATACAAGAGATGTAGCAACTATAGGGTTATTTAATTACTGTCTACGGTCGACTATTGTTACATCATGATAATCTCCCCTTTACATTTCTTGCATACTCCTGTGTATGTGTTTGGAACTATAACTGTATAGATTGCGAACAATGTTTTTTGCTCAAATTAACTGCGTGTATAAAAGTGCTAATTGAAAATAACATACTCGTGAAATTCAAGCAGGATATGTTGCAGTATACTTCACTGTATATGATAAATAATAGCCTTTATGATTTATACACTGACATGCAAATAAGTGTGTAACGTATACTATTCATTTCAATAATTGCTTTATTTGATTACTTCCCGATGAGTCATCGCTTTTTTATATGCCTGCTAGGATTGATTAAAGGGCAAAACTTAGTCACCGATAAAGTTAAAGTTAATCTACGCCTAGTAGTAATTATGCTCAACGACATGTTACGTCATTCTTTGATCAATCATTAGGCCACTGTGTTTTATTTCTCTGTTTTAGATCAGAAAAAATCCAAAATTGAATGAGGGAGTACGGTAAAAAAACATTTTAGAGAAAAAACTTTCAACCTTTTCCGGAAAAACTTTTGACCTATTTTAAATAAAGTTAATGAGGGCGACGAAAAAAACAAGCTAAAAAAATTAAGCTGGATTTTTTTTTTTATTTCCTGAAATTAACTATACTAAGTATTATGTGAAAGGTTTTAAATTTATTAACATTATTATTTGTATGGAAATGTAGAATTTGGGTCTTTGGACACCTTAGTGTATGACTAGTCGATATCAAGGATTTAACACTATTTATGTAAAAAGAAGATGTTATGTGAAAAGAGAATACATTTTTATTTAAATACGAGGTTCATTAATATATGTAATAACCCTTTGAATCCCAAGTTGGACATCTTGTATCATGATTGTAATATGTTACTCATATTATTATTGCTTAAGATTAAATGTATATTTTTATAATCAGTAGAGCTACGGGAATTGTATGCATTGCAATATAGGTTAATTCCAAAGAACAGCACACAACTATATTTCAAAGTTCGTCAAATTTTGCCAATCAGGTAGCTATGTATAGCATTGATCAGTGTTCATCTAATTTCGCAAGTCAGCTAACTATATGCATGGCGCTGGTCAGTGGTCATCTAATTTCGCCAGTCAGTTAACTATACGTATAGCGCTGGTCAGTGGTCAATTAATTTTGCCAGTCAGCTAGCTATGTATAGCCCTGGCCAGTGGTCATTTAATTTCGCCAGTCAACTAACTAAGTGTATAGCGCTGGTCAGTGGTCATCTAATTTCGCCAGTCAGCTAACTATGTGTATAACGCTGGTCATTGGTCATCTAATTTCGCCATTCAACTAACCATATCTACGGCACTGGTCAGTGGTCATCTAATTTCGCCAGTCAGCTAACTATATGCATAGCGCTGGTCATTGGTCATCTAATTTCGCTAGTCAACTAACCATATGTACAGCTAATTATATGCATAGTTCTGGTCAGAGTTTATCCAATTTCACCAGTCAGCTAACTATGTATAGCGCTGGTCAGCGTTCATCTAATTTCGCCAGAATACATGATTGTATAATTAGCTGGCTGTCTCCATTCATTAAATGAGTATTATTTAAAGTTTATGCATTCTATATGTGACACAGTACTTATAACCTCCGACGAAATCCCGCGAGATCTGCTCCGAGACCGGAAGATCATTAGATTTCGCGTGATCATTAGATTTGGCTTGACACCGGAGTGCCGGTTGCCTGACCGGATGAATTCAAAAAAAAAAAAAATGAAATATTAGTTTTAATTTTTTTTTTCAATTTCGTTTTGTAGTGTCCTTCCATTTGCGTTTTAAAGATGGCTAACTGACTAATTTTGTAATTTATTGGCTTTTAGTCTCAGTTGTTCATCAGATGTTTTTTTGAAGAAAAAAACGTGAGGGTTAAGCTGCTCGCGCGCGCTACGTTTATAGTTTTGGAAGAACAACCAGATGATTGTTTTTTCTGTGGGGAACCCTCGCAGGGTTCACCTCAGTGCCGGTTGCCCGACCGGATAAATTCTAAAAAAAAAAAAAAAAAAATTGAAATTTTTTTTTTACATTTTTTTTTTTCAGCGCAAACTTATTATAAAATGCACAAGCTATAGTATAGCTTGTGCATTTTATAATAAGTTTGCGCTACAAGTTATAATAATTTTAACAATAAATGTCCCCATTAACCTTTAAAGGCTTAATTATAAAATTTAAATTTGTAACCTATATTATGGGTCTACGGTCATTATAAACATTTATTTTTTCAGTGTGGGGATCGACTTTAGGTTCGTTAGAATCTGACGTCTAAAGTTCATTCCCGCGCTGAAAGTGTTAAGACGCCATCGAATGCCAGATAGTTCTGTATCAACGTCCACAATACCTAACATTGAAGGGAAGTGGTATCTTACCTTGGGATCGGTTTGTACCCGTTCTGCCAGATGGTACCCGGAGAATGTAGACAGTATGTTGTACAGCTCCTGACTCAGATGCACCCTCATTGCTGGAAATAAATAGACACATGTGAGAGCTAAAGGGTGAGTCACACAATACAAATATACTTATAGTATCTATATTTTCATGTAGAAGTCACTTTATAACTGTTATTTCTGGGTCGCATGTTTTTCGCTGATTTTTCAGGCAATTATAATCCGATTTTCATTAAATTTTTCAATCTATATTTTCTAATCTTCCGACAACAGGAGCTTTGAAAATTTCATAAAATATACTATATAGTTTAAAAGTTAGACCATTTGACATGTAGTGATTTGCTAATTATGACTAATTATAAATAATTCAGTTTTAATCTTGAAATTTCGCAACATGTCAGATGGTGTAACTTTTAAAATACTCACTCAAATGTCACAAAATGCTTGGAAAATGTCATGAAATAGTTTCAGAATTTATTGAGAAATCAACGAAAAGCATGCAATACATGTCTAATGTGACTTCTACTATATCTACTCTCATTGCTGTAAAAAGATGAGTGATATAAATTACACTTGGTCCAAGCAAAGAAAAGCGAATCTGGGGCCCATCCCAACGATAATCTTCAATTTCATCTTATCTTAATGTGATCTCAATTCTATTAGAAAAGTTCAGATTAATCTATTTTTTAATGGCAATTAGAGAATATTAGAATGTGGTCAAAATGAAGATGTTTAATGGGATGGGCCCCAGATTGTATAGGGATATTAAGTATTTCTCAGTTAATAATATATAGCAATTGCGAGGTTATCAACCTCATGTACTGCATGACACATTTTGAATTACATTTGGGTGCCTACATAAAGTATGTTTCACCAAAATAAATACATCCGGAGCTATTATTTGAAATATTAGGACCAATACAATAATATTGCTTTTCCCTCAACTTGAAATGAGAATTGAGCAGCAGTTCACATCGCTATATGAATAAAATGACACTCACGCTTTCCACCGGATTCCATTTTTGACGCCTGGTTGACTTGTTCACCAAACAGACAATATCTGGGCATGGTTAGTCCAACTACTCCAGCCACCACGGGGCCTGTGTGAAGACCTGGACCAAACAAATAATATAACAAACTAACTTTCAGAGTGTTTAGAGAATATGGTTTTCCAATTTTGTAGCTGATCGAGAAAGGATAAAGTATAAAAACGAGGGAGTATGTTGGTCAAAATCGTTTTGAAAAGAATATGACTGCAGTTCAGTCAATGAATTTCATCTAATACATAGATTGAAATTTTACATAAATGGGAAAAAAATGTATGGTCATGTGAGGTTCGTGACACATTTTTACAGGCAAATATATGCTTATGTTTCATGAGTGTCATGTTATGTACAATAACGATTTAATATTATCTACATTTATTCACATAAATGTATATTTGCCATCAATGTACCTGCTCAGATATCAGAATGGTATTTTTTCTACGAAAACTGTCTTTTCGTAAATTACACTCTTGTGTTGTATGTAGAATCTGAATCTTTAGTCACCTATACTTATCTTGAGCTGGTAATTTTCCACTCCATTGATGTACAGAATCTGAATCTTCACTAACCTTTACGGATATTGAGCTGGTAATTTTCCACTCCCTTATGTGTATAATCTCAATCTTAAAGGTTCCTACATTGAAGTCTATTCTGGTATAGAGTTTCCAAAACATGACGTTCAGTTTAATTATGATACAAAATGCCGTGTATACGTGGCCATACTGCATCATTCAGGACTCTCATATAAAATGTTTTAATGATTGTATGGCCGAATGATATTCAAACTGTCGCCATTTGAATTTTGTGTAAACACGCCATATGCTAATTTTGGTCACGTGAAGGTGGCGTACGCAAACCGAGATAGTCTGACAAAGTTCAGTTGTAAACACACCAACCACTTCATGCTGTCACCAGCGCCACACCCACGAGCCTGTAGGGGGAGATAGGGGGAGATCGCCTTTCTCACAGGATGAATATAGGGCCTACCTAACAGTTTACTTAAAAATGCCTGACAAAAACTCATCGTCATCTCAGATTTTGAGATGCTGTGCCCAGTGAGAACACACGCTTGATAGTTTGCCAGCTTAGACCCGCGGCGTGCAGCTATCATGTGGGCAGCTGTATGGTGGTAATGTGTATGAAAAATACGTACCAATACACACCCAGCAAACACGAGGCAATCACCCAATTCTGTTTCAATGTTGGTCCACCGTCTTTGACGCTGGCCCAACATTAAAACAGCATCTGGTGAATTCCTCGTGTTGTTGGGCAGGGTCGTCCTCGCCCGGTGCGCGCTACCGCCAGTCTTTGCCGCAAGGCGGGAATCTGCCAGCAGTCATGACAGTAGACCTACCAAGCTGCAGATAACCCCACAGGTAGGCCTATCGCCTACCGACCCCACATCGGGCTTCTGAAACTATATATATGTTAACATCTCAGTTAAAGAAAGCCACAATTATCATCTAACCGTAATAACCCTGTCTAGTGTAGGCCACTTTTGACTTGAAAAACGGCTCAGCCATTCCATTGCTCGTTTGTTTACTGAACTGTCAAAAATAGACACGGCCACATCACCAGTGATCACATGATCGGCACATGACACATGCATGCTCTATTGTTGATTGATAATGCCTCGCAACTTGTGGGTCACATTGGAGAATTGTTGAATGACTATACTGCATTTTAAAGTCGTTTTGGCGGCAATATTTATCAAAATAAATATCAATAATAGGTAAATCAGGCCTTATAGCCAATTTTATAGTCTCATTACTTCGAAGTGTGTACCTTTAATTTGCTAAACTATACATATCTTGATAATATCATTCTTCATCACTATGCACCTATACGGATCTTACGCTGGTAATGTTCCATTCTACTAATGTGTATAGTCCGAATCTTTACTTACTGATACATTTATTGAGCTTTATTTGTTAATATATCTGCCTTTTCATCAATTATACTGCTAATCTTGAACATAGAGCCTGAATCTTTAATAACCTATACAGATCTTGAGCTGGTAATTTTCCATTGCATATAATCAGAATCTTTATAACCGCATACAGATCTTCAGCTGGTGCTTTTTTACTCTACTGAACCTGAATCTTTACTCACCTATACGGATCTTGAGCTGATAATTTTCCACGTGTTGTACTTTGTATCCCATGACCACAGTCAGAAGATCCATGGCACAATTAGTGATTTCTATAGCATGATTATCTCCATTACGGACTGGAAGTCCGCTGACCAGCATGTAGGCATCACCAATTGTTTCAACCTGTAACAGATTCATATAGCACTTATACATCATACATAAATTGTAATATCTCAAATAAATATAGTGACCGGTCATATGGCCAATATCACGGGCGATAGAACTGACTCTGCTTATTTTCTTGTTTACCTTGTAGACATCATGTTGAGCGATGACACTGTCAAAGATGGTGTACAATCCATTCAGCATAGACACGACCTGTGACAAAAACAGGGCATTATACAAACATTATATGGTTACATGACAGCATAGACACGACCTGTGACAAAGAACAGGGCATCAACGTGGTTGAGTGGTGTACATTGTCAAATGGTCATTCTCTGTGAACATTTATATTTAAAAACAATGTTTCTTGATGTTGAAAAAAAATTGCTCAATTAATTATTCCGATATGATGTCTGCTGTCAGAAATAGTATGCACACTTTTATTGGTCATATTAACGAAAATCCTATGCGATATCAGTCACTCTATGAATGTATATAAAATAATTATTATAAGGGGCTTATATATATAATATGTATACCATGATTAGAGAGGTAGAGGGGTATTTTACGTGGTAATACGTACCTGTAGGGGTGTGCTCTGCGCTGCCAGTGCTGTGAAACTAACAATGTCAGAAAAATACATACTGACAGACTCGTACTCCTCCGCGTCAAAAACTAGTCCCTTCTTCAGCTGCTCCCCTACTGCCCTGGTAAACAAAGGTTAAAGGTCAATTAAAAAAATCAAAGTTTTTCTCAAACTTAGGGATTTGTGCGCACATAATTTGAGGCAAATGGCCAGTGGCATACCTCAGTTCCTCCACTCAACAGTATGAACAGTGTTTGACATTAGGTCACTCAGTTAGAATGAATGAAGTCATCCTCAACTATTGTTACCCTGGGGACTACCCAACCCGAGGATAGCAGAGCTGAGTATAAGGCCACGTTACAGCAATAATTTGCAGGACATCTGGGTATGTTTGGGGGTGGATCCCCTGGGAATGCCCAGAACCCCTTATCGAGTAAAAGAAAACACCCACATTAACCCACCATGTCCAACCACCCCAACCTGACGTCATCATTTGTACATAATTATTTTTTCATTTACAGACTGCACTGTTGAAGTACGTCTTAATTGACTGCCCAGAATTACTAGGCGCATGTTCATTGCCTTAATCTACTGCTTTTAAAGCAGTTGACATTTCAGAGGATCTTGAACTATCCAGCCTTCATTAGTACATAAAAAAAAACAATTACAGAAGGTCAGAGGAATATATTATAAAAACTCTGTTTAAATATTATATGGTGTAATGTGCTGAGTGATAGGGTGGTGGTGGAAATAGTCAGATTTTAGGATATTCCGGCAAATAATATCCAGTAAATACATATACAGATAAAAAGAGTGACACAACACTCATAAATAATCGTGCACAAGAAATCCCTGGTTAAGTTCCTCAGATTTACCTGGGAAGCATCCTATAGAGGAGTTTCTCATATTAACCTGGGAAGCATCCTATAGAAGAGTTCATCTAATTTACCTCGGAAGCATTCTATAGAAGAGATCCTTATATTTACCTGGGAAGCATTCTATAGAGGAAATCATCCTATTTACCTGGGGAACATCCTATAGAGGAGATGTTAATATTTACCTGGGAAGCATTCAATAGAGTAGCTCCTCATATTTACCTGGGAAGCATCCTGTAGAGGAGATCTTCAGATTTTTTCTTTTCCTCCGTGACCTGTTCCGTTCTTTCCCCCACAATCTCCTCCAGGCTGTTGGTGTATCTCTCCATCATCTTAATCATGTTGTCCATCACGTTAGCCGATCTACATAGCATCACATTATAGTTGCAGTCAACTTCCACCAGCGTTGGGTGTTTTTCGCCGATATCTCACTCAATCCTTGATCAATTTACATGAAATTTTGCAAGCACTCTTTGCAACTATTCCGGCGCCTACCCAGATAATTTCGTGAAATTTGAGTCAGTATTTCAAAAGTTAGACCATTTGACAAGTAGTAGAATTTCGAGATTAAAGCTGAATGAAATTAATGGGTTTATAGAGGAGCGTCATAATTCAAAACTACTGCATGTCAAATGGTCTAACTTTTAAACTACATAATATTTTTTCATGCCGTAAGACTAGAAAATAATGCTTGCCAAATTTCATGAAAATCGGATGAAAATTGCGTGAGTAATTAGCGAAAAGCATGCAACGCAAAAGTGACAAATTTTATAGCGTCATTACATTAAAACAGGATGTTGCCTCAAACCTTTCAAGCCTGACTTTACCATTGTCATCTTCATCCACTACAAGCCGCGAATTGCTGTCGCAATTCTCGACTTATAGTGGATGAAGATGATTAGAAGTGGCAGGAAAATTATAAAAAATTACCAAGTATTGGTAAAACAGTTACATAGAAATTTTCGTTCTAAAACCCCTAGTTGTAGGAAAATTAAGTATGTTTCCAGTGATGTAAAATGATGCTTTAATGCATCGTGAGGGCTTAAAGGGTTAAGATACATGACATGACGTTACTATGAAGTCAGCTACATAACACTCTGATATAACAATTCATGACATGACGTGACAATTCCTTCAGCATTAACAGACTGGCCTTATATAAATACCAACCAGAGATCACTGCAAAAATAACACAGTGAAATAACATTATCAAATTAAAAAAAAATGTTAATGTTACTGTGAACAAATGTCACCAGCCAAGATACCCTATAAGCTCTCATGATAATGTAGAATAATGGCGATAAAAGTAGAAGTGAATGGAAATAATGAGAAAAGCCCCATAACCATGATTACCATAGAGAGAACATAAGTCACGAGTTTGACCTACTTGAATGGATTTATTTTCTGCGCGTCCTTCAGGGCATGGTTGACTGAAGGTCGTTCTGAAGGTCGCTCATCCCAGCACTGCTTGATGAGGGTGAGCATGCGCTCTGACGCCTTGACCTCACTGAGGTCAGGACGGAAGGCAGACGTGTGGGTGGCCGGCTCCTGCTTTATGGCATCAATAATCTCTGTAAATAAAGAACCAAACCGGCATTACCGTTCTGTTTTTATGTTATGTTCATTGTTCTGTAATTATGTTATGTTCATTGTTTTGTTTTTATGTTATGTTCATTGTTCTGTAATTATGTTATGTTCATTCTTCTGTAATAATGTTATGTTCATTGTTCTGTAATTATGTTATGTTCATTGTTCTGTTTTTATGTTATGTTTATTGTTCAGTTTTCATGTTATGTTCATTGTTCTGTAATTATGTTATGTTCATTGTTTTGTAATTGTGTTATATTCATATTCATGTATGTATCCATTATTATGTTCACACTGTGTATATATGACTTTTTTTTCAGAGGGCCCTATGGCGGATGAGCGAAAGCTCAATGGGTCACCCTCTATAAACAAAGAATATTCTTCTTCTTAATATTATTATTATTATAAATAGCTTGATCTAGTCGTTGATTTAAAGCTTGATATCCATAAACGTAACATCAAGTCGAAATTTGAAATACGTGCTGCTGTAATTAATATCTCAACACTTAAAGCACGACATACTTTTATACACACTATAGAGACCTTTTTTTTCAATTTAAAATCATCATAAATGTCGTAGTTAGCTAGTTATGCTTCATTTGAATAACTATGTTATGTTTTTTATGCCAATATACATATGTACAGTGCGGGGGTCACCGGTGGACTTCAGAAGTCAGAATCTGACGTCTGAAGACGTCATATTCTGACGTATAATGTCAATCCCCGCGCTGTGAGGGCTAGACACACCAGCGGACGTCTCAAGAAAACCAATGGACGTCTCAAAACTCACCTTGAGCCGTCCTTATTTCATAAAATATGTTATTTTCTCTTCATTATGTGTGTTGAATTTAATTTCAAATATGCCTCATAATACACACACAGACAAGCAGATAGATGTTTTATTGGTATCATTAACCCTTGTCCTGTTGAATTGCTTCAATTGTATTTTTCGTCATTTGAAGCTGGAATTGCTAACGCAATTTCCAGCTTCAAATGAAGAAAAATATTACTATCTATGAAAAATAGACATGTCTAAAATTAAATTATTGGATCAACAAAGCATCTTTTAAAAAATATTTTATGAGAATTAAGTGATATTTTTATTGATCTGAAACATCCTTAACCCCGTATATATCCGGGTCTAGCAGGACAAGGGTTAATACACAGCCTACGAGATGATTCGTTCAATGAAGTTAAAACAACAATATTGTAAAGTGATGTTTACCAATGTAAAACAGAGATAAAATAAACAACCACATATAGTTATGCAAACATGAGGCATCGACCCAATAATGTTCCAATGTTGGCCCGCCGTCTTCGACGTCGCCACAACATACAACATTGGGTCAATGCCTCGTGTCAGCTGGGTAGCTACCCAGCAAACACGACACATCGACCCAATGTGGGAGCAATGTTGGCCCACCGTCTACGACGTCGGGCCAACATTGCTCCAACATTTGGTCGATGTGTCATGTTTGCTGGGTAGCATAGGCTTCACATACGACTCCAGCAGGTAAAGTGCTAATTACAGGACATGTTTACCTGATGGATCCATCTCGTCATATTCCGTATAGGGACCGCTCCGGGAAAACAACTCCTTCAGGATAACCGCGCATGCGTACACGTCACCTTCCTGTGACATACCGTCTCTTCCAACAGGTTGGTAACCATGGGAACCATGGTGATCCAGCCGCAGCAGCTCGGGGGCTGTCCAGAATAGCCCTAAAGGCACAAACTTGTAGAGAATAATCTGATTATATCCATTGAACATCGACTCTGTACTGACGGCAGTAGAAGATTCACGAATGCTACAAAAGCTAGATATTTTAGTGTCTCCTATATTATGTGACAGTGTTGTTATTAGATAGGCCTAATGTATGATATTGTTCAGTGTTGCCCTAGTGTATGTATTCAAATGTATCTACCAAGGGGTCCTGTCAAGGATTTTTTATTTTAAATCCGAGAAAAAATTGGATTGGCCAGCCCCCATCCACCTACATTTAGAAAAAAAAACAGAAAAAAAACACACAAAAAAAAAATCCGAGCTGGGGCTTGAACTAACCCCGATTCCGAGTTTTTCTCGGATTTTTTTGATTTGTTAAAACTTGTTGATGAATTGCTGGTCCACCGTCTATAGGACTGTCCCAGCATTAAATCAACACCTGCTTCGTGTTTGTTGAGACAATTATTATACATCACAGCTGGGGCAGACAACTTCTGGAGCCTAGAGGGGTCCGGGGGCATGCTCCCCTTGAAAATTTTGAAATCTAACGCTTCAAGCTGGTGCGTTCAAGAGCATATTTCGGCCCCTCTGGATCGGCGACTGTACCATAATTATACTTGTATAGACATTTCGGGATACACCCCCACCCCTCTATGTAGTTAAACTGTCCAAAGAGCCACTTGAAGATTGTAACACTGTCACATATATAATACGAGGAGAGCCACTTATTGATTGTCACCCACACACAGAGAGCCACCTAGTGACTGTCACACTTACCATAGTTATATTTGTAGTCAGACATATCAGGATCTGCCTCCACTCCCTCCCTGTAGTTAAACAGTCCGTAGTCTGACAGCTTACACGTCCATCTGGCGTCCACGACACAGTTACTGCTCTTAACTCGACCATGGAGCTTCAGGGGACTGTCATGGAGATACTTCAGGCCCTAGAAACAGTGATAATCAAGATTTCAAATTTTATAACATCCCAGACAGCATCACCCTAGTGGTCTACCAGTGGCTATGAGCGGTTAAAAGGCAAAAGTGGACCACCAGCGACACGCAGATGGCAATCGGAGGGTGGCATTTGCGACTGGTGGGGTGCCGGTGGTTAACTAAGGCAGACAATGCAACTAGTGGGTCACAGGCTATCAGCTGGACATCTGTGTGGATAATCTTGGATAACAAAACAATTCAATTGTTTTTTCATAAATATGAATATTTATTCATCACTTAAAGCTGGAAATAGCGTTAGTAATTTAGGCTTCAAATGACAAGACATATAAAGAAACTAGGCAGTCAGTCAGAGACAGCAAACCTCCACCGACATTAACGGATTGTTCTTTATAAAAGTGTCATGCAAATAATCCTATAATCTTGTTGACAGATCAACAAACATACAAACAGATGCACAAACAGACACACATACAAACAAACCAACAAGACTAAAAACATAACCCTCACCTTGACCCCTAACTCACCTTAACCCCTAACTCATCCTGACCCCTAACTCACCTTGAGTATATCTATGGTGATTGAGAATCTGAACATATCGTCCAGTTTGATGTTTTCGTTCCAGATGACATCCTGCAAACTGCCTTTACTGCAATATTCCCAAACCTGTGCAAGTAAAATACGTTACTAGTACACTGTTCAGACATGTGTATGAGGGCATATTATAAGTCTAAGCCTATATAAGTACACAAAAATTAACACGAGTACACAGAAGTGTACATTAATATACGCATGTGTACATAAATTTACATCAGTGTACAACAGTCTACACCAGTGTGTGTATGCGTACAGATGTGTACATAAGTGTACAGAAGGGCCCATGCAAATACAGAAGTGTACGTGAGTGTACACCAGCACACATACAATTATTGTGTACATCATGTAACACATGACCTTGTAGGCCTACCATACTACATTACCTCACAGATGTCTGGAGGCTCGGTTGTGGCACCAACAAATCCAGCCAACTTCTCGTGTTTCAATTCCAGCATCTGAACAAAGACAGTAACAGACAGAGTTAAAGGGGCCCAATCAGGATAAAATCATTAAAACAATCAGTGATTTTATTTTGGCTTCTTAAAATGACCATAATTATGATGTAAACATGTCCATAGACTAGAACTGCAAAAGTTTTTTGTTTTTTTTTGAGCTGCGCATTTACCAGTCAGGCTAGTTGGAGAGACGAAATTCCCGTATTTCTTATTTTGGACATGCATGATCAGTCAGTCAGTCAGTCAGTCTTCACTCACCCCTCTCATCTCTACCATTAAGGCTCGGTCTATTTTGACTCTGGCTTTTCTCATTCTCTTCACGGCTATGGTGCTCCCTTTAAGTCCCGCCGTCTCTATAAACACCTGGCCTCCGTCCTCTCCACTATGCTGACTGGATGCGTCCATCCTACTCACCTGCAAGACATAAATAACCTTATAACTAACAATATGTTTACTGTGATGGTACGCTTTCGCATCCTGGTCAAATTGGATGTTTTTTCGTTGTGGTTATATGTACAGTTTCCTAGTCCGTTCAAATGTTTATATGTTACTAAATATTCAACAGGTGTTCATTTAAATGCGGTAGGGAAAATACAGCACTTGTCCAATTAATACCCTGTAGACCTTAGTATATAAATGACTAAAGCCATATCTTTACTTTTGTGATATCACTAACTGACCTGTCCATGTGAGTTGTGTCTTGATGACACCAGATGCCGCTCCGATCGTCCAACGCTGGATGTTTTGGATCCGCGTAGAAACTGTCAACAATACACACATCCAATACATGGTAAACCAGGGTATACATATCATCAATAACGGCGATATACTAGACCTGTTTGATGCACTAGATTATGAATGAATGAATGAATGAATGAATGAATGAATGAATGAATGAATGAATGAATGAATGAATGAATGAATGAATGAATGAATGAATGAATGAATGAATGAATGGAACAATGACTAAATCAATGAATGAATGAATGAATGAATGAATGAATGAATGAATGAATGAATGAATGAATGAATGAATGAATGAATGAATGCAATAATGAATTAATGAACTAGATAATGAGGTATTGTGCTATGTAAGAACACAACATCTGATAATTGTTCGTGATTTTAATGTTGGAACTAGGTTAAATGAAAAATTATCAAGACATTTGTACATCTTGTAATTGTCGGGTGTTTGGATTCTCACGAATTTGTTATTTTCGGACTTTTTGTGAAGTCTAGAATTCGCGAATTAACGATTTCGATAATAGGTGGCGATGAAAGGAAGCGCCATAGTATAATAATAATTTTCGCGAGATTCTTAAGTTTGCGAATTTGTCCTCCTCTCGCAATTCGTGAAAAATTAAACCTCGCGAATAATAACAGATCTTCTGTACTTCTCAAGCAGAGTAAAAACAATGTTGATTAACAACTATTGTCAAAATAGTCTCTCACCATGCTACATAATGTTACATAAGTTCCCCAGATGTGGCTTTATGTACTTACCATACTTCCAGACGTGGCTTTGTGTTTATCAGACCATTCCAGCTGCTCATAGTTGATTCTCCACGCCATCTCTTTGATGCTCTGCTCAACTTGCCAGCGTCTGTTAGGATGGACGTTATAGTGACGAATCACAATAAATACTGATATATTAGTGACAACCCTACAAACAGGCTGATACAGATTGTAAGGTTTGTGTAAAATTAATTTTGTCTTCTCTGCCCAATAGAGGCACACCAGCAAACGCCCATATTCAACCATCAAATTGTGTGTAGCATGTAAACACCTTGAATTCAGGATGTACTGCTGTGCGTACAGCTACAAATCTGTCTGGCCAATCACATCGACAACCGAAAAAAGTGTCATCTGACCCGGAATATGATCTTATGCACTGAGACTACAGGACTGCTGACGTCATTTACTGCTGCTGATTAATATTCATTTTATCATCACCCCTTTCACCTGTCTGGTATTAATGTATTTCCAAGGCTGCACGTGGGTCTATCCTTGGCAACACATGCAAGATGGCAAACACGAGATATTGAATAATATCAAGTTGCAGTTGGCTCATCATTTGTCAATGTCTTGTGTTTAAACACATAGTGGAACACCTGGGTCCACCAAGCCTACCAGGACGAATGTTTATTATCAGATTTCTAAGAGGCATAGCAACACATATAATTACAGGTACCAAATCATGCAAGCCGGCACTCAGTTTGGCATTTCACACACTCCTCCCTACCCGATTACAATATTTAGCGGTATCACATCATGCATGCCGGCACTCGGTTAGGCATTTCACACACTACGCCCTTCTCAATTACAAAAAAATAGAGGTATCAAATCATGCATGCCAGCATTCGGTTAGGTACTTCATGCTTCCTGCCCTCTCCAATTAATTAATCCGCCCTTTCCAATTACGCTATTTAGAGGTACCACAACATGCACTGCAACACTCTCTTAGGCATTTCATGCACTCCGCCCTCCCCAACTACGCTATTCATAAGTGCCACATCATGCACGCCGTCACTCGGTTAGGCATTTTACACACTCCACCCTCCATAATTACAATATTTAGAGGTATCACATCACACTCTGCCCTCCCCAATTACAATATTTTAAACATAATAAATGTATAAACTATTACATCGCCGGTGAATGTCACACCTTCACCATAACTCATAGGTGTCAATACACGACACCATTTACGACTGTGATCTGAGTTATCAAGGTGCTTCTCACAGGTTTAATCAGTCGTCATAGCAAAGCCGGGAGAATTCTAAATATTGGGAGGACAACATGACCCACACGAAAAACATCATTTATTTTATGCATTCTATCACATGGCAAACAATCTCATATATTCAGTTGAGTCAGACCTTATCTTTTCAAGGGATGTCAATTAAGGAAACCAATAAAAGTGAGAGTGCGGTATATTAAAACAATGGTTTAAATCGTTTCCTGCTCAAGTTGTAGTTTTCGTCATATGAATCTGGAATAGCTGACGCAACTTCCAGCTTCAAATGACTAAAACAATTTCTATTTAGAAAGTGGTAAGTAAAAGTGATTAGTATATGTAGTCACTAGGTGTCAGATAAGTAGTGATGTATACAGTCACCAGGTTAAGTCTTACCTGTAAATGAAGTATAAGATGACAGCGATTATGAGAACCACAACCACAACCACAGGCGGCACTATGTACGGAATCAGATCTGGTAAACAGAAAAAAACACCGCACAACCTGCATGCATCATTTTATTTTGAAAATCGCAACGAAAATGCATACAATTTTACTATTTTCTCCGCCAGTATCGTTCATTACTATAGTCTATTGAATCATATTCAATCAGATTCAAATGTAACAAATCGGTGTCGAAAAAAGTTGTCAATTTTTTGTCACTATGGAGCGGGAATTGCAATTACCACCTCATAGTTAAGAAAAGTTGCATTTTTTTATAAGAAATAACTGAATGTAGATATCGACTTGAAGCTGAAAACGTTTCATGTGTAGTCGTGTTCTGTATTGGAATAATTTTACTAAAAATGTCATTATTATGACTCATAATAAGGATATAACATTGCTTCACAAGCAGCGTTCTGATAGTTAAGCGTGTGTTACCCCTCTCAGAATATATGTGACTTCATCATCCACCTACCTGTGCAGGATATATGACGTCATTATTCACTGTTCACCTACCTGTGCATTTTTCGCCGTCAAAGCCACAATGAGGTTCATCCGGCGGTTTATTTTCTAGCCCACGTGACCCATCACCCCAGATGATGTCTTCATTTATCTCTATTTCCTGTAAATAATACAAAATCAATGTCACCCTCCTCATATTTTCCATGAGTGTGAGCTTATTTATGCTAGAAGTGTGATAGTACTGTGTTAACCTAATATCGAGGTACTGGGATGGTCATTAGTGACAGTACTGTTGTTATCTGGATTTATCTCTATTTCCTGAATAATATATAAAACAAATGTCTACGACTCAACTGACATGTTCCATCAGCAGATAAGATGAAAACTTATTCTAAGGTTCAAATATCTAAGCCATGATGTAATATTGCTCATGAATAAAATCGTTTTTTTTGCCGTTTCCCTCATGAGAAATTTCGGCTACATTGCCCAGCATGGTAATTAAACATCCTAAAAAAACTAAGAAATGACTAGATTTTTCATAAAATTTCTGAAATAAAAACTAAGCAATTCAACTTGAAATTGGCCAGTCTCTGTTAATATCAGACACATATATAATCAAACCCCCATGTCGCAATTATGCACATTTTAAATAAGACGTACAAACATATAAAAGCAGTCAAGAGATAATGAGTTAACTATTCACCCTTTCATAAGCCCCTCCTCTCAGCTTGTGGGATGTTGTCATGACGGAAGCAAAAGCCCCGTCTTCACGGAGGTCAACCAGCTGGAAATCCGGGTCCCTGTCACCGGACGCGTCCAGGTAAACGTCTCCTGTCGCCCACTCTGCAAGGTCATCACAAGGTCATAACAAATTCATCACAAGGTCATAACAAGATCATCACGGGGTCATAGCAAATTCATAAGACGGTAGTAGCAAGGTAATCACAAGGTCATAACAAATTCATCACAAGGCATATAGCTTCAAGTGGATATCGGCAGGGTTTTTTCTTCGAGTGTTAGCTATGGGCAGGGCTTCTTTCTTTCTTTCAGTGTTAATTTGAGGCAGGTTTTTTCTTACGGTGTTAATTTGGGGCATGTTTTTGCAGTGTTAATTAGCTTTTTCTTGCTGTGTTACTTCAGGCATGTTTTTTATTCTGTGAATAATCTGGGGGCAGAGTTTTTATCAGCTTGTGTTAATCAGGTTCTGCTTAATTTTTTTTTTTTGGGGGGGGGGGGTCAGTGTTAATTTGGGGGAAAGGTTTTTTTCCAGTGTTAATTTACATCAGTGTTTTTCTCCCAGTGTTAATTTTGGACAGGGTTTTTACCCAGTGGTAATTTTGGACAGGGTTTTTCCTTCCAGTGTTAATTTGGGGCAGTGTTTTTTCTTCCAGTGTTAATTTGGGGCAAGGTTTTTCCTTTCAGTGTTAATTTGGTGCAGGGTATTTTCTCACAGTGTTAATTTGGGGCAGGGTTTTTCCTTCCAGTGTTAATTTGGGGCAGGGTCTTTTTTTCCAGCGTTAATTTGGGGCAGGGTTTTTTCTTCTAGTTTTAATTTGGGACAGGAGTTTTTCCTCACAGTTTTAATTTGGGGCAGGGTTTTTTCTTCCAGTTTTAATTTGGGCAGGGTTTTTCCTTCCAGTTTCAATTTGGGGCAGGGTTTTTCCTTCCAGTATTAATTTGGGGCAGGGTTTTTCTTTCCAGTGTTAATTTGGGGCAGGGTTTTTTTCTAGTTTTCATTTGGGGCAGAGTTTTTTCCTTCCAGTTTTAATTTGGGGCAGGGTTTTTTCTTCCAGTTTTAATTTAGGGCAGGGTTGTTCCTTCCAGTTTTAATTTGGGGCAGGGTTTTTCCTTCCAGTATTAATTTGGGGCAGGGTTCATTCTTTCAATGTTTATTTGGAGCAGGGGTTTTTTCCAGTGTTTATTTGGGCAGTGATTTTTCTTCCAGTGTTAATTCGGGGCAGGGTTTCTTCCAGTGTTAATTTAGAAGAGGGTTTAATAATTTTCTCTTCCAGTGTTAGTTTTGGTCAGGGTTTTTTCTCACCTGATCCAGAGAAGTGTCGCCCCCTGCTGGCATCCAGTATAGACGTTCCGCTGTCTGACGGGCTGACCTCAGCCACCAGCTTGGTGTACAGTATCACAGCATCATGTAGATAAGCCGAGTACACATCACTCTGTAACATAGGACAATAAGCCTTAAAGCACTGAAACCTTGTATTAACCATGGAGATCAAAAATTTCAATTTGAAGTCATTATTAATGTCTTAGTTGTCTCTTTCCGTATCATTTGAATACCTATGTTATGTGTCTATGACCATTCTAAATATTATAATTATCATCATCATCATCATCATCATCATCATCATCATCATCATCATCATTATCATCATCATGAAATCATCATGTAATTGTAGCTGAGCATCATTTCAATGACTTTGTAATACACTAAAACAATGAAATATGTATAGTAAAATGAATGATCAGATGCACAGATGATGGCGTGAGGGTGTAGCGATGATCGGGAATGGTGAGTTATTGAGAGTGTTTTTTCTCATGTTCACACTCGATAAGGGGTTCTGAGCATACCTAGGGGAATAATCCTCAAAACATGCCCAGATGGCACTGTGTAATTTAATGTTTTCTCAGCTTCGCTATCCTCGGCTCGATTAGGTAACAGTAGCTACTCCATTCATCTAACTGGAGACACCTAATGTCAAACACTCATAGTCCACCAGCAGGCCTTTTGTTATACCGACCGCCCTCACACAAGAACCCACCCTGCCAAGGTATAACCGTTGTGCCAAGAGGATGGATCATGGTTCTCTTCCTCATCGATATGACAGTGTTTAGCTCTAGTTAATTAATATTTTTTTGAAACACTGGAACTGTTGGTCGGGGTGATTGACAAGTGTTTTGATCTGAAGTCGATGGAGGTTCCCAGAGAAAGCAAAGATAGACTGCTTAAGGCATGCAATGCAGATCAGGATGTCCTGGCCAGTGGAGCCTCAGATAATATGTGAAGGACCTGGTAACAAGAGGCTGACAAGGCCTGTGACCGCAGCCACTGGAGAAAAGTCCCACGAATGCTTGTGTCTGTCCACAAAACATAGTTAGATGCATTGGACATCAAGGCCATTGCATCTCAGCTCTCAAGCACAAATGAGCGGCGTGGGCTATTTTGGTGACAAGAGCAACTAAGTTGACTAAGACAGCTGTGGTAATTTGGGGAACATTGACCGTGAATTAATTTCGAGATAAGACAATAAAATAGATAGTTACATTGATGTGATGAGTGAGACAATAAAAGACAATTGGAGTATCAAGCTGGTGTTATTTCTATATCTACGACGTCCCTGGGCTAGTCATCATAGAGATGTCTATGACATTCCTGGGTTAGTCGCTTATAGAGATGTCTACGACGTCCTTGGGTTAGTCGCTTATAGAGATGTCTACAACGTCCTTGGGTTAATCATTCATAAATATGTCTATGACGTCCTTGGGTTAGTCGCTTATAGAGATGTCTACGACGTTCCTAGGTTTTTCTTACATAGAGATGTCTGCAACGTCCTTGGGTTAGTCGTTCATACAGATGTCTATGACGTCCTTGGGTTAGTCGCTTATAGAGATGTCTACGACGTTCTTGGGTTTTTCATACATAGAGATGTCTACAACGTCCTTGGGTTAGTCGTTCATACAGATGTCTATGACGTCCTTGGGTTAGTCATTCATACAGATGTCTATGACGTCCCTGTGTTAGTCGCTCATACAGATGTCTATGACGTCCCTGGGTTAGTCATTCATAGAGTCTCATCTCCTAATATTATCTCCATCCCCTCACCCCGACCACTTCATGCAGCGCCGTTTGGCCTTCGGCCGAATGGATAGTTCAGCCTGCGGCAAAACAATTGCGCAAAATTCGGCCCCCGATCATTTTTATCTTCTGACGCTTATGAGGGTACGACGCTGGTCAGACTCGTGGAGGCTGTAATCTGTCTTGTATGTTATAGACCTGTTGACTACATACCATTATTGCATCCACACTTACCGGTTGTGGGGTGACCCCTGTGATTCTATTGGTCCATGTCTGGGCGGCAGCGTCAGCTTCTGTGGAGTAGGATGTGATGGATGACATATCCTGAGGTGCGAAAAGCAGCTGCAACACAACACCGGAAACAAGAAGTCATCCCTGAGGCTAATATATTCAGAATTGCTTATGGACCTCAGACCATTTAATATGAATCTGAATTCAGAGTAATGTTGAAATTAACTTTTAACTTGTGAAGATTCAAAGTAGCATTAAAATTCTAAAATTTAAGCCCCATATACCCATAAACAATAGTTCCTCATACGCCTGGCTGACCTCAGCATGCTCTGTACAGTCTAAACAATAAAGGTTCTTTAAAAAGAACCTTTTAGTACTATTACCATGCAACCCCTGGAGAACCCTGCAAGGGTTCTCCAGGGGTTGCATAGTAATAGTACTGAAGGGTTCCTTCTGAAGAACCTATATTGTTTAGAGTGTACAGTACCTATCTAGCTAAGGGACCCATCCTTCAATTACTAGAAGGGGGGGGGGTGTTTTTTCACTCCCCATCTGCAGAAAAAAAATACCACTTTGCCTCAAACAAAATATTTATTAAACTTAGGATTTGTCTGTCTACAAAGTTGGATCCCACACTAGGCTTAGTATTGATCTGAGGGTTAAGGAAATGAAATGAAATGAATCGGGCTCTAGGCCACCTTTGTGCACATATAGGCTAAACTGGGCCAGAAGAACCTCCTGAGGATGGTGAGATGATTGAGATGACACTGTCCTCCAGACACAGGATTCGAAATTCGAGCCCTGGCGGTCTGAGGCCGAGCACGCTACCTCTCGGTCACGGAGGCTCCCCACAATACTAACTTTCACACGTGGATGGGGAAGAAACAATTCTGTTTCTTTCAAACCGCCGAGACCGGGAACCGAACCCCGAACTCTGGCGTGAAAGGCAGCGGTGGAGGGTTAAGGAGCTGAGGCTTCACAAATTTAAGGGTAATTTAATGATGCCGAGCGAATGGAATCCCAAAATTGAAAATATATATATTTATTTAAAACATGTTCTTCAGACAATTATTTATTTCACGAGCATTCAGTCTAAAAATATTTATTTAAAAAATACTCCCCCCCTCCTGGTGATTGAATGGTGGTCACCTAACCCCAGATATACTCACAAGCAGTAGGTTTTCATAAGCCTGTCTGGCCTCATCATCTCTGTCATCTCCTGCTGACCACCCGGCTTCTCCAGACCCCTGCAGGATAGCCGGCGTCACTATATCCACGCTGAGAAAGAAGAACACGTAATCCCCACTCGTCATGCCTTCGTCAGACGCCACGAGTAACCAGGTGCGAAGCTCCGACCCCGGGATACACAATATAACAACTGTAAATATAAAACATAATCATAGTAACCAGGTGCGAAGCTCCGACCCCGGGATACACAATATAACAACTGTAAATATAAACCATAATTATAGTAACCAGGTGCGAAGCTCCGACCCCGGGATACACAATATAACAACTGTAAATATAAAAGATAATCATAGTAACCAGGTGCGAAGCTCTGACCCCGGGATACACAGTATAACAACTGTAAATATAAAACATAATTATAGTAACCAGGTGCGAAGCTCCGACCCCGGGATACACAATATAACAACTGTAAATATAAAACATAATCATAGTAGCCAGGTGCGAAGCTCTGACCCCGGGATACACAGTATAACAACTGTAAATATAAAAGATAATCATAGTAACCAGGTGCGAAGCCTCGACCCCGGGATACACAATATAACAACTGTAAATATAAAACGTAATCATAGTAACCAGGTGCGAAGCTCCGACCCCGGGATACACAGTATAACAACTGTAAATATAAAACATAATCATAGTAACCAGGTGCGAAGCTCCGACCCCGGGATACACAGTATAACAACTGTAAATATAAAACATAATCATAGTAACCAGGTGCGAAGCTCTGCCCCCGGGATACACAATATAGCAACTGTAAATATAAAACATATTCATAGTAACCAGGTGCGAAGCTCCGACCCCGGGATACACAATATAACAACTGTAAATATAAAACATAATCATAGTAACCAGGTGCGAAGCTCCGACCCCGGGATACACAATATAACAACTGTAAATATAAAAGATAATCATAGTAACCAGGTGCGAAGCTCCGACCCCGGGATACACAATATAACAACTGTAAATATAAAACATAATCATAGTAACCAGGTGCGAAGCTCCGAACCCGGGATACACAATATAACAACTGCACACATGAAATTTAACCATAGTAACCAGGTGCGAAGCTCCGACCCCGGGATACACAATATAACAACTGTAAATATAAAACATAATTATAGTAGCCAGGTGCGAAGCTCCGACCCCGGGATACACAATATAACAACTGTAAATATAAAACATAATTATAGTAACCAGGTGCGAAGCTCCGACCCCGGGATACACAATATAACAACTGCAAACATGAAACTTAACCATAGTAACCAGGTGCGAAGCTCCGACCCCGGGATACACAATATAACAACTGTAAATATAAAACATAATCATAGTAACCAGGTGCGAAGCTCCGACCCCGGGATACATAATATAACAACTGCAAACATGAAACTTAACCATAGTAACCAGCTACGGCACTGCGAGGGCGATATACATAATTTTTTAATCAGAAATATAAACTAGGGCAAAGGCCTCATGTGTTTGGGGCTGAGGGATTGGCCGATGTAACTATTTCACAGCAAAAACGAAGCATCGAGCCAATGACAGTGGACTAAGTGCTAACGTCATTATCCGCCCCTGATTAATATTCATGTTATCATCATCCCTGTCTCGTCTAAATAACCATCGTACTCTCTAATTACTACAGACAAGGTAGGGACCATCTCCAATATGATTAGAGTACCATGTGAAACCGCGTGAAATAGCTTACATGAAATGACAAATGTGGCGCTGTATCCAGTAGTCTGGTCGAAATTGAGATTAAGGTAGTGGTAAAACAGAAGGTAATATAATATGTGCTTTATTGATCTTTAATTAATATAATTTAATTAAATTCGCAGATTAAATTTTAATAAAAAAGTAGATTGAAACTAATATAAATTACTGTCTTTGCAGGATTATTTTTGTCATTTTATTTGTATATTTTAATTATATGTAGGAAGCACCAGTAGCGAAAGTCTACTTCGTGGATATGGTAAATATACCTACTTCTGGCTTTTTTCTTGACATCCGCGTAGATCAGACTGATTTCCTCCTCGCTCGCTCCCACACTCACATCTTGTCTGAACCTCACCACGTTCAGTGGGTTGTCCTCACTCTCATCCATCACCTTCAGGCTCTGTACCATGCCGGAGTAAGGACTGCCGGTGGTGGATATCACCTCCACTGTAGTCCACTCAAAAAGCGTGAGAAATTCTGACAGCCCTTGTACTGTGAACATAGAAGAAAACGACAAGTATACCTACATGCTGTAAACCACTCAAAAAGGGTGAGAAACCCCCAAAGACCTTGTATACTTTGTATTGAAAACATAGAAATAACTATATACAGTAGACTCTCACCTTCCGGTCAGATCACCAATGCGGTCACATCGTCATTACGGCCAATTTTTTGTTCTCAGGCAAAGCCATAAAGGCGATCACCAATGCGGTCAGGCCGCCAATCCAGACTATGGTCAATTTTTTGTGGCAAAATGGCAAGTTCACTCTCGTCGTTGCGGCCAAATTAACATTTTCAATATATCTTTATGACCATTTTGTTTTGAGGGAGGATTGTTATATTGACCAACTGTCATCTATGCTTCCACACACATGTACAATGCGTACATTACAAACATGTCAAATAACTTTATTATCATGCGGTGACGATAATATTAAATGACACATTGCTATAGGCCTATACGAAAACAAATTGTTCAAATGTTCTACATTAAAATATACGATTGATTCGTTAATTATATAGAAGTTTAAGGGTTAATTGTTTGTTGATAAAGCGTCCCCCTACTTAATTATCTGGTATCGTCAATAAGCATGAATAAACATGATAAATAGTGCAAGCACAATACAATTTCAAAAGAAAATATGACAAGATGTTATTAACCGACAAATAATGTGATAGTGATTATTTTTAAATTTATGTTATTTTAAGAAGATGACTGAGTTAGGTGTATAGCAGATTATTTCTTCATAAAGCAAGTCTCTACAGCAAACAGTGTTCATGCAGTGCTGAGGTAATGATGGATCGTCATCGCAGACAATTGCCCAACAATAAAACAGCGCTGACTCAACCGCCGGAGATAATAAAGACCGTCTTAAATAATAATTAAAGACGTGGGAATGTCGTAATTACACAACTCAAAACTTGAGATAGTGTCTATATAGATTGTACAATTCAACTTAATCATTTTTTAGGAAATTATCATCACCGGTACATTTTAGGTTTTAATACAAATAATAGATGTGTAATTTGTTCATATCTGGACGCAGAGAGTTAATGAAGCGTAATTAGTCTGCGCTCACACTTGTCGCGACCCGTCGACACTGGGAGGACACGCATTAACACCTAACTCTAGTACAAACACTTAAAACAATGCGAATACGTAGACAATGGGAGGGCTGTTAGTTTCTCATCGGAACACTTCTTTGAACTTGCATTACCATTTGCCGTTTATGATTAGCTTCGTAACCTGGAGGAAATTTTCAACTCCACTAACTCGGAGTAGCTACTCCATCACTGAGGAATTACCTGTGGGCTGGGAGCGACAACTGGCAGCCGATATAAGATTGGAATGTGCGCTGAGTAAGGATATGCCCTCAGATGTCATAGTCTGGTGATAAAAATGCAAGTGACGGTCGGTCAGTGATTAATTAAATAATACTCATTTCATGAGGCTATGACAGCGGTTTCTGTCCTCAAAGACTTTACAGCAGACCGCAGCCTAGATGACATTCTGCATTCTATGTTCAATATTAAGGATACATTACAAGACTCTCATGTGAAAATAAAATCCGCCGGTCAACAATCCTCCATCAATTCATTTTACAAACTGCAGTAAGCTGTTTTGTGACATTCGTTTTGAAAGAATATGTTTTTTATGTTTTTTTTATTTAATTGTGCATAATTGTATTATCAATTTTAACTTTGCACTAAATACAAAAACTGTTTTTCTCAACAGCTGCAATCAACTTTGAACACATTTACTATTGTTATTATTCATTTCATTATTTGGAGCATATGCATACTTAATTTGATATCAAATAGCAGGACGCCACGTGGTATTTATCGCCCGATCACTAATGCGGTCGGACCGCCATTACCGCCATTACGGTAAAAATAAATCTGGCCCGTACTTGACAGCATTGGCGGGCGTCTACTGTATATGATGTTGGCCACTAAAAAAAAAGGGTGAGACACCTGTGGCGCATGACGAAGCCACCAGCTGGCAACCATTCGTCCGGCCAGACAGATGTATAGGATAAAGCCTGAGAAGCTCTACATTCTTAGCTGTGAAAAGGGTCAAGGCCGAAGGTCGAGATCTTTCTTACAACTAAGAATGTAGAGGTCCGAGGGTTTTAACTTAAAACACATCCGACCATAATGATGATGCCTAATAATGAACAGCTCGGTCACACCTGACTGATTTTAATACCATATGCCTACTATGATAATTGGTCTGTATTTGATGAACAATGACTCTCCATTTCTAGCTTAGAATGTAGTGGTCAGACAAGGAAAATAATGTAGTTGGGTGGTTTAACCCTAGTTAGGGGCCGACGGTTTGGAGCCGCGTGGAGAGGGATGCTCAAATAGATTAAAAAGGTCATCATCGCATTCAGGAGTTGAGTGAGAACGAATACCTCTGAAGACTGCAGGATGGTGATTACTTACCTATGGCACTTATTGGAGGTAGCAGCCGCACCAGAGAATTATAGTAGACTTTGTCTGTGAAGGATGGGCCATCTGACAGGTATCCCATAATAGGCAGATCTCTGTAGCCCGCCAACTCTCCCACGGGTGCCATGGCTAAAAACATAAATACAATGATACACACAGGTTGTTGTCATGGCTGGAAAAATAAGTAGGCTTACAATAATATATACAGATGTCATGGCTGGAAAATAAATACAATGACATCTAGAAATGCCACGTAATGACTGGTAAACTAAAAACAATGATATATACAGCTGCAAAAAGCTGGAAACTATAATAACGTCATTTTATTCACACTAAAGAAAGAGTAAAACATAATGTCATCAGCTAAAAAAGTGTACCATCAGATAATGAGCTCCGGAATGACGTCATACCTACCGTCCAAGCTGGGATACCCCAGGGTGATGTCATACTTACCATCAGAGCAAAAATGACCAGGGAAGCCCCAGGACGACGTGATTAGAGCAGGGTTACTCCAAGATGACGTCATACTTATCATCAGAGCAGATATACCCCAGAATGACTGTCATAACATTTACTGTCAAAGCAGGCAAGTCCCAGGATGACGTCATACTTACCATCAGAGCAGGGTGGTCCCAGGATGACCCTATGTGTGCAGGGATATCCAAGGATGACGTCATACTTACCATCAGAGCAGGGAGGCCTCAGAATGACGTCATACTTACCATCAGAACAGGGAGGTCCCAGGATGATGTTACACTTACCATCAGGGCAGGGATACCCCAGGATGACGTCATACTTACCATCAGAGTAGGGGGGTCCCAGAATAACGTCATACTTACCATCAAAGCAGGGGAGTTCCAGGATGACGTCATACTTACCATCAGAGCAGGGTGGTCCCAGGATGATCCTATGTGTGCAGGGATATCCAAGGATGACGTCATACTTACCATCAGAGCAGGGAGGCCTCAGAATGACGTCATACTTACCATCAGAACAGGGAGGTCCCAGGATGATGTTACACTTACCATCAGGGCAGGGATACCCCAGGATGACGTCATACTTACCATCAGAGTAGGGGGGTCTCAGAATAACGTCATACTTACCATCAAAGCAGGGAAGTCCCAGGATGACGTCATACTTACCATCAGAGCAGGGGGGTCCCAGGATGACGTCATACTTACCATCAGAGCAGGGGGTTCCCAGGATGACGTCATACTTACCATCAGAGCAGGGGGGTCCCAGAATGACATTATGTAAGCAGGGCTACCCCAGGATGACGTCCTACTTACCATCAGAGCAGGGCGGTCCCAGGATGACGTCATACTTACCATCAGAGCAGGGGGGTCCTAGGATGACGTCCAGAGTGATGGATTGGTTGATGAGGATGTCATACATGGCAATCACAGAATCCTTACTGTTACATTTAGAGTCCTGGTGATAAACCCTGTAAAACAAAACCCGTCAACTATAAGATACATTGGATACTCCGTATTTCAAAGATAATAATAATAATAATAATAAGTTCTTCTATAGCGCACATACAGTGCTCTGTGCGCTTTACACAATTAAAGGTAGGCGTTACAGAAAAGATGCTTCTTCAAGGCGCTTTTGAAGACATCTAAGGATTCGCACTTCCGCACTGAATCCGGGAGTTCGTTCCACAGCTTTGGCGCTGCACTGAAAAAACTTCTGCCTCCGTACTGTAAGAGTTTAGTCTTGCGCCGACAGAGAAGGTTTTTTGATGATGAGCGAAGGCTTCTGCTTGGAGTGTAGCTTGAAACTAACTCAGATAAATATGATGGCGCGCTGCCATGGATAGTTTTGTACGTGAGTAGCAGTATCTTGAACATGATTCGCTCTTGCACTGGTAGCCAATGGAGGCCTTTAAGCACTGGTGTTATATGATCATCTCGATTGGTGCGTGTCACCAGGCGTGCTGCGGTGTTCTGAATACGCTGTAAACGCTGAATAAGCCTCTTGGGGAGGCCGTACAGGATGCTGTTACAATAGTCCAGTCGAGCAGTGATAAAGGCATGTACCAACTTTTCAGTGGTAGATTGAGTCAGAAGATGACGAATCTTTCCAATGTTTCTGATGTGCAGAGAAGCAGCACTGCAAACGGCACTGACATGTTTATTAAGGGTCAGACAGCTGTCTAGTGTCACTCCAAGACTCTTCACATTCTCTGCAGGAAGAATGTTCATTCCACCAATTTGTAATGGTCTCAGAGAATGTTTGGACGAAAATCCAGCCTTGTATGTGTAGAGGACCTCTGTCTTCTCCCCATTATGCTTTAGTCTGTTTTTTGCCATCCATATATCTATGTCACGAATGCAAGCTTCCAGTCGCTGCATGAATGTTTCCGCATCTGTGAGCGAAAAAGAAATGTACAATTGTGTGTCGTCTGCATACATGTGATAACTTAGTCCGTGTTTCTTGATGATTTCACCTAAATCAGCTGTATACAGTGTGAAAAGCAAGGGTCCAAGAACAGACCCTTGCGGAACTCCGTATTGCAGTTTGAAATTACTTGATGTTTCATCTCCGATCACCACCTTCTGGTAACGGTCTTCTAGGTACGATGCAAACCAACTGCCTACTCATAAACCTGATAGTTGGCTCTTTACCCACCCATGACATCGATATGATTTCAGGGGCGGATCTAGCTTTTCAGTGAGGGGGGGGGGGTTAAAATTTGGCAAAAAAATATTTTACTGTAAAGGGGTCGAAATTTTTTATTTTCAAAGGTTTTCTCATGCAATCTGAGGCATATTGGGCACTGTTTCTCACTCAGTATATCACCAAATCATAAGGGAAGCCCTAAATAAGGTGATGATTTTTTCCGGGGGGAGAGGGTTTAAACCCCACCTTAACCTCTCCCCCCCCCCCCCTTAGATCCGCCACTGAATTTGTGCCATATATTCCACAATACGTCTATTGACATCAGCCCGTATTTTAATAAAGGGTTTAAACGCTAGCTCTTCACTGCCTACTCATTACATCGATGCCATATGATTCGTGTTTAGCCCTTAAAGCGCTGAATTTGTTTTATAAACCATGGAGACAAAAAGGTTTATTTCAATTTAAAAGCATCATAAATGTCTTAGTTAGCTCTTTCCGATACATTTGAATACCTATGTTATGGGTCTACGGACATTATAAATATTTTTACTCTTACAGCGCGGGAATTGACTTTTGACGTCAGAATCTAACGTCTGATTCTGACGTCTAGAGTCAATCTCCACGCTGTAAGGGTGAATATCACACACTATAAACTCGCCGTCAAATTTAAAATGATCAACCAGGATCGCATGATTTTCGGCGATTTCTCCGTCAATTTTGAACCGATTTCCTTGCAATTTTGCAGAGACCTTTTTCTATTAAAATCCTAACAGGGGTAAAATATTTATGCCATGTAATAAAATTATAGAATTAGTTTAATTGGGTTATAGAGGGACGTCGTAATTTACTACATGTCAAATGGTCTAGCTTTTGAAATACTAAATATAATTTTACGAATTTTTCAGGGATATTAAGACAAAATTTCATCAAAATCGGTTGATAATTGACGGAGAAATCAACGAAAAACATGCGCTACTGGTTAAAGGTATAATTATATTTATATCAGCTCAGCTCACAGATGCATTATGCACAGATGCCATTTTAGTATTTGTTATATTTGTTATATTGTTATATTTGTAAAACACAACCCGTCTAGTATGAAATGGATGTGTATATTCCAGATGAAAATAAAATGTCATATGTGATAGATGGTGGTGAAGTGTTAGGCCGAAGTCGTAGACGGTGCTCCAACACTACACCAACATTTATTGAACGTCTCGTTTTTGGGGGAATGATCTGCATCACGTTCAATCAGAATCTTACCTAATTCCTACAAACAATGAACCTTCTTCGCCAGCCTGATTTGAAATAGTTTATTGAGGGGTCCAGATATCGTTCTTCCTCTTACCAGTGCTTACAGGACTTGGGCAATTTATTTTTGTCTGCTATGAAAGTACTAAATTTGTCTTGTATGCACATTGTAGGCTACATTTAATTTTTTCCCTTGCTCCAGAAAATACTAAATTTGATGACGTCAAAATCCAGGATGACCCTGTCCTGTTATTTTATAAACAATACAGTTTTCTCGCATAAACCCAATAACCAGTGTCTCAGCACTCACGTGTAGGTGTCGCCACCTGCCGCCTCCAGTGTGTTCACCGCCATCGCCAGTCCTCCCATACTACTTCCGGCAGATGTCATCTGGGTATTGTCAACCATAGCTTCCTCTATAGGAGCGAGCCACGCCATGTTCACGTTAGCGCCATCTACCGAATTCAACAGAATCAGCAAGTATAAAACCGGAAGCATGGCTCCAACAATCTACAACACAATGCGATAAGAAATAGTATAATATGATATGCGGAGACTGCGCTATCAATACAACAACGGAACTAGTATACCAACGGAAGCATTGGCCGCAATAATCTACAACATATTGAATCATAAAAGGATAATATGGTATGGTATTATCTGGCTTTCCCACCCTAGCTCCTCAGTAGTCCAGCTCCCTGCTGACGAACCTGCTTTGACCTCTATTATGACACATGATCGCGCTGAGGATTTGTGTGCCTCTGAGCTCGATTCGCTAAGAATATAAGCTCCATAAAAGTTTTATTGATTTTTCAGTCATTTTTTTCAGTGAATTCAGCTAACTAAAACCATACTATTTGATAAAAACTTCTGAGTCACCCTAAAATATTCCTCAAATCAAATATAGCGGCCAGAAATCCAAAATAGTCGTCAAAGTACCAGATTTGTAATTTTTTGGAGTTTTTTTTGTTGAAAAAATAACAAAAAAACTTCTAATTATAGTATTTAAAGGTAAATGGATAACATTGTGAAACGTTTTAAGGCTACAAAATACATGGTTTCACAGTGGCTGGTAGCGGCCATCTTGGATTTCTGCTTCCACAGAACTCCACCAAAGGGGCATGGGTGCTTATTTGGAGACGTACAGCTATGATCATTAGGCCTACTACTTGCAACATGTCGCCGGATTCATTCACCAGATACCAGGCCTTTCAGATCAAATTTATCTCAGATTGTAGTTTTCAAATTAAATTCACAGCGTCAGTTCTTGTAAGCGATGTTTCTATCACAGGTCTAGGCAACACATAAAACGTACATAACGGGATAGGACCATCATATTATATTTCACAAGTCATCATTTGTTGGCCGCCTATTTGTAAAAAAATGACTTTTCAACAGTACGAGTTTAATCACCAGGTGGGGTGTTAGTTCATCGAACTGAAAAATAGCTTTTGCACCTCAAAGCTTTAATTATGTCACACAAATATTAATAATTTTATGACACAGTGGTCTAAATGTGCTATAGATCGCTACTACAAAACAAAATATAGCTGCAAACAAGCATGAATATAAAATCACCAGCGTGATCATTGGTGCATGAAACTGGTTACCATATTGGCGTGATCGTTCTGCGATGATAGTTTTCACCAGCTCACAAGGTGGGGCATCAGTGAGCATTCAACTCGTGGCTGAAGAACCAGTGGCCAATTCCAAAGCATATACAGAATGAGATTTCCTTAACTCTCTATCTTTTCCAGCAGAAAAGTTAAGATATATCTTAAGGTTTCTAATTGAAATGAGAGAACGTTAAAATAATATTTATTTGAAGACTTTAAATGGGATCGGCCCCGACCTAGATATAGGTAGGCCTAGACCTAGATACTTAGATAACTCGATATATATATTCCATTAGATTTGGTCAGCAAACTAATTATTCAGATAAAGATATATTTTGAATATATATTCACAATAATTTGGAAATTTGTGAATACATCTTTGCAGGCCTACTTGCCTGTAATAATTATTAGATATGGGTACAAAAATAGGAATAATCACAATAATTCATCCTGGTTTGATGTCAGTCCGACCAGGTGAGTGAACAACATTAGAGTAATAACTGTCAACCTGTTTCTGCTGATTTGTTTGTCTCTATTTTTCATTCATTTGAATCTATATTAGACTTCCCGTCTTGAAAATATATCTATCTATCTATATTATATCTATCTGTAGCATCATTTTGCATATCTGAAGAATGCTCTAATTTCCTACACCGAGGGATTTTAAAACGACAAAAAAAACTGTTTTAAAAATAACTATCGAATAATCAATACAACTTCTATATCGCCTAAATCCTCGACAGACCGAGCTCAGAGGCGCACAAATCCTTGGCATGATTATGTGTCATAATCCAGGCCAAAGCCGGTTTGTCAACAGGGAGCCGGGCCACCGAGTAGCTAGTGTGGGAAAGCCAGATCAAATAGGTGAGATTTAGGTATTTTCCGGAATCTTATTTACCATTATAATTATTGACGGTTTTTTTTTCTAAAATAACATACATTTTCACCACCCATTTGACACTGGAAATGGAATCAGCTATTTCAGCTGGAACTCCTTTCGCATGGTATCGCAACAAGGGGAATGAAAATGAATATGAATAATTCACAGATTGATATACTCGTATCAGCTTAACCGTTCAAGCGCTGATTTTTTGTATATAAACGATGGAAACCAAAAGGTTTTTTCAATTTGAAATCATCATAAATATCTTAGTCAGCTCTTTCTGTTTCATTTGAATACCTATGTTATGGGTCTACGGCCAATATAAATATGTTCACTCTTACAGTGCGGGGATCGACTTTAGTCGTCAGAATCTGACGTCTACAGACGTCAGATTCTGACGACTAAAGTCGATCCCTGTGATGTAAGGATTAGATATCCGATGTGACATAATAACTACACTCATGATCAAAAGTGTTGTCAGATCCTAACGGGCATGTCGGGCAGGTCATGTCGAAGTATAAGAGGATTATATTATAGATATACCCTTTATAGATATACCCTTATCTGGTACTGTATCATACACGCATCGTACCATGTAAGACTACTATATTGTTATTCGAAACTATTATAAACGTTTTAAAATGAATACTTTTATCAAATTCTCCCGAAGTACCAAGTTTAGTTCAACCCTTACAGCGATGGAATCTATAGACGTCAGATTCTGACGTCTAAAGTCTATCCCTGCACATAAAGAGTAAAATATTTATGATGGTCGTAGACCCTCAACATAATATGTATTCAAATAAAGCGGAAAGAGCTAACTAAAATATTAATAATTTCAAATTAAAAAAAAACATCGGTCTCCATGTTTTATTTTAAAATATTTCAGGGCTTTATTCGCTAATAACTTACATCACAAACATTTAACGTAAACTACCGGAAACCACAACATAGGGTCCGTTATTTTCGATTTTCGACTTTATCAGGCAAAAAAATGGTAAAATCAAAAATTCGGAGAAATGTAATTTTAGACCCTACATTAACCTAATATGGTTTGAACCAGTTTGTATTGCTATGCGTATATGGCGGGGGCCCTAGGGTAGTGGTTAGCACCGGTTCCCGGTCGCGGCGGTTTGAAAGAAACAAAAATGTTTCTTCCCAATCCACGTGTGAAAGTCAGTATTGTGGGGAGCCTCCGTGACCAAGATGTAGCGTGCTCGGCGTCAGACCGCCAGGGCTCGAATTTCGAATCCTGTGTCTGGAGGACAGTGTCATCTCAATTATCTCACCATCCTCAGGAGGTTCTCCTGGCCCAGTTTAGCCTATATGTGCACAAAGGTGCCCTAAAGCCCGATTCATTTCATTAGCTATGCGTATAACTATCCGCCTATCTAAGTTTTTAAATATATGTCGTTAAGGCAGTTTTTTTATTGCATCCATGAAAAACACATGCACAAATTAAAAATATTGTCTATTGCCTAAATATTATGATTAGCAGCAAGCGACAACATAACCACTTAATTCACCTTATTATCATGAGGTAGCACGTGACATGATATGCATGGTGACGTCATATTGTCATGCTTACCACGTGATGCAGTAGATAGTATCACAGTCACTTACCTGTCACTGGCGTGGTGGCGTTACGTATGATTCAGATAATGTCAGCTGATAACAGATTATTTGATTACATATCCAGCCGCGTGCCTGTAAACAGCCGGCAAATCCAGTAAATCCAAAAATAACGACAATCCGCCAGAAATAGTGCCTACTGCTAGTGCTACAGGTGTAGGCTTCAGCCAGAAATAGTGATTCAGGTAAGGGCTGAGGCACCTAGTTCTGCAGACCACGACATAGTCACCAGCCACACGGCCAAATCATCTGTTTTCGTATTGTCAATCCTGATTCGTACAGTGGAGACAATCTCGATCCGTATTTTGCCAGCACCGCAGCTCGTGCGTGAAATCTGTTTGTTGATCGGTTTTCTCTGAGGGGAGGAGGGGGGGGGGGGGGTGGGGGAGGGGTAAGGCCTCTGTTGGGGGGCAGAGCCTCTGGGGATTGTGTGCAAACATGGATCTGTTTATGTCCTGAACACTGAAATCCAGAAAGGTAAGTAGGCGTGTCACTGACTCAACAGACTCCAGACATCTTTCCAATGATGGGGAACTGCTGGGCCAGCGTCGCATACGCTGGACCAGCATTGAACCAACATTGGGCTTATGCGTTGTCATTGTTGTGTAAGGTTGGACAGTGTTCCAGCATTGAAACTACACTGTGTTTAGACAGGTATATAGGCGTCCCAGCAAACACGATACATTGTCCCATTGTTGGTTCAATGTTGGGCCAGCGTCGTAGACGGTGGACCAACATTGAACCAGCATTGGAACAATGTCTCGTGTTTGCTAGGCGTGGCCACTGACTCGACAAATTCCAGATATCTGCCCAACATATATTGGGTCAATGCTGGCCCAACGCCGCAGTCGTTGGGCCGACATTGAAACCACATTGCACCAGTGTTTCGTGTTTGACAGGTAGGTAGGTGTGTTCACTGACTCGACAAACTCCAGATATCAACCCAATATTGGCCCAACATTGGCCCACCATTGACCAGCATTCATCCAGTATTAGGTGGATGTCTTGTCTTTCATGTTGTGCAAGGTTGATCCAGTGTTGTAGACAGTAGACTAGCATTGAAACATTGCACCAACGTTTTTTCTTTGGACGTGTAAGTCATGCCACTGATAGTATTTCCCAGCGAACACGAATTCACCCGATATTGTTTTAATGCTTGGTCAGCATCATATACATTAAACCAGCATTGGAACAATATTTGGCCAGCGTCTCAGCCGTGCAAAATGTGACTGTATACTTTTATTGGTTTAACCGTCCTACCACCCAGCTATATATTCCCCCTTCACCTTCAGGTGTCAATTGCTGTCCTAATAACCATCTCAAGGTGAGTGGAAATGTACGGAATTTATAAGATAAGAGGGCAACCATTCAATATCCAGGGGGAGGGCAGGGATATTTTCGAAATAAATAATTAAAGGCAGAGAGAAGGTGAAATAAATAATTTGATGTCGATCCCATTTGAAATAAATAATTTATGGCATATCGGGCAAGCCTACATGTTTTGGCGTACTAAACTATTTTCTAGCCGATGAAATTTTGAAGATTCTGGAGATATTCAGTTTCTCACATTGCAAAATATTAGGCTAATATCATATTATATAGCCTTAATAAATAATACTTTGGCAATTTTTGAAAGTCGTTCCAAAAGTGGTTGAAATAAATAATTTGTTAACCGTACATCTGGAAAAAAATAACCATGAGCTGAATCATATTGAAAAAAATATTTTGGTCCATCTCAATATCCCTGCCCCCCCCCCCCCCTGGATATTAAATGGTAGCCCCCTAACCAAGTTATCTCAAATTAAAGCTAAAAACGTACTTATTGTGACGTGATGTACGATTTGTTATTAAATTGATTTTATTGAAAAAATGTCATACGGTACTCAAATACGATATGACAGCATAAAGGGTTAGCCCTTCCCTTGTGCAATATGTTTGTTGTGATTTTTGTTCAAGTATGGTATTCTACCCCTTAATTTGAATAACAACTGAATGACGACGGTGATTAGCCGATCTCGTCACGTGACACGCTGAGTCATTCCACGATTGGTTTGGGGTGGAATATCTTGGATGCCATTTTTCGTCATTTGAAGCTGAAGAAAAATATTACTATGTTCATGAAAAATTAACATTTGTAAAATCGGAATATTTGATTAACAAAGCATCTATCACAAAGGCTTTTATGGATTTTAGTGGCCTTTTATTTGGTCTGAAACTTCCTTGAAACAGAAAAAACGGCCCCAGCTGATAAAGGGTTAACCATTACATCACTGGAATATTATTATATAAACCATAGAGATTAAAAGGTTTTTTAAATTTGAAATCATCATAAATATCTTAGTTAGATCTTTCTGCTTCATTTGAATACATATGTTATGGGTCTACGACCATTATATTTTTTAATTCTTTCAGTGCGGGGATTGATTTTAGACGTCAGAATCTGACGTCTGAAGACGGTCGTCGTTCTGAAAGAGTTAATAAACCACGCCCACAGACCGCTGTGGCCACGCCCTCGTCCCCCTCCCCTCCCCACGGGCACCGATTCTGGTTTTCCCAAGAGTCGTCTCTCCCCAGTAAAGTTTACAGGAGACGCGTATTCAATGTTGCCGTGGTCTAGTCCGTAATAACAGACTCTGTGTGCGATACAGAGTCTGTAATCATTGCCATTGTAATCATTCGTAAAGTTGTGCCCCAAAAATACGGTGCGCATCCGATCGATTGCGCAATGAGCGTCATTGTTTGATCAATTATTTTTATATCATTCTGTAATGACAGATGTACATCTCATTAGAATAATGCCTTAACGTGGGGACTTAAAGCCCTGTCTTTATGGGTGAATTTATCCCCCAATCTGTGGTGGACTAGGTCCGGAGGGGGGGGGGGGGTGTTAGGGCAGTCCTCATCCCCCCCCTTACGGAAATTAGCAAATTGTTCCAAAATTGATATTAGCCCTTATCCTGCTGATCACGACTGTTGTCGTTTTTAATCTGTTTTATTTGTCGACCAAATCACTGTTATTGGGAATGAAATGTCTGTTTAAACATCAAGTTTTGCAAATGTTTGGTCTCGAATTAAACAAATATGAGTATTTTTCACTCACTTGGAGTTGTGGATCGCGGTAGCGAGACACAACATCAAGTGGATAAAAATGTTAATTGTTTAACTTTGAGCTAGTTAGTTGATACTCACAATTTTCTGGGACCCCGTTTATTAGCATAAAGGACTAAAAAATATTGTTTACACATCAATTAAAAGGAAATTTATGGATAATCAATTAGATTCCCATCTTTGAATAAATTCAGCTTCCGCACGTTTCTATATTTAATGTTGGGTCAGCGTGTGAACGCCTCATAGTCATTATCCATATATGATTTGACAAAACTCGACAGGCAGAATAGGGATTATCCACTAAATAATGTTATAATGTGTTACTAGATGGCATCTAAGTCTCTCCTAATCCCCTGTTATTCACAGATTAGCCTTATCATCCTAACCCTTAGCACACTGATGTCCACTACAGTTGACTATAGTATTGTTTTCTCATGTTTTAATTGTCTTGTATAACCAGGTTTTAAAAATTAAATATGCCTCAAATCTGTGATAATCATATACATTTAAACCTAGATTTTGCAAATTAAACTAATTTTTAGTTACTTGAAGTGGTGGATCGCGGTAGCGAGACACAACTTCAAGTAGCTGAATTTTTTTTTTCTGCTCAGTGCTCCAAGGGTTAATAGGCTACACGTTGATCTGGTTCATTAACCGGTATTCATTATTGTCAATATACAGGGCACTAGCCCAGCATACATAAGGCGTTCATCCAATGCTGTTTTAATGCTGGACCAGCGTCGCAGACGGTGGGCCAACATTAAAACAGCATCGGGTGAACGTCTCGTGTATGCTGAGAGCTGTCGGCAAACACACGGAACCGATTGTAAATGATCATTTTATTCTTGCTTGTCAAATCTATATAGGCCTATTATGTCAAGCTTGGTTTATAAAGAAATGATTTAAAGGTAAAAAGGTGCAGGTTTTTTATAGTCTGATATCAAGTCTAAAGACCTATCATCGGACTTTACATTTTACCCCCTGGTCACTGGACCTGTTCATTCATGTGCCATTTCAACTCGCAGGGGAGCATACAGTCCTGCAGCCGTTTCGGCGCATTGAACTTATCGTACACATTGCCATCTCTGTCCTAGCAGGTACTTATTTTCACCTGAGTCAAGTGAAGCATTTGAGGGTGAAGTGTCTTGCCCAAGGACACACCATCTTAACAATGTCCCAAGATTGAGAGGGGAGAAACATGATATTTCTCTTAAAATCCTGCACCAATAAGGATTCGAAACCGCACGGCAGGTAGCGACATCGGCAAAGCGCCACGCTCTAACCATTGCGTCTTGTCCCTCTTTTATGACCCGATGACGATCTCCCTGTCTTTATAATATCCTATACTAATAACTCCTTATTGTGTTACAAATGGGTTGTTTTCATTATTAATTAGATTCCTACTTTCAATACATTGATAGACACAAAGTGCTTTAGAATCTTCACTCGTCTCTTTCATTGATCTTGCTCCTACATCACTTAAGCCATTAGACTCATGTCACCCCGTGAGATTAGTTATGAAGATTATGTTTCATACTGAAAACTACAGTATTCCTAACATTTCCCATATAGGCAAAATAATTTCAAAGATTTAATAAAGCTGATACGTTTGCAAAATCTAAATACACGCTTTATATAAGACCCATAGGCCCCTATATACGTTTGTTATACTCAATCCGGGAGCTTAGGCCGACGTCTATTAGGTTGGGTAGAAATGGGCTATTTACAGTTTAATGTGTTTTCGTCGAGCACAACCAGAATCATTTAAAAACTAAAAATAGAAAAGTGAACTTGTGCTAGCTTATTTTTTAAAAGCATAATTTATTCAAAGATTCATAATTGCTGCATTCCGCCTGATATTGGGATGTATCAATGTTGTTTTAGCGTTGGTCCACCGTCTACGACGTTGGACCAACGCTAAAACAAAATCGATTACGGGGCATAATTATATTAATGATGTATCATAGATGATTTGTTGAGTGGGATCTACCTGTAGAGGCTTCATTGAAGCCTACTTAGCATTTCTCTCAGGTGATTCATGTTTATTTGTTTGATACGTTATGTTTATGACTCTGCGTTTTTTACATTGTTTCAACATATAAATATTACAGACAGACAGATATTCTATTGACAGAAAGGAAGTCATTACAGACTAATTTGTCATAGAAATGAGAGAGATATATGTACATGTATATACAAGATTGTTAACTTAATTGTTAAAAAATCATGAGACAATATACATGGTATTACACAAATTTATTATTTCTCGTACCTAACTTGATTGTGCATGTATTTGTATATTGTCACCAAATTACTTGAATTGAATATATAGCATACTATATAAATACAAATGTACACCTCGGCCATGTGGGCCATAGTTTAATTGATATATTGCATGTATATAGAGCAATATAAGTCATATTATGGCCGAGTCGGGCAGTTTAGCACCATGTATAACACAGGGTGATAAGTGTCTTTGTTGTGGCGTATTTACAAGTCTGTTTTATGACAATAACCATACTGCTCTGCAAGGCCAAAAGGCAGTATCTGCTTACTTATAAAGTAAGCAGATACTGCCTTTTGGCTTTGCACAGACTTGTTGTCGTGAGGTTGTCATGAGGCATGTCACGGTGACGACTTATTCATGTCATGGTCACGCTTCAGTCGCCACAGTTTTAGTCCCAGAACTAAGACTGGGCGAGGTCTCTGGTGCTGGTTTAAGCTACTTGCTTGGAAAGTCGGAGATCGCGGGCTCGACTCCCGCTCTGGCATTCAAGTTTCAACGAAACAAAATGTTTCTTCTCCACTCCTTCGTAAAGATTTAATATTGTGGGGAGCCTCCGTGATCGATAGGTAGCGTGTCTGGCCTCAGACCGCCAGGGCTCGAATTTGGAATCCTGTGTCTGGAGGACAGTGTCATCTCATTCATCTCACCATCCACAGGAGGTTCTCCTGGCCCAGTTTAGCCTATATGCACACAGGTGGCCCAAAACACTTTTTTTCAGAATTCACCTTTCTACATGGCTACCGTGGAAAAATTTGAGCGTAGGCCCATTTTCCCCATATCACAAAAAGCTAATAAAATGTTCTGTTTGGCCCGTATATGTACGGTTTTAATCAGTTTATATACCAAGTAATGCTGAATTACTCAATTAGTTTGTGATATAGAAGTTCGGTTAATCAAATAGATATGCCATAATAGGCCCTATGATTTTAATTTTGTATGTGATGCCATGTAAATTAACCATCTTGTATATACATGTACATATATTCTATCATTCTTATGACAAATAAGTCAGTAATGACTTTTCTTTATGTCAATAAATATCTATGTATCTATTCTTCATAAACACAAATATAATTAAGCTTTAAATGACGAAAAAAATAGAGAAAAAACAACTTACTCCATTAAACGATTATTAACCGCTTAACCCTTTAGCCGCCAGTGCCGTCCATATTCGTTTTTTACATTTTATATTAACACATTACATATCAGCTTTTAAACCTGTTAAAGATAAAAAGTGACAATAATCAGCAGGATTTACTTTTTTTTTACCTCAAAAAAATAGAGACAAATAACTTACTCCATTAAACGATTATTAACCGCTTAAGCAGTGACAATAATCAGCAGGATTTACTTTTTTTTTACCTCAAAAAAATAGAGACAAATAACTTACTCCATTAAACGATTATTAACCGCTTAAGCACTGGGGGTGACTACAGCATAGTAGGCCTACTCCTGTGTTCTATCATTGTTAAACCTTATTAAATATCTACACTCTGGAAAAATAAAAATCCCTAATTTGACATATTCGATAATTTAAGTTACTCATTGAGTTGTTTTATTCACTGAGAGCTGCGTTACTCATTGAGTTGTTTTATTCACCTAGAGTTGCGTTACTCATTGAGTTGTTTTATTTACTTAGAGTTGCGTTACTCATTGAGTTGTTTAATTTACTGAGAGCTGCGTTACTCATTGAGTTGTTTTATTCATTCAGAGCTGCGTTACTCATTGAGTTGTTTTGTTTACTGAGAGCTGCGTTACTCATTGAGTTGTTTTATTTACTTAGAGCTGCGTTACTCATTGAGTTGTTTTATTTACTGAGAGTTGCGTTACTCATTGAGTTGTTTTAATTACCTAGAGCTGCGTTACTCATTGAGTTGTTTATTTTACTAAGAGCTGCGTTACTCATTGAGTTGTTTTATTCACTTACAGCTGCGTTACTCATTGAGTTGTTTAATTTACTTGGAGCTGCGTTACTCATTGAGTTGTTTTATTTACTTAGAGCTGCGTTACTCATTGAGTTGTTTTATTTACTTAGACCTGCGTTACTTATTGAGTTGTTTTATTTACTGAGAGTTGCGTTACTCATTGAGTTGTTTTATTCACTTAGAGCTGCGTTACTGATTGAGTTGTTTTATTTACTGAGAGTTGCGTTACTCATTGAGTTGTTTTATTTACTTAGAGCTGCGTTACTCATTGAGTTGTTTTATTTACTGAGAGTTACGTTACTCATTGAGTTCTTTTATTTACTGAGAGTTGCGTTACTCAATGAGTTGTTTTATTTACTTAGAGCTGCGTTACTCATTGAGTTGTTTTATTTACTTAGAGCTGCGTTACTCATTGAGTTGTTTTATTTACTTGGAGCTGCGTTACTAATTGAGTTGTTTTATTTACTTAGAGCTGCGTTACTCATTGAGTTGTTTTATTTACTTAGACCTGCGTTACTTATTGAGTTGTTTTATTTACTTAGAGCTGCGTTACTCATTGAGTTGTTTTATTTACTTAGAGCTGCGTTACTCATTGAGTTGTTTTATTTACTTAGAGCTGCGTTACTCATTGAGTTGTTTTATTCACTTAGAGCTGCGTTACTCATTGAGTTGTTTTATTTACTTAGAGCTGCGTTACTCATTGAGTTGTTTTATTTACTGAGAGTTGCGTTACTCATTGAGTTGTTTTATTTACTTAGAGCTGCGTTACTCATTGAGTTGTTTATTTTACTAAGAGCTGCGTTACTCATTGAGTTGTTTTATTCACTTAGAGCTGCGTTACTCATTGAGTTGTTTTATTTACTTAAAGCTGCGTTACTCATTGAGTTGTTTTATTTACTTAGACCTGCGTTACTCATTGAGTTGTTTTATTCACTTAGAGCTGCGTTACTCATTGAGTTGTTTTATTTACTTAGAGCTGCGTTACTCATTGAGTTGTTTTATTTACTGAGAGTTGCGTTACTCATTGAGTTGTTTCATTTACTTAGAGCTGCGTTACTCATTGAGTTGTTTTATTTACTGAAAGTTGCGTTACTCATTGAGTTGTTTTATTTACTTAGAGTTGCGTTACTCATTGAGTTGTTTTATTCACTTAGAGCTGCGTTACTCATTGAGTTGTTTTATTTACTTAGAGCTGCGTTACTCATTGAGTTGTTTTATTTACTTGGAGCTGCGTTACTAATTGAGTTGTTTTATTTACTTAGAGCTGCGTTACTCATTGAGTTGTTTTATTTACTTAGACCTGCGTTACTTATTGAGTTGTTTTATTTACTTAGAGCTGCGTTACTCATTGAGTTGTTTTATTTACTTAGAGCTGCGTTACTCATTGAGTTGTTTTATTTACTTAGAGCTGCGTTACTCATTGAGTTGTTTTATTCACTTAGAGCTGCGTTACTCATTGAGTTGTTTTATTTACTTAGAGCTGCGTTACTCATTGAGTTGTTCTATTTACTGAGAGTTGCGTTACTCATTGAGTTGTTTTATTTACTTAGAGCTGCGTTACTCATTGAGTTGTTTATTTTACTAAGAGCTGCGTTACTCATTGAGTTGTTTTATTCACTTAGAGCTGCGTTACTCATTGAGTTGTTTTATTTACTTAAAGCTGCGTTACTCATTGAGTTGTTTTATTTACTTAGACCTGCGTTACTTATTGAGTTGTTTTATTTACTTAGATCCCCAGCTTATTTAATTAAAATGATAATATGCTTGAAGTTGTGGTTCTCGTTGCAGAGATCCACAACTTCTAGGGGGTGGACATATATTAGAATAGTTTATTTTGTGACATAATATTGGTTAATCATCGTGATAGCACATTTGTTTCCAAATAATTAATATAACTTATATGCGCATAAAATGTTTTTAAACAGCGATGGACGCTATTTTGGTGCGTACATTCACGGTAGCTCAACTGTCAGTTATTTACGTGTTCGTTTCAGCTCTAAGAGCAAAAGGCATATCAGCTCATATAATATGCTAAAAGAGAAATCTATTTTATGGAAAAGGAGATGTCTATTTATCAACCAGACATTTTCACACATGTTAGATCAAATACGGTATAGTATTCGATCTCGACCAACAAAAAATGGCTCATATCAGTCTGTTGTATAACGGGCTTATCACCACAGCCATTCAGTTTTTTATGTCAAGGAGAAAGAACGAGTATATTCGGATCTACGAATCTATTGTAATTGAATTCTTTCTTCGACTTAAAATACACAGAATATGTGCAGATATTCAAAGATTTGATATAGTAAACCTCAATTTAATTCTTAGTATGGTTATTAAACCATAAAATCGGACATGCAGTTTCATGGTTAAACCCGTATATTGTGCCCGACCTGACCAGTACAAAATAACTGTAGATTCGTAGATCCGAATAATATTATACTGTTTTACCAATAGACTGACGTCACGGGTGTATTTTAATTAGAAGGATCTCGCCCTCCACTATGTTCCGTGTTAAAACGCACCATGTATCTGAAACGTAAGATACTCACATCATCACAAATGGTTGAATATTTTTCGGGAGGTGTTTTAAAAATGCTCTCACATGAAAAATAACTGATGGAATGTTTCAAAATCAACCGAGTAAATGCATACATGGTCACTAAGGTAGGTAAACCCAATTAAAATGTATTTCGAGGGCGATAATAGGGGTTAAATCGATCGCGTGCCGCCGGCGACACGCCATCTTACGGTTCAGATATGGAATGCTTGCTAACCCGTAACACATTTTGGAGGGTGGCGTTTGCTAACTAAGTTTTTTTAAATTTGTTTCTTTATGTCTACTTTTTCCTAACCCATTAACCGCCAAATTATTCAATTTGAATTTTCACCCACTTGAAGTCGTGTCTCGTTGACGCGATCCACAACTTCAAGTGAGTGAAAATAATTCAGATTTGACAAAATGAAGGTCAAGTCTTTTCAAATCTTGCTTGTTGATATCACATTTTATCTTTAACAGGTTTAAAATGTGGTGCTAATAAAAAATGGAAATCCGAATCTATGCGGCACCGGCGGTTAATGGGTTAAATTAGGGACCACAATACCATATTTTAGCACAATAAGTCATGTCTACTTTGAAAACATGTTTAACCCTTTCAACGCTAAGCGCAGCTTGGTCTTATGAATCCGTTTTATTCCAATGACGAATACTCGGAACAAAATGTGTGTTTGAACATCAAGATTTGTAAATGTTTAGTCTCAAATTAAACATCACAGTAATTTTCACCCACCTGAAGTTGTGGGTGACGGTAGCGAGACACAACTTCCAAGTGGATGGAAATTTAAATTATTTAATTTGCTGCTTTAAAGGTTAGATCTGTTGGTTTAACCCTCACAGTGCGGGGACCGACTTTAGACGTCATTATCTGACGTCCACAGACGTCAGATTCTGACGTCCACAGTCGATCCCTGTGCTGAAATAGTAAAATATTTACAATGGCCGTAGACATAACATAATGTATTCAAATGAAGCGGAAAGAGCTAAATAAGACATTAATGATAATTTCAAATTGAAAAAACCCTCTGGTTTCTATGGGTTGTAGATAAATAATTCAGCGTTGTTGGGGTTTAAACAAATTCAGAATATTGGCAAAGTTGTAAAACATAATTATTGTCATCGGCCCAGCATTAAAACAACATGCCATACCGAGGCTTGGCCACCCTCAAGGTCACCCAAGGTCAAGAAAGCGAGTCCATGGTCGATTTAAGTGAATGTAAATTTGTTTCCCCACAACAGAGCGTCTCCAGGAAAGTCTCCTCCGCGCAGGTGAATAGCGCGTGTGTTAGTACGCCGCTAGATGTGTGCTCAGGTCAAACAAATAGATCCCTGCCTGCCAGGGGGATTACTGAGGCCTCAAGAGGGCGCTGACTGCACCACTGGTACCAGGTACCAGGACGCGCAGTGAATGCCAGGGGCAGATCCAGAGGGGGGGCGCAGCCGCCCCCCCCCCCCAACCATCGTTCAGGGTCGCAAAACAAAAAACGACCATATTTCGGTCAAAATATGCTCCAGAATGCGTCATTTGAGGCAGGATGAATTTCAAAAATTTTCGGGGGAGAATGCCCCTGGACCCCTCTACAAAATATAGGAGGCTGCATTGCTTGTCAGCTGTGGTGTGTATAAATTCTTCGAAAAAATCGGCGCCCCCCCCCCGTTTGTCAATTCCTGGATCCGCCACTGAATGCAACACATGGATTGAATGCTGAATCAATGTTGGGCCAGCGTCGCAGACGGTGGCCCAACATTGAACCAGCATTGACCCAGCATCAAACACATTGTTGATCAATTGGATCAGTTGGATCAATCTTGGACCAGCATTGCAGACTGTTGGCCCAGCATTTGCAACCCTATATTCTTCTGTATAAGCTACGGAGACCAAAGCGTTATTTTCAATTTTAAAGCATCATAAATGTCTTAGTTATTCCGCTTCATTTGAATACCTATGCTAAGGGTCTACGCCCATTATAAATAGTTTACTCTTTCAACGCGGGGATCCACTTTAGACGTCAGAATCTGTACGTCAGACTCTGACGTCTAAAGTCTGTCCCCCCGCTGAAAGAGTAAATATATCCAGAAACGTACCCGAAAAGCACCACGCTGATAAAGACAGCTGGGGTACAACTAAAAATCAGAAACATACATAGAGTGGTCTATAGCTTTTAGGTTTGTGAATTCTGAGCAGATGTTATATGTGTGCTGTAAGTTACCATATGAGTTGCCGGTTGCATCCGGTTGGGGCTTGAAACTCAGAGGTACTGGGGTCGAGTCCCTGCACGGTCAGATACTTGTCATCGAGGCTTTGCATATAGTGATACAATATGTTCAAAGGCATGGAGTGTGCAGTGCTGCCTGTGGTACTGTCCACTATAAAGAACCATTGATGTCATTCGATAAGAGTAGGACAAGGTCCCCACTTCCGGCTGTCGCGATATTGCCATGTCGCGATATTGCCATGATTGTACAGAGACTATATTCACACTCCGGCGTCAAATGTTCCAAGGTCGGGAATTTAAGGTGCACTAAAACCGCACATAAATTTAGTAATTGTCTAGGCCTCTATATATATCTGAAACGGCGCTAAATATATTATTATACCATAGACTGTCATTCAGAGACTGGAGTGCTCCTTGGCCCGTGAGACAAATCTTTAAAAAAAATATGTAGATCCGTATCTAGATCCGGATCATCACCAGCAATTAATCGATTGTTGCTTGGTCCGATACACACCTCTGGTAAAAGTTTTTTTGAAAATCCGATCGCTACTGTGTAAGTAATCCTGCTGAGGGACGGACAGACAAACAAATAAACACCAAAAAAAGGTTGTGTTGTGGTTCGACGAGGGGCAGGGTAAATATTGGTTTAATGTTTAACAAATATAAGTCATTTTTTCACACTTGAGATCGTGGCTCACTAACACGAATTTAAGTGGATACAAAAGTTCCTCACAAAATACTAGGGGTGGGGTCGGAGGGAGGGGGTCGAACTTCTTCGCTGCGTTTGATCTCCTGCATTAGAACAATAAATAAAACTAGAAACATGCAGTATAACAAATATAATAACATATTTATTGCATAAATATAAGGTCGATCTAATAGCAAGAAGACTAGATGACAATAGAAGTCACCACGCAGGATGACGGTCAAAGGTCAATGTCACATTATCACAGACAAGGTCACATTATCACAGACAAGGTCACATTATAACAGACAAGGTCACATTATTACAGACAAGGTCACAAGGTCACATTATCATAGACACGGTCACAATGTCACCTTATCACAAACAAGGTCACAAGGTCACGCTGGGCCGAAAATGGGTGATCGTTTCCTGATTGCTAGGGATAAATTCTTTACAAAGAGTGCGCAGGTCAAAGGTCAACATCATAGACAGGTGAAGGTCAAGGTTGGTGGCGACATAATAACAAAGTCAGGTAGATGACAAGGTAACAAATCAGATGAAGGACCATGGGACGGGTCATGGCAAGTGCGATACTCTCACTGACCCAGATGTCAGCCTTGTGATTGGTCGAGATGGATATCCATGCGTAAGATCTGGGTCAGATCTCTATCTCAACCAATCACATATGTAAGATCTGGGTCAGATCTCTATCTCGACCAATCACACACGTAAAATCTGGGTCAGATCACTATCTCGATCAATCACACACGTAAGATCTGGTCAGATTTTTATCTCGACCAATCACATGTGTAAGATCTGGGTCAGATCTCTATCTCGACCAATCACATGCGTAAGATCTGGGTCAGTCGCATCGCGAACACTGGCCTTGATTATTATTATTATCACCTGTAAGGTTTTTTTTTAAATATTATTTTTAAATAACAATATCGGTAAAACAGCTTCATGAAAATTGTCCTTCTGAAACCACTTAGCTGTAGAAAAATCAAGTCTTTTATCAGGGATGTACAATGATGCTTTGATGCATCGTGAGGGCTTAAAAGTTTGAAATTATTTGATGTCCCATTAGACAAAACGTTAATTGGGCTATAGTTGTTTTGATGCTGGTACAAAGCCTACGATGCTGAGCCATCATCAATACAACATTAGGCCAACGTCAGGTGTTTATTTGCCGGGGTATTGTCGGTTGCTCGCTGACAGTCATAAAACTAATACCTCCATAAGTCATATGTCTTTCCCGAATAAAGAGATCACAACACCAGAATGAGGCACACAAAATCAGCACAGGCAAAATTATTAGCAAAATATTGACTATAAATCCTTCAAGATCCCCCCCCCCCCATACTTCATTGTATTAGCTATAGCTCGTTGACAACAATGGAGGTCAGGTCTATTGAGTTTCATAGAATAAATCCCTTAACTTATAATACCAGGGCTTCGTTGTCTAATTCTTCACCACGTGTTCCAAAATGTCCCAGTCTCGTATTGAATAAAACATCAGACTTGTCCCTGATAAAGCTGAACACAATTCCACATGACAAAAATGAGGCTGTTTATAGCTTTTATTTGTTATGTTAATATCGGGCAATTATTGAAATCAGGTAATTTGCATGTACCTTGAGATGGACATTGTTGCAGAAATTCACACATCAAGGTGAAAAAATGAAAAAAGTATTTAATAATTTTATTTTTGAGTAAATTCAGTGTTAATACATTGTTATCATTTCCCTATGTGTGTACTTTCACTGAAAATGCATCCTCAGCACATTTACCACTATGGTGGTAAAATTTGTCAATAATTTTTGGACCGTGAGGTGGGTTTCTTCTCTCGCATTTTTTAAAATAACGCCGAGTCTTCGATTGAAACGAATTCGTGGATCACAAAAGTTCGAAGCTACCATACGCCTGGCCACAGAGTTGTCAACAACACACTATGTAATGAGCAAAGATCTATAGCAATATTATAATTCTCTGATAATGAGTATGATTATCCCCATTGTCTTTACGGAAAAATGAGGAAGTTATGGTCCCGTTTAGTTTTGTAATGGCGATGCTGTGTGTTGTATAGTACGGTATAGTACGGTGCGGTGCGTTGAATTAATTTCCGTTTTCACAGATCTACGGAAATTCAAATTCCGCACACTGCTGCGTTAACGGAATACCTCTAGGACCTGATCAAATAATACAAAAGATTGACCCAATCCTAGATTAATACTGGCTAGACGTTTGGCCAGCATTGCCTCAGCATTGGATGGAGACAGTGACTGTATTATCACTGATTTGATTACCCCTTAGCACGCTGTAATATTTGTGTATAAACCATAGAGACCTAAGGTTTTTTTCTAATTGAAATCATCATAAATGTCTTAGTTAGGTTATTCTGCTTCATTTAAATACCTGTGTTATGGGTCTATGGTAATTAGAAATATTTTTATTCTTACAGTGCGGGGATCGTTAGAATCTGACGTCTAAAGATGCCATATTCTGACGTCTAAAGACGCCATATTCTGACGTATAAAGACGATTCCCGCGTTCAAAGGGTTAAAACGACATGTCATTCACAGGAAACACGGGACGTTTACCCGATGGTGTTTTAATGTTGGGCTAGCGTCGCGAACGTTGGCCCAACATTAAAACAACATCGGGTTGATGTCTCGTGTTGGCTGGGTTGTAGTTCATGCACCATGCCCCTGCAGACTAATGCTTATTAGAATACACCCGTGACGCCAGTCTATTGTTAAAACAGTAGATTCGGATCTGCGAATCTACTGTTATTTTGTACTGGTCAGGTCGGGCACAATATACGGGTTTAACCATGAAATTGCATGTCTGATTTCATGGCTTAGCCCAACTGACAATGAAATTGAGGTTTTCTATATATCAAATCTTGGAGCATCTTCACATATTCTGTGTATTTGAAGTCGAAGAAAGAACCCAATTGCAATAGATTCGTAGATCTGAATATACTCGGGGCTTCGCGCCTCGTACATTGGTACGAATCTATCGAATTTCGTTCTTTCTCATTGACCAAATAAAACATGTTTTGAATTTTTTTGCATTTCAGAATATTTTTTTTTGCATGAAAAATATATGGTTCGCTATACACTGTACACCTGTTCACGTAAACCTTAATACAAATGGAACAATATATACGATTTCTTTATCCAAATATATTGAAATAAAAATACAATTTATACAAAACACTTTATCGCAATTTATCGCTATAAAACGATAGGAATTACGCTGAGTTGATGAAAAATAGAAACGTCGAAAGACCTGCGGCAGTAAATGGTTAATGCGAGATATAAAGTGAGTGTAAATATGAAGATATAGACTTCAAAGTGTTAATCGTACAATTGAATTATGAGAGGTATATTACCTGTGGGATTGAATGGCTAGATTGATATCAGAGGTCAACAAAAGGTCATATCCTGTCACGCGTGGCATTGTGTGGGTACATTATGTATCCTTAATAGCCATTGGTGGATTAAGAAATCACTTCATATTGGCTGAGAAGATTAACTGGGATTACCAGCTTGTACGATGTTATATTCTTGTAATATACACCCAGCATACAATATTTAAAGGTAAAACATGATTCCATACATTCATACTGAAATGTATAACACCGTTACGTAGCATAACATAGTAGATTTTACAAACGTCTACTTTCGTAATATAGATATAAAAATAATACTGTAGATCTGGTAATATTCGCGAGCTTTTAATTTAGGAGGACAAATTCGCGAATTCAAAAATATGGCGAAAATGATTATTATGATAACGCTGCTGAAGAAAAATGAAAATTCGTGAAAAGTGCCAAAATAAAAAAATCGCGAAAATTTAAACACACGAAAATTACCAATTTTACATATATCCGCAACAATTTCAAATTGAAACAGAAGCCATGTTGCGCTATGTGTAAGAGGCCTCACTAAAATAAGTAATGCAGCGTCCCCGTGGAGCTAGAAGGTGCTAAACTGCCACTTTGCAAGTTAGAAGGTGCTAAACTGCCACTTTGTCAAGTGGCAGTTTAGTCCTTCTAACTCCACGGGGACGAATTAGATTCCGGCGCGATATTTGTTATCGCGTGATTGCGCGATTTCCAGTTATCGCGGATTATGTAAAATGACTTTCACAGTACATTTATATTAACCCTTAAACCGCTAAAATCAATAATTTAAATTTTTACTCACTTGAAGTTGTGTCTCGCTACCGCGACCCACAACTTCAAGTGAGTGAAATTTACTCATATTTGTTCAATTTGAGGCCAAAAATGTGAAAATCTTGATGTTTAAACACTCATTCCCATCCCAAGAACAGTGATTCAAATACCCAGGCTAAAATCATAAAAAAATCGGTGGTTTTATTTTGGCTTCTTAATATGACCAAATGATGTAAACATGTCCATAGACTAGAACTGCTAAAGTTTTTTTTTAATTTTTCAGCTGCGTATTGACCAGTTAAGCTAGATATAGAGACGAAATTTCTGATTTCTTATTTTGGACAACCATGTCAAAAATAAGAAATACGGAATAAAGTAAATTGATATAGGAGATTTCTATTGTTCATAAATATAAATGTTTGACCTCATTCGAGGCAGGAAGTAAATTGCAGCTTTATGTATGAAAAATAGAATAATAATAATAGAGTAATAATTATAATAAAATCATAAAAAAATTAACAGTGACATACATATAACAGCAAAGATGAAATATTAACCCTTAGAGCACAATAAATACTTGTTACTTGTTACTTGGTACTGATACCGACTGCAGTAGACATTCTGTGTTTTTATTATCACCTGTATCACCCCTGGGAACGAGCAGGTCGCAGTTAAATATGCCTTCAATCTTGAAACACTGATATATATTGGGATTTAAATTTTGAAAAATAACATACATTTTCTCTTGAAGTTGTGTATCGCGGTAGCGAGACACAACTTCAAGTGACTGAAAATGAAAATTTAATAGGTCAGTGCTCTAAGGGTTAACCCTTTCAAGCCTGAATTAACCATTGTCATCTTCATCCACTACAAGCCGCAAATTGCTGTCGCAATTCTCGACTTGTAGTGAATGACGATGATTTGATGTGAGTGAAAAAGCAAAGATAATTGCCATGAATTGGTAAACCAGTTTAATGGAAATATTCATTTTAAAACTCAGGAAAATTCAGTCGGTTTTCAGGGATGTAAAATGCTACTTTGATGCATCGTCAGGGCTTAAAGCCAGCTTTCCATGTACACGTATTGAGTTATTCGTATTCCGTATTCCGTAGTGCGTTCCAATCAATTTTATTGTAAACTAGTGAAAGTCTTTCTATGTGTGCGTATTGCGTATTGCGTATACCGTACTCCGTAGACCATCCGTATACAAATCACTCTTAGGAGCGATTTGTATACGGTATACGGAGCGTATAGGATGACAATTCCCATTTCGTGACGTCATCAAAGGGTTGCTAGCTTCCGGGGACCCAGATTTAGGCGTCGTGTCGATTGTTTAGGAAGCTAATAAAATAAAATAAAATAAAAGTAAATGAAAAATAAGAAAATAAAAATGATTACGCATTACGGAGTACGAACTGAACATAAACGCACACATGGAAAAGGGCAATACGCATCACGTAATACGGAATACGGTATACGGATTACTCAATACGCGTACATGGAAAGCTAGCTCAAAGGGTTAAATTGCTAGTAGCCTCTATAGCCGTTCTCGGCCTTCTATTTGTCTTTCTAGCATGAAAATTTGAAAGAGAAACAAGGAATAAAAATGATAGATTCACATATAGTTTGATTACAACAGTACAAATGTGAGTATTTTTTACCCACTTGAAGTTGTGAGTCGCGGTAGCGAGACACAACTTGAAGTGTTTTGTATATCAAAGCGTTTTTAGGGGTTATTAAAATATTTGTCATTCAGTCAAGCATTCTTATAGCGTTAGGATGACATCATAGCAGTAGTACAGTTAATTCACCTATATTTAAGTGTCTTTACATCACCTCTATGTGACGTCACAGATTAATTGTGTAGGAAGATCTGACGTCATAAGTCTGTTATTTAAGTCTTTTCAAGGATTATGGCATGATCAACTGTGACGTGTCAGCAGGAAAAACGTCACAATCACGTCGGTGTGAGTACAAATCCAGTGTATTTTACAATGTCCAGTAAGGTATTTTCTTTAGCTCAGTTTTTAACAATATAATGCACACAAAAACCAACTAAATGCTGGAGTAATGCCGAATCATCGTCTTCGAGGCTGGCCCAACATCAACCCAGCATTAGGTTAGCGTGTGGTGTTTGCTGTGTATACATTGTGTAGTCTTAATGAGGAGAACATCTCTTTGCTAAACTATCATTCTCATATTGAAATCCCCCACAAATATCACGATACATTCTGTTACTGTTGACCCAAGTCAAAGGCGCGGCAGGTTTATCCATAAAAACTGTTATCAATTGTAATCTGTCTCGATCAGAAGGTCATGACTTTATAATCGGGATGCCAAGATGTGCCGTAGTATGAAGACAACACACATTTAAATCACCGAGCTATAATGATGTATCAACATCGGGCCACCGCCGAGTATGCTGGCCCCATACTGATACACTATTGCGCCAGCGTACCGTGCCACATACTAAACACACGCAGTTCAAGGGCTGGAAGTCAAAAAACAAAGCTAGAGCTTGTTTGTCAATGAGTTAGATGTAAATATCTGTCCGAGAAGATGTGACGTCCCTTTAAATCAGCACTTTTATCCTAATGTTTTTGGTAAATTCACCAATTTGCGACGAGTACCATATTTTATCACCATTGTTTCAGGTCAATAGCACACCCGCGTTTCTTAATCCATTACCATGCTTACACAGACGGACTGCCAACGTGAGGATGTAGGTGCACGTCCCTATGAAATGTTATTTACCAGTCAATTATTGTGATCTCCCATTAAGCTTGCAACATGTCTAGCTATGTCTGCAACACAGACCAGCTATCCAGTGTTGGCTGAGCAGCTCAACGCTGAGCCCACGTCCAAGACGTTGACCCAGCGTTGTTCCAACGTTGGGTCAACGGCTTTTATGTATGGAGAATGTCGTTTAACTGGCTACGTCCAAATAGTGTGTTCCTATCAGTCAATGAGTGTGAGCTCTTGATGTGACTGATGTGATATTTTTCTGATTGAGTCATTGAGAAAGGTATTATTGTTCTCCATTGATGTGTCGGTGGAGGTTCTTCTCAGAGACCCCTCCATGGAGGTCCTTCTTCCTTCAGACCCCTCTATAGAAGTCCTTCTTCCTTCAGACCCCTCCATGGAGGTCTTCCTTAGAGACCCCTCCACGGACATCCTCCTGCTCTCCACAGATCCATCCATTGAGGGTTTTCTCATGGAACCCTCCCTGGATATTTTCCTATTCTGCATCACGTCACTCTCTGAGAATCCGCTTTCTGTACTGGGGCGAGGGGCACGGGTTTGAGACCTGCCTGTGGTGAAGGGGAGGAATGTAGGCGCTGGGTTGTCCTGATTCAGCATGGCTTGATAATCTGGTAGAGGTTTTTCATAACCTTCACGACCTATCAACCAGTAGGTGTTCATAGCTCCCTTACCCTAAAATGATAAACAGAGATATACAGCAGTCAGTAGATGATCAAAGCCACCGTTCCCTGAAATAATAAAAAGAGGCTAGACAGACATACAACAATCAGTAGGTGTTCATAGTTCCCTTATCCTTTAATAAGAAGCAGATATAAACATGACAGGCATACAACAATCAGTGGGTGTTCATAGTTTCCTTATCCTTTAATAAGAAGCAGATATAAACATGACAGGCATACAACAATCAGTGGGTGTTCATAGCTCCCTTATCCTTTAATAAGAAGCAGATATAAACATGACAGGCATACAACAATCAGTAGGTGTTCATAGTTCCCTTATCCTTTAATAAGAAGCAGATATAAACATGACAGGCATACAACAATCAGTGGGTGTTCATAGCTCCCTTATCCTTAAATAAGAAGCAGATATAAACATGACAGGCATACAACAATCAGTGGGTGTTCATAGCTCCCTTATCCTTAAATAAGAAGCAGATATAAACATGACAGGCATACAACAATCAGTAGGTGTTCATAGTTCCCTTATCCTTTAATAAGAAGCAGATATAAACATGACAGGCATACAACAATCAGTGGGTGTTCATAGCTCCCTTATCCTTAAATAAGAAGCAGATATAAACATGACAGGCATACAACAATCAGTAGGTGTTCATAGCTCCCTTATCGTTTAATAAGAAGCAGATATAAACATGACAGGCATACAACAATCAGTAGGTGTTCATAGTTCCCTTATCCTTTAATAAGAAGCAGATATAAACATGACAGGCATACAACAATCAGTGGGTGTTCATAGCTCCCTTATCCTTAAATAAGAAGCAGATATAAACATGACAGGCATACAACAATCAGTGGGTGTTCATAGCTCCCTTATCCTTAAATAAGAAGCAGATATAAACATGACAGGCATACAACAGTCGGTGGGTGTTCATAGCTGCCTTATTCTTTAATAAGAAACAGATATAAACATAACAGGAATACAACAATCAGTAGGTGTTCATAGCTCCCTTATCCTTTAATAAAAAGCAGATATAAACATGACAGGCATACAACAATCAGTAGGTGTTCATAGCTCCCTTATCCTTGAATAAGAAGCAGATATAAACATGACAGGCATACATCAGTCGGTGGGTGTTCATAGCTGCCTTATTCTTTAATAAGAAACAGATATAAACATGACAAGCATACAACAATCAGTGGGTGTTCATAGCTCCCTTATCCTTAAATAAGAAGCAGATATAAACATGACAGGCATACAACAATAAGTGGGTGTTCATAGCTCCCTTATCCTTAAATAAGAAGCAGATATAAACATGACAGGCATACAACAATCAGTAGGTGTTCATAGCTCCCTTATCCTTTAATAAGAAGCAGATATAAACATCACAGGCATACAACAATCAGTAGGTGTTCATAGCTCCCTTATCCTTGAATAAGAAGCAGATATAAACATGACAGGCATACAACAATCAGTGGGTGTTCATAGCTCCCTTATCCTTTAATAAGAAGCAGATATAAACATGACAGGCATACAACAATCAGTAGGTGTTCATAGCTGCCTTCTCTTTTAATAAGAAGCAGATATAAACATGACAGGCATACAACAATCAGTAGGTGTTCATAGCTGCCTCATCCTTTAATAAGAAGCAGATATAAACATGACAGGCATACAACAATCAGTAGGTGTTCATAGCTCCCTTATCATGCCTACCCTGAAATAATAAACAGAGATACATGACAGGTATACAACAATCAGTATGTGTCATAGCTCCTTATCCTGAAATAATAAACAGGTATATTATAGACATGCATACAGCAGGTGCCCATACTCCCCTTACCCTTTGTCACACATCAACTACATGGTGGATGATATTAGGTTTAAGTCTTAAACAAACAAACAAACAAACAAACAAACAAACAAACAAACAAACAAACAAACAAACAAACAAACAAACAAACAAACAAACAAACAAACAAACAAACAAACAAACAAACAAACAAACAAACAAACAAACAAACAAACAAACAAACAAACAAACAAACAAACAAACGAACAAACAAACAAACAAACAAGCAAACAAACAGACAAACGCTGAATGTTCTATATAGACAGGTATGCACCCCTCTACACATCGTATTCAAGTCTTGGTTTTTTTCAAGTGGGAATATGTCGTTCATCTAAAAATACTGGTTAAATACATATAAAAAATTGTACAAAATAGTTGAGTTTAACAAAACGTATAGTAACGTGACCTTGTGACACTGACCTTGACCTGTATGACCCCTCTGCTGGCCACGCTGAACCCGCTGAATTTACACAAAGCTTCATACGCGAAGGAACTCATGTGGATGCGGCGACCTGGCACAAAAAACAAGGTGTAGTGGCATAGTGACCTGACATAGACACACATATCACGTGGTAAAGTCACCTGACACAGAAACACACATCACGTGGTACAGTAAACTGGCATAGAAGCACACATGCGTGCTATTGCACTGTGCCCCACAATGTTTACTCAGCGAATCATAACAACCCACCTACTTTAAAGTAGGTGGGTGGTCAGGCTTCATTGAATCGAAATATTTACGTTACGCAAGACGGTTAGACCCCGCTCCCGTGGATGTTGACCATGCTGCGCATGCGCGCCGTTGTATTGTGCGCCCTAAATGTTTATTCAGCGAATCATAACGACCCACCTAATATAAGCTTGCTGACTTGAAAAGGAAAATAGAATATGACAGGGGTTGTATATTATCAAGTCATGTTGGCTATTTTGTGTATTTTAAGTAGAAAAAATAAATAAATATATGTTAGATTTGTAGATATTATTGTACTAGTATGCGCCTCGTACGTTCGGATCTAATAATTTATCGAATTTCGTTCTTTCTCCTTGAAGATGCCTTGGCGTAGTGGTTAACACAACATGACGGAGTTCGGCCTCATAACAATATTCATTAACTCATTCATTCATTCATCCACTCACTCACTCACTCACTCACTCACTCACTCACTCACTCACTCACTCACTCACTCACTCACTCACTCACTCACTCACTCACTCACTCACTCACTCACTCACTCACTCACTCACTCACTCACTCACTCACATATTTCATTCATTCATTCTACTGGGCGGTTAATACAAAACAGATGATAATTGTGAATGAGGATTTAAACAATCGTAGTATTTCACGATATCATTTACAGAGCATTGAATATTGACGACCCTTCATATCACCATCATCTACAGAGCATGACGGCCCTTTATACCACCACTTACCAAATAATGTACGACGCAATTAGATAATGGAATGTTATGCGTGATAGACTACATTATACCCAATGATGCTATTTGTCTCATAATAGCGCCAAACACTACCAGATCAGCTGACTGATCATGATATTGCGGGGCATGGATCTACAATACCAGTGTTTCATCTAGCTATTTCTAACATGGCGCAGCGCCATGTTGCCTTTTGAGAGCGCCATATTGCCCTTCATGAGCGCCATGTTGCCCTTCATGAGCGCCATGTAGTCCTTCATCTGCGCCATGTTGCCTTTCTTATATTCAGAAGGTGATCTGCCTATTTGAACTATTGTTACGTAATAATCAACCCACCCAGGCCAATGTGACAGTCAAAAACACCCCAGTCACTGATGTCACGCGCTCACACCTATGACGCAATACCTGATAACGGCCTGTGTACATAGTGGTAATAACTGGCGATGTCTACACACTTAACTGATTCTGTTTGTACCCTTAATTGGGGAGGGTTGGTGTTGGGAATGCCCGGCGTGCATGATAAGGTGCCCCCAAATGATAGGTGGCGCCGTGCCCCTTTTGAATCCTAGATGAAACACTGAATGCATCGGGCCGGCCTAGTTTAAACAAGATATTATTAACCCTTTGCCTGCTAATCACGACAAGAATTGTTTTTAATTCGTTTCATTGATCAATTAAATAACTGTTATTGTGAATGAAAAATGTGCTTAGACATCAATATTTGGTCTCAAATTGAACAAATATGAGTAATTATCAACCACTTGAGGTTGTGGATCGCGGTAGCGAGACACAATCTCAAGTGGTTGATAATTTAATTAAAAAAACTTAGCAGGATAGGGGTTAGCCAATTGAAGTAAAATAAATATCATTTGATATGTGATCAGTTCAGCTTTGGCCACGCCGTAGCTAGCCCTAGGGGCAGCGACAGATTGACCGCGTACAAATTCGTGGGACATTTCTTTGAACTGTCATATCTAAATACATCGGGGAATAATCAGGTTAGAATCAGTAACATTTCAGTTCCATGCCCGCATGCTCAGCTCAGAGGTCGCACAGTCATTAAAAAGTTATGGACATTTTTCGGACCTTGGGGTCGGGATCGCTCTCAGTCACCGCCATGTTGAATTTTTCGGGTGAAGCAAATACATCAATCCACGGCCTAGGGGAGGATGGTTTTTAACCCTTGGATCTACAACACTAAAATATTTTTTTATTTTTTTAAATTTCACCAGAAATGTCTTAGTTAACTCTTTCCGCTTCATTTAAATACCTATTTTATGGGTCTACAGCCATTTGAAATATTTTTATTCTTCCAGTGTGGGAATCGATTTTAGACGTCAGAATCTGACGTCTACTGACGTCAGATTCCGACGTATAAAGTCGATCCCCGCGCTGTAGGCCTAAGAGGTAATTTGTATGTGTGGAACGATTAAAAAAATAATTGGTAATACATTGAGGTAACCTCCAAAAAAAGAAACTTTCCTGCTGAAAACTACGAGCAATGAAAGTGTGGTTCAGCCTGTCACATGACGAGATCAGCTGATCACTGCGGTCATTCAGTTGTTATTTAAATGAGTGGCAAAATAATATACATGGGCCGGATGATCTGTGTTGGGAATTATTACTGTGGCGTTTATGCTTAGCACGCATGCCATCTTTTTGTATATTTTATGTCCAAGAAAAAACTACGATATACTGAATAATTGTATACACGTGTTTGGTGGGTTGTGGCGGAAATAATAAAATCTATCTGTCTATCAGCCATCCAATATTTACCATACACTTTACAAATTTGGCAAATCACTATTGATTAATCTATCAATTCACCATTGATTAGGCTACTATTACAATTCCATTAGAAGTTAGTATATAGCTAATATAAAGTACATTCCGTGGGCTATGCCAGACAAGCATAGGGCATATGTACGCAGGAGCGATAATCAGAGCTGAATGCATCAAATTATCTGGATAAATGATATTTTAGCTTTTGTATTTCTATATCGAGGAGTTAGAAGTTCATTCTAATCAGATTTTCAGCCTCAGACCGGCAAGGCCCGAATTTCGAATCTTGTAAGTCATCTTATTCACCTCACTATCCCCAGGAGGTTCTCCTGGCCCAGTTTAGCCTATAAGTGCACAAAGGTTGCCTAAACCCCTTTTTTGATTTTGACTCAACATCAAAACGTTTGGTCTTGTTTTTTGTTTGTATCCAGCGCGGAGTGACATCCACGGGGTGTCATTACGCCTTATCAGTTATGTATCGATCCGCGGACTATACCTAATTACTGCGGCATGGTCCGCTAGGCGTCGGTGTGTGTGGCACTGTGCATGACGGGAAATGAGCGCCTGATGAGTGTTGATGTAACGCGCGCCACTCAGACAGACCCTATTATCGGATGGCAGGATTAATCACATGGTATGGATCTGAAGTATCAGGTCATCTATGATTCAGTGGGCCAGTATTGGATAAAAATCTTATTTTTGCTAAGTGTAAGTGATGATAAGTGAAGTGAGGGAAAGGTTGACTTAAAATCGCCTGAAAAATCACAAAATGTTACAGTAACAAACTCCACAAGTGACTTAAAATTCAGGAGATACACAATTTAATATTGTTCTGGCAAGTTTTTTTTAATATACCGGGCTGCCTAACTCATTTACTTTGCCGCAGGCCCGGCCACACTGGCCGCCATATTATTTACACAGTGTGCTGTAAAAATGACACTCTTACCGCAAACCTGAAAACTACGAACACGGCAGTCACAAACTTATAATATGAACAATTATTTTAAAATAGTCCAGCACAACTTCTTCTTCATACACAAAATAGCTCCTCTTGACACAGCGTATTTATTGCTGGTACGATTGATTGTGAAATTTAAATTAGAAATAATTGATTTGGAAACTTCAACCGTAACAAAATTAGTGCAAATTGAACATATTATATTGCCCTGAATAAATTATGTGATGGACAGACAACTACATCATGTGGTAGAGCATTCCATACGATAGCTGTGCGGGAGGAAATTGAAAAAATACGGTTTCAAGCTAATTTTAAACCAGATAATACACGGAAATGGATAATAGAGCTTGTGGTTGATGCTCAGCTAGTCAAATAATGCAATTTAGAAGATGTACATTTAAACTAAATAGAAATATTTTCCACACTTGAAGCTGGAAATTTCGTTAGCAATTCCACCTTTAAATGAATGAAAAATGTATAGGCCTACAAACAATTCAACAGTACAAGAGTTAAGCCACTATGTTTTTTTCTGTTTTAGACGAGCGCGCACATTAGATTTAGGCAGCGCATTACCAAAAAACATGTGTTTCTGTCCCGCCCAGCGCGCGCATTGGCTTGTTACCGCTTTCCGAAGAAAACCCCAGTTTATTTCAATGTTTGTTCTAATTTGGTCGCTCTCATTAACTTTTCCAAAAATAGGTTCAATGTTTTTTTTCTGAAATGTTTTTTTTTCGCCCTTCCTCATTAGATCTAAAACAGAGAAATTAAACACAGTGGCCTTAAATAGCAGAAATCTTACCAAAGCCGTTTGACTCCATCCTAGAAGATGTGTTGACCGTGTCTCCGAAAAGACAGTAACGGGGATTGGTCAGTCCTATCACCCCGGCAACCACAGGACCCGTATGTATACCTGAACAACAGAAAACACACTCTCGTAACTCACACCCCGCAGAAAATAAAAATTACCATATTTTGTAAAACCAGGATCGCATGATTTTCACCGATTTCTCCGTCAATTCTGAACCGATTTCCTTGAAATTTTGCAAAGGCCATTTCTATTTAAATTCTAACAGCGGTAAAACATCGCAAAAAGTATATTGAATTTTCAAAAAGTTAGACTATTTGACATGTAACAAAATTCTAGAGTTAGTTTAATGGGTTTATAGATGGAGGTTGTAATTTCAATTTACTACATGTCAAATGGTCTACCTTTTGAAGTACGCTACATAATTTTATGCTATTGTCAGGTCTGTTGGGATTCTTTTGACAAATAGTGTTTATTACATTTCATTAAAATCTGTTGAGAATTGACTGAAAAATCAGCAAAAAACTTGCGATCCTGGGTGACTTTGGGTATATAATATAAACCCAAAGTCATATATATTATGTAATTTGATACTCACCCACTCTGACATTGATTCTGGCTTTTGGATTATGAGCCACAATGAAATCATCAGTGGCAGAAATGACGTCAAGAGCACAGTTAACCACTTCTACAATATGTCTGTCGCCGTTCCTGATTGGTAGACCACTGACCAATAGATACACGTCTCCTACTGTCTCCACCTATAGCGAGCATTAATACATAGAGGCATCAGATAATGAACCAAAGTGGGTACACTCGGTTGGACCAATGTTGGTCCACCATCTACGACGCTGGCCCAACATTGGTCCAACATTGTGTGGATGTATCGTATTTGCTGGGTTCTATTTTGACGGACATCGCACAACGTGTGCGGACGCCTGTGTGGGTTACACACCTATTGAATATGTCACACAAAATCAATGAAGATACTAAACCATGTAACATGCAGGCTACTGATTTCAGGCTGAGTTGTCAAAAATGTAAATAATTAATAATTGTTTCTAAATGTACAATTTATTAGTTGCTCTGGTGTTGTGTGAGTAATAACACTCTCTACCGCTTGTATGATCTCGCGCACAACTCCAGCCCATTAGATAACTTTTATATACATACAGATAAATGACCATACCTAGCAGTCACAAGACGCTGAAAAAAATGTTGGTTTAACGTTGGTTCAGTGTCGTGGATAGTGGGTCAACGTTATAATAACATCGATCAAATGTCTTATGTCTGGTAGGTAGTAATACATTAGCTATGCAGTGACTATATGTGACAGATTATTTTTATGTACATGATCTATGTACTTTTATACATATACTTTTATACATTAGATAACTTTTATATACATAAATAAATACAAGTTGATATATTTTTCCAAAGTAATATAAGAACAATACTAGAAGTTATATGGTGCTTAGTACAAAACTAAACAAAATGTTAACTTTTTTAGGTCGGGAACCGTAAATATACGTAAGAATCTGGCGTCTGTATACGTCAGATTCTGACGTACAAAAACGGTTCGAAAAAATTAAAATATTTCTAACGGCCGTAGACCCATTATATAGGTATTCAAATGAAGCCGAAAGACCTAATTAAAACTTGTATGATGATTTAAAATTGAAAAAACCACTTTGGTCTCCACAGTTTATCAAACATATTTCAGCGTTGTAAGAGTTTTTCCTGTTAATTTATAGTAGTAACTTCACGCTATGATCAGTAGACTCACCTTGTAGACGTCATGGTGACATATAGTGTCATCAATCAGAGAATAAATGGCATTCAGCAAATCTACAATCTGCCGAAAAAATAAAACATAGTGTGCAGCATCTAACATGACATATAGTACATCATAAAGTCAAAAAGAAAGAATAAACGCATTGTGTACACCATCAAATATGCCATGGTACTATCAACAAATCAACAATATTTAAAAATACAATGCATTCTGCACACCATCCAACATGGCATGATGCCACCACCAAGTCAACAATATATGAAAAAGAATAAGCGCATGATACTGCCATAAAATCAACAATATGTCAACAAAGTAAAAACATTGTGTACACCATCTAACATGACATGATACTGCCATAAAATCAACAATATGTCAACAAAGTAAAAGCATTGTGTACACTATCTAACATGACATAATACTGCCATAAAAATCAACAATATGTCAACAAATTAAAAATCATTCTGTACACCAAATAACAGGACATGATACAACCAACAAATCAACAATATGTCAACAAAGTAAAAGCATTGTGTACACTATCTAACATGACATAATACTGCCATAAAAATCAACAATATGTCAACAAATTAAAAATCATTCTGTACACCAAATAACAGGACATGATACAACCAACAAATCGACAACCTGTCAACAAAATAAAAGGCCTTGAAGATACCATCTTGAAAGTCAAGAATCTGTCAACAAAATAATAAGTATTGTGAGTACCATTCAACATGGCATGGTACTACCATCAAATCAACAATATATCAACAAAATAAAACAGGTGTGAGCGGGTGAAAACCAGTATTTTTTTTAAGCTGCAGAGAGTGAAGGACTGAATACTGGTGTCAAGGAGTATTTAGTATGTATGGCCCTTGACATAAGTGTGACCCAACATACAAAAATTCACCTAGAGCTGACATAGGGTCCATCTCACTAAGAATCCTAAAATAACTTTAATTATCTTACAGTGCGGGGGGGGGGGCCCTAGGGTAGTGGTTAGCACCGCTGCCTTTCACGCCAGAGGTCGGGGTTCGGTTCCCGGTCTCGGCGGTTTCAAAGAAACAAAAATGTTTCTTCCCCATCCACGTGTGAAAGTCAGTATTGTGGGGAGCCTCCGTGACCGAGAGGTAGCGTGCTCAGCCTCAGACCGCCAGGGCTCGAATTTCGAATCCTGTGTCTGGAGGACAGTGTCATCACATTCATCTCACCATCCTCAGGAGGTTCTCCTGGCCCAGTTTAGCCTATATGTGCACAAAAGTGGCCTAAAGCCCGATTCATTTCATTTATTTACAGCGCAGGGATAAACTTTAGTCATCAGAATCTGACGTCTGTAGACGTCAGATTCTGACGACTAAAGTCTATCCCTGCTTTGTGAGAGTAAAAATATTTCTAATGGCCGTAGACCCATAACATAGGTATTCAAATTAATCGGAAAGAGATGAATAAGACATTTATGATAATATCAAATTGAAATAAACCCTTTGATCTCCAAGGTTTTTATATAAAAAAATCAGCGCTTTAAGGGTTAACTCTTATTTCCATTAGAAAAGTTTAACTTTTCTATTGGAAATACGAGAAAGTTAGGATAATCTTAATTTCAAGATTCTTAGTGTAATGGTCCTCTAAAGATTAAGTTTTGAAAATGTTGATGTCATATGTTTTATCATCATCATAAGCAAAGGCCCGAAATCAACGAAATCTATCACAGTGTAACACACAGAATTATACATTATCTGATCTATCACAACGTCAAACAGTGGATTAAATCTTACCTGGAAGGGCGAGCTTTTAGCTGCAACATCTGAAAATCCCACAATGTCTGCGAAGTATATGGTTACTTTATCAAATGATTCAGCCTCCACTGATTTACCAGCCTTCAGATCCTCAGCCACTGACCTGAAACAATACACATTAGTTTAACCCTCACAACGCCGACATAGTTTCATATAAATCATGGAGACCAAAGGGTTTTTTAAAATTTGAAATCATCATGGATACCCATGTTATGGATCTACGGCCATTATAATTGTATTTAGTCTTTCGAACGTCAGAATCTGATGTCTATTGACGGCAGATTCATACGTCTAATTATCCAAAATCACTAGTCATTTTTTCTCACTCCACTTATTTTACTTACAAGTTAGGCAGCATTTCATAGAGGACTAACACTGTTATTGGCTTATTTTACTCACCTAGGCAGCATTTCATAGAGGACTAACACTGTTATTGGCTTATTTTACTCACCTAGGCAGCATTTCATAGAGGACTAACACTGTTATTGGCTTATTTTACTCACCTAGGCAGCATTTCATAGAGGACTAACACTGTTATTGGCTTATTTTACTCACCTAGGCAGCATTTCATAGAGGACTAACACTGTTATTGGCTTATTTTACTCACCTAGGCGGCATTTCATAGAGGACTAACACTGGTATTGGCTTATTTTACTCACCTAGGCAGCATTTCATAGAGGACTAACACTGTTATTGGCTTATTTTACTCACCTAGGCAGCATTTCATAGAGGACTAACACTGTTATTGGCTTATTTTACTCACCTAGGCAGCATTTCATAGAGGACTAACACTGTTATTGGCTTATTTTACTCACCTAGGCAGCATTTCATAGAGGACTAACACTGGTATTGGCTTATTTTACTCACCTAGGCAGCATTTCATAGAGGACTAACACTGTTATTGGCTTATTTTACTCACCTAGGCAGCATTTCATAGAGGACTAACTCTGTTATTGGCTTATTTTACTCACCTAGGCAGCATTTCATAGAGGACTAACACTGTTATTGGCTTATTTTACTCACCTAGGCAGCATTTCATAGAGGACTAACTCTGTTATTGGCTTATTTTACTCACCTAGGCAGCATTTCATAGAGGACTAACACTGTTATTGGCTTATTTTACTCACCTAGGCAGCATTTCATAGAGGACTAACACTGTTATTGGCTTGTTTTACTCACCTAGGCAGCATTTCATAGAGGACTAACACTGTTATTGGCTTATTTTACTCACCTAGGCAGCATTTCATAGAGGACTAACACTGTTATTGGCTTATTTTACTCACCTAGGCAGCATTTCATGGAGGACTAACACTGTTATTGGCTTATTTTACTCACCTAGGCAGCATTTTGTACAGGAGTAACTCTGTTTTTTTCTTTTCCTCGTCCAGCTGCTGGGTTCTCTCACCAACTATCTCTTCAAGCTGTTTACTGTATTTCTCCATTATAGCCATCATATTGTCCATCACGTTAGCCTTCCTGTCAATAAAAAAGTGATTGAGTGAGTGAGTGAGTGAGTGAGTGAGTGAGTGAGTGAGTGAGTGCGTGCGTGAGTGAGTGAGTGAGTGAGTGAGTGGGTGGGTGGGTGGGTGGGTGAGTGAGTGGGTGGGTGGGTGGGTGGGTGAGTGAGTGAGTGAGTGAGTGAGTGAGTGAGTGAGTGAGTGAGTGAGTGAGTGAGTGAGTGAGTGAGTGAGTGAGTGAGTGAGTGAGTGAGTGAGTGAGTGAGTGAGTGAGTGAGTGAGTGAGTGAGTGAGTGAGTGAGTGAGTGAGTGAGTGAGTGAGTGAGTGAGTGAGTGAGTGAGTGAGTGAGTGAGTGAGTGAGTGAGTGAGTGAGTGAGTGAGTGAGTGAGTGAGTGAGTGAGTGAGTGAGTGAGTGAGTGAGTGAGTGAGTGAGTGAGTGAGTGAGTGAGTGAGTTCAAACTGGAGCATAGGTATATATTATAAATACGAGATCAGCCAATCATCGCAGTCATTTAGTTGTTATATAAATTAGGGTGTAGAATACCATACCTGGATCGTATACCCTTATAAATTCCAAACACAACAGAATCACTTGTACGTACTTGAACGGGTTAGTTTTAGTGAGTTTCTTCAATGTCTGGTCTATTGTTGGTCTCTCTTTGGGATCCTCATGCCAGCATGAGGTAATGAGGGTATTGAGGGGTTGTATGACAGCCTGAGTGGATACAGCCTCGGGGAGTTCACTCAGGCTGGGTCTGAGGGCAGGCTCTGAGTCTCCAGCCTTTATCTGCTCTATAATCTCTGAAAAACACAATAAACAACAAAATAATTAAACATCCCCAAAATAAATCTTGATGAGAACCATCAGTATTTAAACTGTAAAGTCAGGGGGAATATTTACAAAATAATTCTATAATATACCAATAAAAATATTAGACCTCCAGCCTTTATCTGCTCTATCATCTTTTGAAAACACAGTAAATAACAAAATAATAAAATATTTCGCCAAATATATTTTGAGGAAAACCATCAGTAATTAAACTGTAAAGTCCGGAAGAATTTTTGCAAGATAATTCTGTAATATATCCTTGTTATGAATGTGTGATGATAGAGTAATAGGCCTATACAAATATGTTTTCAGAAGTCTAAATGGGTGTCAATTGTGAAAATCTTAACCAGCGTCATGCTGAATCGTATGATGCTGTCATTTGCAGCCACAAATGAGGAAAAAATATTAATCAAAAACGTATATTTCCCAAAATGAATTATTTGAATAAGTGTATCATTCCTCACAGCATATGTCATACAGGATGGTGACATATATTCAGTTTAAAATGTTCGTAATAAACTGTCTCACTAACACGTATCTACAACGTACATAGCGGTAAAAATAATGGTTTACGTTTTTATTTGTAAGCTCAGAGGTAAGTGGGCATTGTGTTTTTTTCTCAAATTGCAGGGTCCATGTTGCCATACTCAGGATGGGCATGCCAACATACAAGGTGGGAAGTATCAACCCACGTTGTTTGATTATAAGGTTTTTATTTATTAGGATAACAATTTTTTTTTTTCAAATCTCTATAAATTTATGCTTAATAATTGGCATAGTGTATAATATACACTATGACAATTATTATGCATAAATTTATAGAGATTTAAAAAAAAAAAACATTTGTTATCCTAATAAATAACAACTTAATAATCATATCATTATATGATCATATTCATATCATTATATGATTATAATCATATCATTATATGATCATAATCATATCATTATATTACATATCATTATATGATATGTAATAAAATGTTACAAAACTGTTCCAATAATGTATATGTAGCCTATATTGTCGGCAATTACGTATGTTTTTTCAAACTAATGTTGTAAATTTGTTTTGTCTTGTTTATCGTACCTTTAGGGTCCATAGTGTCATACTCCGTGTAGGCATCACTTCTACAGAACACCTCTTTAAGCACCACACCGCAGCTATACACATCTGATGAGCTGCCTGTTCCCCGCAGGCACTCATTGTCCAACAGGAAACTGTCATATTGCGCGCGCACAACTTCCGGCGCCGTCCAGAATAACTCTGTGATAAAAGATTAAAACTTTCACAAAATATGCACATACAGATATGCCCATTGTATGGTTTTCTTTGTTGTTTACGGACTGCTTCATGGATTTTCTCTGTGGACGGAATATTTTTCAAAATGTATTTTTTGTCTCGAGTTATCTCGGGCTCCATCAGGAATGACTTAAAGCTAGCACATATCAATAGCATCAAAATCAATAACATCTAGAGAAATAATTTAAACATTAAACAATAGTTAGCTCGGAGACTCGGAATATATTATATCAGGATATATTACATATTCATATTTTCGGTGATAATTGAGGATGAATAGTGAGACTTACTTGAGAACTTGGCGTGATCAGACTCTTCCTCGTCAGCAATCTGTGATGACGTCATCAAACAGCACCCATAATCAGTCAGTCGGACTACCCAGCGTCCGTCAATCAGTACATTAGAGCTTTTTAGCTTCCCGTGTAACTTCAGGTCACTGTTACTTATGTATTGTAGACCCTGAAGACAAAAAAACACAAGAGTCGTAGGCTACTTAATGGCTTCTAATTTTAATGAAAATAAATCTGGCTTCCTGCTGCTTCAAACACAATTGGCTTGAATAACCTGGGTAGCTTCAGATCTGGCAGACATAAATCTTCCAGCTCTTCCTCCGAGATTAAAGTTAACGCTTTTTTATTCGTGTGAGTCACGCTGCCTTGGAACAACTTGAATTGTATAGATATTGTTCACGATCACATATGCATTGCCATATCCAAAATACCAGCTAAATACTAGTATTTGAAAAAAATGAAAGCAACAACAAATAAATAAAATATTAAACTAGACAATTCGGATCCTGTATCCGGATTCTGTATGGACCGGATCCTGTATTCGGATTCTGTATGGACCGGATCCTGTATTCGGATCCTGTATCCGGATCGTAATCTGGATCATCACAAATTTAATGGATTGTTCCTTGGTCCGAGACATACCTATCCTCGGCCAACACAGCTAAAAAATAGCCTCCTTTGGCGGAGATAATTATAATTCACAAAGAGCTATATAAGTTATAAAATTTATATTTGTAACGGCAGCGTTTATCACAGTGCCGGCACTGCCGGTGAATTCTAAAAAAAGTGTTTTTTTTTAATTTAATTAATTTTTTTTTTTTTTGGTTTCGTCTTGTGGTGTCCTTCCATTTGCGTTTTAAAGATGGCTAACTGACTGATTTTGTAATTTATTGGCTTTTATTCTCAGTTGTTCATCAGATGTTTTTTCAAGAAAAAACGTGCCAGATATTACTTAGGGGTCTTGTCAAGTTGAAAAAAATCCAAAAATCCGAGAAAAACTCGGATTGGTCAGATCAAGCCCACCCACCCCCGTATCCATTTTTTTTTAAACATTTGGAAACATGAAAAAACACAAAATTCCCCCCAAAAAATAAAAATCCGAGTTGGGGCATGACCCACCCACCCACTTCCGTGTTTTTCACGGATTTGCAATTTTTTTTAGCTTGACAAAACCCCTTAGTGGGCAACCACACATGCTACAAATTTTATGCAGCAGTGTAAGGGTTAAGCTGCTCGTGCGCGCTAAGTTAAGATTTTTGAGAGAACAACCAGATGATTTTTTTCTGTGGGGAACCCTGTGTATCCTGTTGAAGTTGTGTCTCGCTATCGCTACCCACAACTTGAAGTAGGTCAACTTGAAGTAGGTCAAAATTACTCACAAATCAAAATATCTGTCAATATAGCGATGTTAATCCTCATTTCTCCTCTACGTTTTCTTGTTTGCAGTGCTCCAAACTGTTCAAAGGCCTGGAGTGTACAGTGCTGCCTATGGTACTGTGCACTATAAAGAACCCTTGAAGTCATTCGAAATAAGAGCAGGGCATAGTCCCGGTTTCGGGCTTCCTTCTGTCGCGATATTGCCATGATTGTGCAGAAAGCGACGTAAAGCAATATTTATTTATATTCTTGTTTGAAAGAGAAATGAAGGTTGAAAACGGCTACAGACATGAGCAGTACTTTCAAGGTTAAACTACCCAATTTTCTATACCAGCAAACACGAGACATTGATTCAATGCTGGTTCAATGTTGGTCCACCGTCTACGACGCTGGCCCAACATTGAACCCGCTTGCTGAGATGTGACCTTGCTGACTGACCTTGAGAATGTCGATGGCTATGGAGAATTTGAACATATCGTCTAGCTGTATGTTATCGTTAGCGATGACGTCCTGTAGACTTCCCTTACTACAGTACTCCCAAACACAGCTAATATCAGGGGCGTCAATACAGGCTCCAACAAACACGTTAAGGTTGTGATGCTTGACAGACATCATCTGAAACAGACAAGAGTAGGGTAAAGTACGGGCACAGGTATCTATCTATACAGGCCCCGACAAACACGTTAAGGTTGTGATGTTTGACAGACATCATCTGAAACAGACAAGAGTAGGGTATAGTACAAGCACAGGTATCTATCTATACAGGCCCCGACAAACACGTTAAGGTTGTGATGTTTGACCGACATCATCTGAAACAGACAAGAGTAGGGTAAAATACAGGCACAGGTATCTATCTATACAGGCCCCGACAAACACGTTAAGGTTATGGTGCTTGACCGACATCATCTGAAAGAGACAAGAGTAGGGTAAAGTACGGGCACAGGTATCTATCTATACAGGCCCCCACAAACACACTAAGGTTATGGTGCTTGACCGACATCATCTGAAAGAGACAAGAGTAGGGTAAAGTACGGGCACAGGTATCTATCTATACAGGCGCCAACAAACACGTTAAGGTTATGGTGCTTGACCGACATCATCTGAAAGAGACAAGAGTAGGGTAAAGTACGGGCACAGGTATATATCTATACAGGCGCCAACAAACACGTTAAGGTTATGGTGCTTGACCGACATCATCTGAAAGAGACAAGAGTAGGGTAAAGTACGGGCACAGGTATCTATCTATACAGGCCCCCACAAACACACTAAGGTTATGGTGCTTGACCGACATCATCTGAAAGAGCGGAGAGTAGGGTATAGGACAGCCACAGGTATCTATATAAATGATATGCCTACTGAAAGAGACAAGAGTAGGGTATAGGACAGGCAGAGGTATCTATCTATACAGGCGCCAACAAACACGTTAAGGTTGTGATGCTTGACGACATCATCTGAAACAGACAAGAGTAGGGTAAAGTACGGGCACAGGTATCTATCTATACAGGCCCCGACAAACACATTAAGACTGTGGCGCTTGACAGACATCTTCTGTAAGAGACAAGAGTAGGGTATAGACACATGTATCTATATAAATTATATGTCTACAGGCGTCAAAATAATTATACGTTAACAGGTTACAGGGGCGGATCAAGGATTTGAAAAAGGAGGGGGCGCAGAGGGTTCGGGGCTCGCCTCCATGATTTCTTTTGACAATTCAGGGGACTTTTTAAAGAATTTGGCGCAAAAAGGGGTGGGCGTGCGCCCCCTGTGCCCTCTTCTGGATCCGCGACTGTGTTACTGCTATGTCATAACCGGCATAATATCTAAAACATGATAATAAACATGAGTAGGGTTAACGCAGGCATCGGTAACTATCACAGCAAACACGAGGCGTTGACCCAATGTTGCCTTAATGTTGGGCCAGCGTCGCAGACGGTGGCCCAACCTTAGGGCAACATTGGGTCAACGCCTAGTGTTTGCTGGGGTTGCCGGCATCCCACCAACCTGTCGTATTTGTCGGGTTCAGCTCAAATTTAAAATGTTTTAGCCTAAGAGTGATATTCCGGCTCTGGGGTGCAAAGTGTGCGGGTTTCATCACTAACAAGCACTGCATTATGTGCCTCTCAGACATTGTCAAGTGGGTCAATACGAGAATCAATGTGTCAAAAGTCCGGAAAACATGAGATATAGGCCTACGCCAACGGTGGGCCAACGGCGGGAGCCGCTAACGGTGGGTCAATGGTGGAAGACACGAACCGTGGCTAATGGCAGAAGCCCCCAACGGTGGGTCAATGGCGAAAGAAGCCAACGGTGGGCCAATGGTGGAAGACGAAACACAAATTTAACCTAGCGTAGTCACTTTACTTGAAACATTGAAAGCCGCTAGAAAAAAAATTGCACAAGTACTGGCCAAACAACAGACATCGATCCAATGTTGATCTAGGGCTGGTTCGCCCATTTATCAGACACTAAACAGCATTGACACGGTCCAATATCTAGCCAACGCTGCAGACATTGCATAGATGCTACGTCAATTTCGTACCAGTTTTGCCCACTTCATTGTTAGCAGTCATGATCAGCAAACACGAGACATTCACCCAATGCTGTTACAAAGTTAGACCACCGTCTGCGACGCTGGCCCAACATTGTAACAACATTGAAGGAATGTACCGTGTTTGCTGATCATGCGTGTGACTATAGGGCATGTAGAACACGTGAAAAAACACCAGGGAGGCCAAATCAAGAGGTGGCAAAAAAGTCAGCCATAAGTGTATTATGTAAATGAGGATGTCAGACAAATGTAATGTGTTATACTCCCCAACAAGTTTGTGAACACAGGACTCAAGTGCTGCCGAGGAATATTAACAGATTGTTCAGACACAGACATAGTCCAGGGCATTTATGATTTGAGGTGGAACAAATTGCAACAGAAGGGATTTTTGCATTTTTGATAGTATCGAGAATGATCAAAAAAGGTCCCAATACGTAAAAATTCAGATGACCGTTTTATAGCCATTTTTAAAAATGGCGCCCAGATATATATATATATATATATATATAAAATTAAATGAATAATATATTAACATGACAAACCATATTTTTCAGCCGAAAATAATTTATCAGAGCGTATAGCGGTGTAACTGGATGTTAAACAGCGTATCTGCTACGTCCGAATAGTATATGTTGCACATCTGTTAACACCACCGCCTGTCTCGCCATAGCTCGGGACTCGTTCACAGATCTACATTTTCAGGTTTCAAAGTATTGTGTTTCGTTCACCCGTTCCTTCGTGAAGATTCAATATTGATCGAGCGAATACACTCATTCATCCACTCGGAATGTAAAATTACAACAAACACAATACTTGATGCAGAGCTTACTGCAAATGTTGCAAATGCTTTTCAACTAAAAATATGATATAACTGTTGTAAGTGTATATTGCCGTCTTATGTGCTATCATAAGAGCAAAACATGTATGTGGGTTAAACGCAGACCCTATTGTTATTTATTTTGCACAAGCATATCCCTTACTCCCTTAGCCCAGAGAATGGGCAATGAGCATTTAAATTTTAATTAACCTAACTGATTACCCCCAAGTAACCTAATTGCTTTCCCTCGATTATCACCAGCAAATCTTCTCCGCTGTAAAGGCAAGATATGGACATACCTGTCACGCAGCCCATACGCACAAAAGGCATCCAGAACGAGCATATGGTGAGCGGCAGGTTATCTAGAACAAACAAACAATTTAGTGGCACGGGGTTAAGGTAGCCTACTCACCACCATCTCCATTCTGAGTTTCCTGATGCTAGGAGCGCGCAGCGCGAAGGCTGACGCGAGATTATGCACTAGTTCTGGTATAAACCTTATAGTGCCGCTCTATTTTCACCTCGTGAGGTAGGTGATTGTACAAAGCATTGGCAAGTAACTATATCCACCCTTTATAGTTACCCCCCCCCCCCCCTCCCAGCGCTATCCACCCTTTATAGTTGAGGAGGAGCGCGCAGCGCGTGGCTTTGCGCGAAATTACGGTCGATGCACTGGTCTCAACCTTAAGTCGACGAGACCGCCATTAACGTGATCGCCTAGTCATATTGAGAAGGGAGAAACAAGGATAGCCCCACACAGGCAGTCAGGCGCTCTACCCATTGCGCCACGTCCCCTTCTCTTCCTTTATAGCTACCCCCGCTATCTACCCTTTATAGTTACCCCCCTCCCCCTCCTCCTCTGCTTGATGCACTCGCCACCATTATCTCTTGTATTAAAACACACCACTACATTATTTTCTTTGTCCAACCACTACATTTTAAGCCGGGAATGGAGAGTTATTGTTCGTCATGTACAGACGAATCATCATGGTGGGCCTATGGTGCTATAATCAGTCAGGTGTGACCGAGCTGTTGATCATGAGGGCTCATCATTATGATCGGATGTGTTTTAAGTCAGTCCAAACACTCAGAACTCTACAATCTTAGCTGTGGAAAAAGCCTCGGCCTTCGGCCACAGCTTTTTCCACAGCTAAGAATGTAAAGCTCCTCGGGCTTTATCCTATACATAGCGCTTTATCCACCTTCACTTTATCCCTTCTGAGTTTTCTCATGGCTACTATCCGCCCCTTTATAGTTACCCCCGCTCTATGCCCTTAACCTTATAACCTCCGGCCCCGATTGTATTCGGTTTTTCGTGTTTTATTGGCAAATTATAAGTACCACATTTTAGACATGCTAAAGATAAAACGTGATATCAATCAGCAAGATTTAAAAATAAATAACCTTTATTTTTTCAAATCTGAATAATTTTCACCCACTTGAAGTTGTGGATCGCGTCAGCGAAACACAACTTCAAGTGGGTGAAAATTCCAAATACTTTTCTTGATGCACTCACCACCATCATTTCTTGTAGTAGCGCCCTATCCACCTTCACTTTATCCTTTCTGAGCTTCCTGACGGCTACTATCCGCCCTTTATAGTTGGCCACAGTGATGAACATCTGCCCACCGGTCACAGAGTCTGCCACACTCCCCTTAGATGACCGCAGCTTCTGACTGGTGGCTCCAAAGTTAAACTAAAACATACAACAAGTCAAACTCACTGTCAGTAATTGTGACAGTAATGAAGAATTTTTCATGACATGTAATCGTGATCGCCATCGAATGAATGGATGAATGGGATTTTAAATCACGTTTGTGCACATATAGGCTAAACGGTGAGCTGAATGAGATGACACTGCCTTCCAGACACAGGATTCGAAATTCGAGCCCTGGCGGTCTGAGGCCGAGCTCGCTACTTCTCGGTCACGGAGGCTCCCCACAATATTGCATCTTTACGAGTGAGCGGGGGAGAAACATTTTGTTTCTTTGAAACTTAAAAAGTACTGCTTTCGGCCTTGTGAGCCTGTAGCACAGCAAATACGAAATATTGCTGGCCCAGCGTCGTAAACGGTGGGCCAACATTAAAACAACATTGGTCCAACGTCGTGTTTACTGGGATACTGCTGGACTGAACTGAAAAAAGCTAAACGGCAGTAAATGTTGAATTTATAACTAAGCACTTACAGCTTTTTTTATTTGTAAGGAATATCTACGTTTTAAAACAAGTTTAAAATACGTTTTAAAACAAGTGAAAAAATCAAATCAAATCCAATTGACATTAGATAACATTTTTTCTGGTACAGGTTCCGTTGATCAATAAAATCCAATTCGGGAGATGTCTATGTTTTTCAAATATTTGTTTGTCTTTTGGACCTGAGAATCGTTTCAGCAATTTCAATTCAACTGAATGAACATTATAATAACAATATTACTTCAGCATAACAAGGGTATATTTTAAATATGACCAGATAGCAAATTAGAAATAGAATTTAATTTTTTTTGCTTTATGGTATTTATGTCTTTTCGTATGTTTGCTATTTATGTCCCTCTTTTGTATTTCTCCATTTCATTCGTCTTTTGTGTTTATTCGTTTTATTTGTCGACCACCCCACCTTGCTATGAGCCAGTCTGTGTATCTGTGAGTTTATAGTTTCCGTTTTATATTTTTTGTTTTATTAATTCACCTCACCTTGCTACCTGCCACTTTTCCTCCCATGTAAACATGCACATCGCCATAATTCACTTTCCAAAGCTGATTATTCAAATCTCTCTCATACTTCAACTTCCTGAAAAAAAAACAATTTTGTTACTTTACGTCATTTTTTTTTAATCGACACTCAATTATGATACAAAAATGGATGGAATGCTTAAAACAGATAAAATGTATTTGTTGGAGGTCAAAGTCCCGTTTGTGATATAAAAACTGAATAAAAAATTATTAGATCTGGGGAAACCTGTATATCAATAGAAATCATCGGATCTAGGGAAACTGTGTATCATATAGACATCGAGCATATGATGAACCCTCAGAGCGTAAATCTAACAATGTTAAGTAACAGGTGACTAAATTGGGGTTTCGGTAAGTAAAGGGTAGAATAAACATTCTGTCCTGGGCTGTTTACATGAGAACCACATGGTGGAGACGGTACTGCGACAAGTACTAATAGTCTTACAGGACGTCCCCTAGTTCTGGTGGCCTGTGTGAGTCGGTTCTGGGAAACAGCCCAGGAATGTCAATGTATATCAAAGTAAGGAACCTGATTGGTGGAGACGTCATTTCATCACAGGAAGTAACCGCGCCCGTCATTATCAGCAAATTACACAACGAGATAGAAAGTACAAACAACTATGTACTGAGAAAATTGAACTATTTATGCTTAATATATATTTTATATATATTCAAGACTTCAACATTTTATCCACGAGTGTTGTGTTTGCCGTGCCAGAACATTGGGACACGCGACGATAGCGTGTCAACGTATATCACTTGTTACATCGGCGCGTGACCAAGATAACGTCTCGCAGGTCACCCGGTTACATCGGCCTCGTGACGAGGAGTTTTGTGTCACGGATAAGACCCGTTTACATTGCTGCCGTGACCAGGATTTGTGTCACGGATAAAACCCGCTTACATAAATTGAATAATTTAAATTTTCACCCACCTGAAGTTGTGTCTCTCTACCGCGACACACAACTCCAAGTGGGTGAAAAGTAAAAATACCCATATTTCATATCTGTTTTTGAGACCAAACGAAACTAAGTATACCCATATCTCATATCTATTTTTGCGACCAAACAAAAGTAAGAATACCCATATCTCATATCTATTTTTGCGACCGAACAAAAGTAAGAATACCCATATCTCATATCTATTTTTGCGACCAAACAAAAGTAAGAATACCCATATCTCATATCTATTTTTGCGACCGAACAAAAGTAAGAATACCCATATCTCATATCTATTTTTGCGACCAAACAAAAGTAAAAATACCAATATTTCATATCTGTTTTTGAGACCAAACGAAACTAAGTATACCCATATCTCATATCTATTTTTGCGACCAAACAAAAGTAAGAATACCCATATCTCATATCTGTTTTTGAGACCAAAGGAAACTAAGTATACCCATATCTCATATCTATTTTTGCGACCGAACAAAAGTAAGAATACCCATATCTCATATCTATTTTTGCGACCAAACAAAAGTAAGAATACCCATATCTCATATCTGTTTTTGCGACCAAACAAAAGTAAGAATACCCATATCTCATATCTGTTTTTGAGACCAAACGATTGCAAAATCTTGATGTTCAAACGCTCATTTCACTCCCTATAACAGTGATTTGATTGCTTAACTCTTTAACCACCAAATTATTCAATTTGAATTTTCACCCACTTGAAGTTGTGTCTCGCTGACGCGATCCACAGCTTCAAGTGAGTGAAAATTATTCAGATATGACAAAATGGAGGTCAACTCTTTTCAAATCTTGCTGGTTGATGTCACATTTTATCTTCAACATATTTAAAATGCGGTACTTAATGTGCTTATAAAAAATGAAAACCCGACTATTTGCGACACCGGCAGTTAAAGGGTTAAAGAAAAACTTATTAACCCTTTTGCTGCTGAATTGTTTGTTTCTATTTTTCATACATTTGAAGCGGGAATTGCTAACGCAATTTCCAGCTTCAAGAAAATGTTTATATTTATGAAAAATAGACATCTCCAGTATTGAATTATTGAATTAACTAAGGATGTCTATTTTAAGTCTATTTTATCAAATTTAGTGATATTTCTACCGATCTAAAACTTGCTTGAAACCGTATCTATACGGCTCTAGCAACACAAGGGTTAAAAAGGACCGTAGTGTTGCTTAATGGTGAAAGGGTTAATAAAACGTCTGTCACGGCATTAATCTGAGGGGGAGGGTTGGTACTCGCCTTAAAAATGGATGAGGGTGTGCCTCCGGTATGTTCAAAACCTGACCCTGTCGCAATTCGCCTCATGGCTAATGCTAGGTTTACACCATGTTCCCGGCGGCTGCGGCGGCCACGTTTGCCCGAAACGTAGTGCACCGTGGGATTTTTGCCCTCTTTCAATTTTTTTTAGGTCTTGCTACGTTTTCTAGCGGTCTGTCACGGTATGCGGGACGGGCCGTGACGGGTCGCATGTGGTTGATTCCCGGAGGCTCAAAGGCGCGGTACGGTTCGGCCCCCGATCTATTACGGATACCAGTACGTTGCCTCCCGGGCCGTCACGGTCTGATGGGGTTCCTCGCGTTTTTCACGTTCTAATCAAGGACTGAGACATCTTTCACGTTCTCTCAAGACTCTCTGCGGATGAAACGTAGACACCGGAAAGATTTGGAGCGCGTTTGAACAATTATTCAATTTAAAAGAAGATTTTGGTGGCTAATTCTCCATTTAAGAGGTCCAGGAATCTGCTGAAACTATTTTCAACTGCTAAATTACAATAGTTTTTTGTGTAATTCAAGATGGCGTCCAAAAAAATTACAAAAAAAAATTATTTTAACTCTATGCACTTTTGAAGTTATAATTTGTGATTTAAAATATGTTGTTCAGGGACCTATCACGAGTCAGAATCAGGCTGTTAACATTTAATCAATACAGAAAAAATTACCAAAGAACGATTTTCAAAATGGCAGCTATCAAAATCACCGAAAAGTACAGAAACATGCTTCCAGTCCCACTACGAACCGTCTCAAAGTTCCATTACGGCCTATTACGCACTGTCACGTTTTGTTGGGTTCACCCCGTTTTACAACGGCCTGCTAGGTTTCTTATCCGTACCATGACTGCCTTCGCAAATTTTTGACAGTTTTAAAATCTGGCACGGCAGTCACGGCAATCACGGCCTCCCAGGTTTGTCCATCCCGCCGCCCTGCGTTGCCCCACGTCCATCCCGTTTTCTCCACGGTGGCCTGAAACGTGGCAGCCATGGCCGCCGGGAACCTACTGTAAACCTAGCATAAGATTAAAGAAGACACCCTGTCCCAATTTTGAAATTAATACCGAATTTAATTGATTAGTTTATGGAGCAATTACTACCAATATACTTTATGTTTTATGGTCTTTTAAGCTCTTTAATATTTGCTTATGAAATTTTGGGGCTATCTGCTCTGAGGCTAGAAAAAAAGTGATGGAACTCAACTGTTAATGGCTTGAGAAATCTGCAAAATACATGCTAACCGGGTGCCCAATTCTGGAAGCTCAAAAAAGCACCCTGTCCCAATTCTGGAAGTACAAAAAAGACACCCTGTGCCAAAGCTGGAAGCTCAAAAAAGGCACCCTGTCCAGCGGCATATCCCCAGTACTCCAAGGTATGTAAGTTTGACCCCCCCCCCCCTCCCGGTGACGCAACCATATGGATTAGCGCACATTGCGTCTGTTATCTGGTTATCACAGACTATGACGGCAGGTACTTTGAAACACCGCTGTAAAGATTACCAATACCACAAACCAGCAGACGGAAGGCGTCAACCTAACGTTGTTTTAATGTTAGTGCAGCGTCACAGACGGTAGGCCAGCATTAAAACTGGTAGGCCCACATTAGATAACGCCTCGTATTACAATAGGGATGATTAGGATAAATACGAAGCCATGTTGTTTGATGTGACACACAGAGGTGTAACAGAGCGGCTGCGAGGATAACAGAGCGGGTGCGAGGATCGATATGATTAAGATAAATATGAAGCCGTAGCATGTCCTCCTGTGACACACCGGAGTGTAACACAGTGAATGAGATGATCAATATCAGAAGTGCCGGAGCCGTCCATATAAACATGATAAACAGTCACGGATCTGTGCAACAAAAGCCAGGAGAAAATAAAAATGGTAACTCTTACAGCTCTGAAAAAAATGTGTGTAAACCATGGAGACCAAAGGGTTTTTTCAATTTAAAATCATCCTAAATGTCTTAGTTCTATCCGCTTCATTTGAATAAATATGTTATGCGTCTACGGCCATTAGAAATATGTTAACTCTTACAGTGCGGGGATCGTCTTTAGACGTCAGAATCTGAAGTCACAATCTAACTTCTACAAACGTTAGATTCTGACGTATAAAGACCGTCCCCGCACTGTAAGGGCTGAATAAATACGAAGCTTTTGTTTGTGGGCGCCCATGTGGCATGTATTAACAACACGGAATATTTTGAAAGAAACTAGTTCGAAATAAATGACATGCTCGTGTCACCCTACTGTTTGACGCAAATATGTCAACAAGATTCTGGTTAGGCCTACCCAGCAAACACATTGAAGAAGTGTTGGGTTATTGTTGGGCCAGCGTAGCAGACGGTGGGCGAACATGAAACCAAAATAGTTTCAATGTGTCGTGTTTGCTGGGTGTCCGAGCTGCCTCTTGCCCTGCAAATATCGCTTTACTCTTCGCGGGGATGGACTTTAGTCGTCAGATTTTGACGTCTAAAGTCGATCCCCGCACTGTAAGAGAAAAAATATTTCTAATGGCCGTAGACCCATACCACTGGGCCCGTATTCTCGTACAAGTTACGATATATCGTAGGCTTCTAATTGGTCGAGATGGACATCTCGACCAATCAGAAGCCTACGATATATCGTAACTTGTACGAGAATACGGCCCCAGGTATTCAAATGAACCAGAAAGAGCTAACTAAGACATTTATGATTTCAAATGGAAATGACCCTTTGGTCTCCATGATTTTACAAAAATTGTCAGCGCTTCAAGGGTTAAACACTCGGTCCACTGTGGAAGTGACATCGCTGACAATCGGTAAGCTGAGTAACGACTTTTAGCGGGAGAGCTATTAAATTTAGGCTGCGATACAGCATTTCAAATTAAAAACATAGGCTACCGACTGAAAAATATTTAAGTATCACATCACAAATTTCATAGCTGTCACGAAGGAAATCATTCTGTAGAAACTGTTTTTATACATACAAATGTAGGTGATGATACCTTTAAAAATTATTCACATTACCGACTATTGCTTATGATGTCTATGTCGCGTTGCTTTGTGGGGGTCCCTTGGCCCGTGTACTATGAGCAGTGGTCTATCTATTTAATCACCCCACTCTATACTCGGTTATCAGGAGACATTGAATCAATACTGGTTTAATGTTGGTCCACCGTCTACGACGCTGGTCCAACATTAAACCAGCACTGGTTCAACGTCTTCTGTAAGCAACAAAAAACAATATTTCAACGTACGCTTTTGTACCACGCAATGTGACAATTGCTGATTCTCGGATCAAACTTTTTTATTATGTTTATCTCTTTAGAATAGCTAGGTCAACGACAAAGAACGAAATTCTAAAAATCATAGATCTGAATGTACGAGGCGCGCAGCACCGAGTATATTCAGATCTACGAATCTATCGTAATTGAGTTCTTTCTTCGACTTAAAATACACAAAATAGGTACATGTGTTCCAAGAATTGCTAGATAAAATTTTCAGTGTGGTTAACCAAGAAACATTAGGCATGTAGTGTCATGCTAGAACCTGCATAATAATCACTGTGTCAGTATAAAAAATAACAGTAGATTCGTAGATCCGAATCTACTGTTTTAGCAATAGACTGACGTCACCGGTATAGGGCTACATATAAATAACATAAGTCATGATTTGTCACACAGATTTGATATAGCATCGGCCATAGGTCACATAAATAGGGCATAATATTGATCATATGTCACACAGATCAGGTATGATAGGCCTATGGGTCATAGGTCACACAAATATGGTTTAACATGGGTTATATGTCGCAAAGAGGGTATAATATGGGTAATAGTTGACATAAATAGGGTATAACATGGGTCATAGGTCACAAATAGGGCATACTATGGGCTATAGCTCACACATGCCAAACAAATAAGGTATAAAATGGGTCATAGGTCAAAAAAATAAGGTATAAAATGGGTGATAGGTCAAACAAATAAGGTATAAAATGGGTCATAGATCACACAGATTGGGTTTAGAATGGGTCCAGTTGACACCCAGCAAACACGGAACATTGAACCAATGCTTGTTTAATGCTGGTCCACCGTCTGCGACGCTGGCCCAACATTAAACCAGCATTGGTTCAGACCCGTGCTTGTTGGACACAAGTTGGTTATCACATGGTCACACAGATTGCGTATAGCGTGGTCACACATATGGGGTATTGGCTAGATATTGGCTAGGTATTGGCTAGGTATCGGCTAGGTATTGGCTAGGTATTGGCTGGGTATAGGCTAGGTCAGGTATAACATCAGACAAAGATAACACAGTAATTGATGGAGATACATGTAGGTCGGGTTAAAGGGTTGATAGGTCATAGAGGTGTGGGGTTATAGGGTCATGGCGAGTCATTCACGTTAGGTTACAGATCAGATAAATACTGTTCAGTTACTTACCGTTTGTAGCTGGACAAAACAATATAAATCAACGTTTAAGTTTACCAGATTAGTGATATAGAATCAAAATTCAGTAAATGTCCGAAAAATACGTTATTCAATGCGACTTGAATGATAAAATACGGGTGTCTTTGAAATTGATGTATATATATAGAGAGAGATCATAACTATGTGATAATAAAATATATGGTAACTGTCTATAACGTATATATATTGAAGATGAATACACTCTAATGCAGACATACATAGAATCAAAACAGTGTCATGTATGTCATGTCATTTCATTTCATGTCATGTCATTGACATGACATGATATGACATTACATGTGATGTCATGTGATGTGATGTCATGTGATGTGATGTAATGTAATGAAATGTAATGTAATGTAATGTAATGTAATGTAATGTAATGTAATGTAATGTAATGTAATGTAATGTAATGTAATGTAATGTAATGTGATGTGATGTGATGTGATGTGATGTGATGTGATGTGATGTGATGTGATGTGATGTGATGTCATGTCATGTCATGTCATGTCATGTCATGTCATGTCATGTCATCATGGCAGGTCAGGTCAGGTCATGTCAGGTCACTTACGGGTGTTACTTACCTACAGACGAGTATTAGAGCGATGATGACGATGATAACCACCCCTACAGCCACACCCACTGCTATGTATAGTGTGCTGCTACCTGGAACACGGGAAGCCAGGAGGTACAGAGTAACACATATAGGGAAGGTACACATAAAATAAAGGTATTATTATAGATAGGGATGATGATGATGATCATGATGACATACCAGCAAATAGGAGACGTTGACCCAATGCTTGGTTAATGTTGGGCCAGCGTCGAAGACGGTGAGCCAACATTAACCAAGCATTGGGTCAACGTCTCTTGTTTGCTGGATACTTGCCGACTTTTTGATTTAAAAAATCGGCAGGTTTTGATCTGGTCCTGCTAAGGGGGTCCGAGGACATGCCCCCTTTTAAAAAAAAAAAAAATACATGTGCTCTTTGTGCCATTTCCTTCATTCTAGCCACAGTCTCAACATTTATTAATGGTGCCAGGTAGTTCCTGACAGTATCAGATAGTAGCTGGAGTAGATCTGCAGGTTTTAATTTTTACGATCAGATATTTTGAAATGCGGAAGGTAGGCTTATAAAATCAGTAGGCGGTGGATAGGCCGTGAATTCGGTAGCCTACGGCCAGAAGCGGTAGGGTTAAAAGGTATGTGATAACCACTCATGCAGCCACGCCCACATAACCGGAAGTCAGAGGTCAATCCCCGCACTGAAAGGTTAATATAGTTAAATTTATTCTAGCCTTTTTCAACATGTATTCAAAAGAAGCGGAACAAGCTAACGAAGACATTAACATTTAACCATTATCCTGCTGAATTGTCTGCTTATATTTTTCATTCATTCGAAGTTGGAATTGCTAATTGCAGGACAATGGTTTTAAAATGCTTCAGTCTTTATAGTTTGTGTCAAAATATTTCAGCACTGCAGGGGTTAAAGCTATACATTTATGTAAAATGTTTGGATCCATAATGTTGTAATTTATACAATATGAATAAAAAAGATGTGTTGAACACCCTCCACATTAAAACGACGTGTCCTATTTCAGGATGGCGAAATTTCAAGCTGACTGATTTGACTGATTTTTTGGTAGTTGTCATTTTATTCACCTATTATCGTCCACAAAGCTCTCATGTTTTATGGATTTACAGGCCTATGCACAGGACAGATTTATTTATTGTTAATGGTGCTGATCTAGAGTATAATCGAAAAACACCTTTTAAAATTTCATGGTGAATGATGCTGTTTTGAAGTATATATATTAAAAAGAACAGAAATTAGTCAGAATAAAAAAATTAGTCATGACAGTAAGAAAGTCAGCTAGACTATCAAATGAAACTAATTCGTGAAAAAAATGTATTCAAATTTTATTCATGTTAATCTATTTTTTAGGTGTAAACATTGGAAAATTAATGTTCTTCACAACCTATCTAGCTCCCAACATTATGATAGGCCCCACTATGGCTTCAGGTGTAATATTGAATCAAAATATTTTACGTGAATGTATAGCTTTAATACGTTATATAATATAATGTATATGTATACTGACTGCATAATTCCCCCTGGAATCCACAGACCGGGGTGTCCACTGGGGCGTTTTCCATTCCTGACGTGCCATCTCCCCAGCGGAAAGGGTAGAACTCACTGAGAGACTGGAACAGGAAGAAGAAGGTATAAATATATGTTAATGAGTGAATAAAACATAATGAGAAAAGTATAAATCTCTCTCCCTGAGAGACTGAAAAATAACGTTGTTTGTCATACCATGTAAATATATGGTAATGAATGACTGAAACATAAGGAGAAAAGTATAAATCTCTCTCCATGAGAGGATGAAAAATAACGTTGTTTTCATACCATGTAAATATATGGTAATGAGTGACTGAAACATAAGGAGAAAAGTATAAATCTCTCTCTCTGAGAGGATGAAAAATAACGAGACAAATGTAAATATATGTTAATGAGTGACTAAAACATAAAGAGAAAAGTATAAATCTATTTCCCTGAGAGGATGAAAAATAACGAGAAAAGTGTAAACATATGTTAATGAGTGACTAAAACATAAAGAGAAAAGTATAAATCTCTCTCACTGACAGACTGAAAAAGAACGAGACAAATGTAAATATATGGTAATGAGTGACTGGAACATAAAGAGAAATGTATAACTCTCTTTCCCTGAGAGATTGAAAACATAATAACGAGATTTGTATAAATACATCTTAACGAGCAAAACACACCAACGCAATTACCTGTGCGATGCCCCGCGCGACGTCCCTCGCGACTTTTAGGACAATGTTGTTTGAATTGTGGGCCTCGCTGGCCCACAATTCAAACAACATTGTCACAAACGTCGCGCGGAACGTCACGCGGGGCATCGCACGGGTAATTGCGTTGGTGTGTTTCGCTCTTTAAGAGTGAACATGGTGAATGAAATATAATGTGAAAAGTATAAATCTCTCCCCCTGAGAGACACGTAGAGAGAAGTATAAGTATATATCTCTCTCATTGAGTGAATGAAACAGAAAGGAAGTGACAAATATCTCGAATTAAAACAAGTCAAGGAAATAGGCAATCTCTAAATGCTCAAACATGTCTGCAGACAAGATATATTTGCCCAATATTGTACCAATGTTGGGCCAGCGTCGTAGACGGTGGACCAATATTGGTACAGCATTGGGTCGATGTCTCATGGTTTGCTGGGATGGAAATATATATCAGTGCCTTGAACATATAGCAGCACTGGCCAATATATTGTGTTTGTTCGAAATTTGTACTCGATTTCACATAATTTATTATTCTGCCTGAGGAACTGTTTGTCCTATTAAAAATTACATAGAGACAAATGATGATAGACAAATATATTAATTTCAAGTCTGTATTATAGTGCTTACCCTGTCAAACCCATTTCCTGATTTGACGCTTTGTGTCTCCGCACTCTGTATAAAGCGACCTTCCGCGTCAAGGTCAAATATCCAGTATTCTGGCACCCTGTCCGCGTTATCATCAAGTATGACGTCACCTGTAGCCCCATCTGGTGGAATACAAACATACTAAAGTACAACACGTGTCAAAACACCTTGGATGAGTGATTTATCTGTTTCTATCCTCCTCAAAAATATATGAATAAAGTTTCGCCTTACTTATTGGACGAGTCATCTATTTCTATGTAGCCAACTCGACAATATATCATTTACCCAAGGACTTTATTCCTTCTCCAATTGCATTTTTTCCCATAATCACTGGCAAAATGCCACTCGTCCAATTCAGTTATTTATCTGCACTCTATTTCTCGTACGAGTGATGAATTTGTTCATTAACCAAAACATATATCACACACACTTGTTCATTGGACCAGGCCTACTCTATTTTACCTTACTCACTCACTCAAATTATAGTAGGCTTACTCTATATGATTAAATCAGAAGTCCACTGTGTACCAACAGCGGGCCAAATCTGTACCCGGAAATTACCGCTAGAAAGAGGCATAGAGTGGTCTATAGCTTTAACAGAGAATCCAATACAAATGATCTTTTTTCAAATTATAATGAGTCTGTATATATACTACCCTCGTACATAAATTGTCACACAGATGACCAGTGGGCGATGCTAGTCTTCTCGCTTTGTTTGTCAACGTTTGGCTGCCCAATAATTTACTCTTAACCTCTTAATGTTTATAAATTAGCAATGATTTCATTTGAATCATTTTTCTTTTTGTTATGTTAGTGAGAATTTAATCTCTTAATGTTTATAAATTGTCAATGATTTCATTTGAATCATTTTTCTTTTTGGTATGTTAGTGAGAATTTCTTTACATTAATTTGTTTTATGAATATGTTATTTTTTTCTTTTTACTGTATGCATGTTTATTTGTTTGTATGTTTATTATGTAAAATGATTGATGCACTGTTATTATTATTTTTTTTATATTACAAGATGGCCTCCATGTTAGCTACTTAATGTTTTAATGGAGGTCTCCTAATCCAATTCATATTATAATATGATAATTTACTAAAAAAAATTGCAATATACAATTAATGGGTGAATAGAAGTATCTTCTGATGAGAGCATATTTAAGATGTCCTACAACGATGGGCATGTTTGAGTTTGGATGACGCACAGTGGGAGTGCTTGTCTCAAAACCAGAAAAACACTACCCAAGCAGTCATGGTGTGGGGGTGCATCATCCGCGGGTGACACTTTATGTGCGAGGGTAGTGCATGAGGACCTAGCAGCACAAGGGTAGGCCTACAGATTATCTGAACGTACCCTTTGTGATTGTGCTGAGGGTTTTCTGGAATATAGTTGTTCCGTCTCTCAGTGCGGCCCTGTCATTCCCTTGTTCTGTGTACGCTTCCGTCGCCACTTCTGCGTACTTCATCATGGCGTCATAAAGAAACAAAGAGTAGAAATCTGGCTGCAAAAACACAAGTATCCGTAAATAATTATAATTCTAATATGGAAATCATGTAAATGGCTCAATAGTTATTTATGGAATGCTATCATACATTTGAACACTGAAATTGTATTCTTGAACAACAGCTGTAAAACAATTACCAGCCATGACCTGGCAGCTTGACTTCGCGACAGGCTTCGGTATATAAAAATAAATCTGCTGTGTTAGAAAAAATAATATTACAAAGTAATATTATTAATAGTAGGCAGGGATATCATTAATAAACAACAACATGTTAATAATATACACAAACCTATAAATTATATATGTCACAGATGTTTATTTAAAATATACTATTGTACTTTAGTATTCAAACAAAAATTCAGCAGAATATGTTTCTGCTGTATTTAGATGATGTCTCATTGGTGGACCTGGCACCGCATACTGATATATGTCAGTGTCAAAGCATGGTGGACTCATGTTCTGCGAAAATTTTACTAGTTTCTTTTGCATTTAGCTTTTATCTTACCTGCTGTACAGTGAGGGCTGTACCACTGTAGGTATACGGAAGAGCAGATTGTGTGGCGATGGCGAAATTATCCAAAAACTCTGTAGTTCTGGCAAAGTCTGTGGTCGGCTTGGCGAACATCTGTTAAAATAAGAACAAGTGTGTTACTCTATAAATATAATAAAGACTAATACTGCCGTGCTAAAACAAAACAAAAAAAAAAAAACTGAAAATGTGCACATTTCTTGGGCTGGGCGGAGCTCCCACCTCATGACTTCACACACAAAAACCGCCCATTATTGAATCTGAATTACCATTGTAACTGCATCGGTTATATGTTTCATGTTTCTTGTATTTGTACATGAGCTGAACTAGATTTCTATTCATTTCAATATGCCCGCATCGACAGGTTGAACAAGGAGTGAGTGAATGCTAGACGCTGACCAGGAGCGGTCGCGGTGATGGCCATCAATTCTAGTGCTGCTCATACATTTAGGTAGCGTTGGAACGGCGTTCCGTGTTGACTTTGGTCAGTTTTATCAAATCACACAGTGCATTATCAGCTACATGTACATGTACATGTATTATAACCAGCCAGGCATGTCTCCATCTTGGGACGTCACGAATTAGCTCCGCCCCCTACTTTTGCCCTTTGGGAAAATCGTTCCCATTGGTTTAAAAATGGGAGCTGACTAAAACGTCATTTAAAACAGTATGAAATATAACATTGTGCAGAGTAGGTCTGGAGACTACATGGGGTCTTTAAACTAGAGCGAACTGCGTAAATGGGCTCAATATCGCACGATGTTTTCATCGCACGACTTAGTCATCCAAAATTGTGTGAATTGGGATTTGAGAGAAAACCTCACCATGAACAAGTTTTCATACGCCTTCTTCGCGTCTTCTCCTCTGTCATCAGTTCCTTGCCAAAATTCAGTGCTAAAAAGTACAAAGAAATACACATAATTAAAAAGTATTCCTCGTTTATTTCAAGATGCAATTTCCAGCTCAAAATCACAAAAAAGATTCAATTTTATGAGGAATATACATCTCATTAATCGAATTTGTTAAGTAATGAACATCTACTGCAAAACTACTTTCGGTAGTTTTTCATTCAATATTTATTTTGAGATCATCTCAGCTCAGTTATGGCTACGTCGTATATTAAATCATTTAAATTAATTAAATAATTAACAAATAATTTTATTAATTTAAATTAATTAAATAATTCAAATCATTTAAATGATGCCTAGAAAAAAACTTGTTTCTTAGAATCCTTACTGTACAGCAGGAATACATCACCTGAATACAATAGTTCATTCATTCATTAATTCATTCATTCATTCATTCATTTATTCATTCATTCATTCATTCATTCATTCATTCATTCATTCATTCATTCATTCATTCATTCATTCATTCATTCATTCATCCATTCATTTATTCATTCATTCATTTATTCATTCATTTATTCATTAATTCATTCATTCGTTCGTTCGTTCGTTCATTCGTTCGTTCGTTCGTTCGTTCGTTCGTTCGTTCGTTCGTTCGTTCGTTCGTTCGTTCGTTCGTTCGTTCGCTCGTTCGTTTATTTTTTCGTTCATTCGTTCGTTGGTTTATTCGTTCATTCATTCATTTATTCATTCATTCATTCTTTCATCAATTAATTAATTCATACATTCATTCGTTCGTTCGTTCGTTCATTCGTTCGCTCGCTCTTTCGTTCGTTCGTTCGTTCGTTCGTTCGTTCGTTCGTTCGTTCGTTCGTTCGTTCGTTTATCCATAGATTCATTTATTTGTTCATTCATTCATTCATTCATTCATTCATTCATTCATTCATTCATTCATTCATTCATTCATTCATACATGTATTCATGCGTTCGTTCGTTCGTTCGTTCGTTCGTTCGTTCGTTCGTTCGTTCGTTCGTTCGTTCGTTCGTTCGTTCGTTCATTCATGCATTCATTCATTCATTCATTCATTCATTCAATCATTCATTCATTCATTCATTAATTCATTCATTCATTCATTCATTCCTTTATTCCTCCTGGACCCACCTGTAGAGCGCCTCTACGTCAGATTGTTGAGGTGTTGATTGACTTGTGAATATAAACACATACTCTCCCCGCCACATGTCAGCGTCATAGGCAGCCAGCATAAACCTGCGGAGCTCATTCTGAGGGATGCAGAGGATGATGACTGAAAATAAAGAAGGATTATGACGCAAAACAACAAAAACAGACGATGCATCTTTCGGGATGCTCATAAAAAATACAAAAAGAATAGTGAAAGTCAACATATCCCAATGTAGACCGACAGATTGATGTCTACTATGGCATCGGATCAGACAGACAGATAGATATTTTATTGACAGAAAAGTAAAGTCATTACAGACTTATTTGTCATAGAAATGAAAGAGATATATGTATATGTATATACAAGATTGTTAATTTGTTAAAATCATATGATAATATACATGGTATGACATACACAACTAAAATCATGTTAAATGGCATTGCCAAAATAAAAACTGGGTATTTCGATAATATAAATGACTATTACTAAAAATGAATTAAAAAGCATTGCCAAGATAACATAGAGGTCTATCATTTTATTTCCCGCACCAAAACCAGAGATAAAATAGCTACTATGTATGACATACTAATTATATATAGTAGCAAAAAAGACACTCTGGAAAGCGTAGAAACCTAAAATATATACAAGTGGATTTGAGTGGATGTCTAAAAAGATGCCTAGGAAACAGCTGACACCGGAGTGCCTGAGCGATGCCAGAAAAAGTCCTCTTAAGGAGAGGCCATTACTAGTATATAATTGTTGGAGGAAGACCAGTGTACAAGGTAATGACTGAAAAAAAAATTAATATGTATAAAATAGTTTTCGTGAACCAAAACTATGAAAATATGAAAAAAAACTGAATAAAAATATTTCGAAAAATCATTGAAACATACAGACGTAATGGGAACTAATACCACCATGTGTTAGAGATCAAAATGTTGTGCCAATGTATTTTCAATGATGGTGGTTCCTTTGTGGAAAAGTACACGTGTGTCCACGTGTTTGGTCAGTCAGTAATAGTTCTCTTGTCAGTCCCATGTGAGTAAGTGCTGCAACTCGCATTTACATATGAACATAATAATATAATTTTTTATAAATGTTAAATAATAAAATGATTAGACAAATTTGGGGTGGACATAAATGACACATTCGACGAAAATCATTGCATTATTTAATTTATTCCTATATGTTAACTCACTTCGCGCCTCATCCTTCACGTCAGAGTATATGGTGGATATCGCCTCAGCACTCACATCTTCTGGAAGGTTCTGCATGGTACAGATAAAGACAGATAAATAAAGATAATAAACAGATAAATACAATGATACTAGTATAACGCCTATGTAATGTATCTACAATCTCTCTTAAATGGTACATCACTTATCTTCTCTGAGTAATTGTTGTTAATTATATGTTTCAGAATTTTAAAGTGACTGGCCCACGCTAAAATCATCAAAAAATCGGTGATTTTATTTCGGGTTCTTAATATGACCATATGATGTAAACATGTACATAGACTAGAACTGCAAATTTTTATAATTTTTGTGCTGCGCATTCACCAGTTAGGCTAGATATAGAGACGAAATTCCTGATTTCTAATTATTGACAACCATGTCAAAAATAAGAAATGCGCGAATTTCGTCTCTACATCTAGCCTAAGTGATGAATGTGCAGCACAAAAATTATAAAAATTTGCAGTTCTAGTCTATGTACATGTTTACATCATATGGTCATATTAAGAACCCGAAATAAAATCACCGATTTTTTGATGATTTTAGCCTGGGCCAGTCCCTTTAAGTATTGACCCATTTTACACCAAGTATTGATGACGATAAGTACTAACATGAAACGTTGACCCAATGTTGCTCGATGTCTGCGACGTCGCCGAGTATTAAGTCTTACATTTGCAACTCTTGATTTTTCAGCACCCATTTCATTCAAAATAACTGTTATATAATCAGCTGATAAACATATGCTTATAATTCATATCAACGGTTAAAATGGTTGAGCGTGACCGACCTGTTCCCAGATTTTTATTATTATTATATGTGGGGATCGACTTTAGACGTCAAAATCTGACGTCTATAGACGTCAGATGCTGATATCTAAAGTCGATCACAGCACTGAAAGAATTAGCATTTTTACAATGGCCGTAGACCCATAACATAGGCCCTAAAGGTATTCAAATTGAGCTAACTAAGACATTTATGATGATTTCAAATTAAAAATAACCCATTGATCTCCGTGGTTTATACAAAAATATTTAAACATGTTTACAATGGCCGTAGACCCATAACATAGGCCCTATAGATATTCAAATTAAGCTAACTAAGACATTTATGATGATTTCAAATTAAAAATAACCTTTTGATCTCCGTGGTTAATACAAAAATATTTAAACATGTTTACAATGGCCGTAGACCCATAACATAGGCCCTATAGGTATTCAAATCAAGCTAACTAAGACATTTATGATGATTTCAAATTAAAAATAACTCTTTGATCTCCGTGGTTTATACAAAAATATTTCAGCATTGTGATGGTTAAGAGTGACTAACCTGTTCCCAGTTTGCCAGGACAAACCCGTCGTCCTTGAGATCTTGTAGTTTTTGGTAGACACTCTGACCCAGAGTGCCATAATCACCCCCTCCTGAGGAAATGAGGTAAACACGATGCCACTCCATCTTCTTCAACACAATCTCTATGCCGTCTCCTACAGAGGTCATATCCGGAATAAGTTAAGGTCAAATATTAAGGTCATAACGGGGATAAATAGGGTCTGGTAAGGACATAGCCGGATAAATTACGGTCAAATATTAAGGTCACAATTGGGGTTACAATTAGGTCACAATTAGGGATTAATTAGGGTAAGTAAGGTCACAGCGGGGATAAATTAGGGTAAATAAGGACATAAAGGAATCAATTAAAAAAATGAGTTCATGACTGGATCAAATAAGGGTCAAATAAGGTCATAAACGAAAAAAACCAAGATTAAATAAGGTCTTATTGGGAATAAATAAAGGTCAAATAAGGTCAAAACACGAATAAATTGGAGTTAAATAAGGTCATACGGGAATAAATCAGAGTTAAATAAGTTCTCAATGGGAATAAATTATGGTAAATTAGGTCACAAAAGGAATAAATTAAAATCAAATAAGGTCATAACAGGAATAAATTAATGTCAAATAATACCGAATAAATAATAAAAGGATAAAGCTTACCAACACTTAAGTATATAGGGTCAAATAATATAATAGCTAGAGAAATAATAGGGACAAAGGTCACATCTTAAGATGATAAATTATGCCACGAATTAAAAGGCGCCAACTACCACTTTGTAAAGACGCAATTAGCGCCTATCAATTTGAAAGGCGCCAATTGCCACTTTGTAAAAACGCAATTGGTGCCTATCAATTTAAAAGGCGCTAATTACCACTTTGTAAAAACGCAATTGGTGCCTATTAATTTGAAGATGACGATTCGACTAGACTGAAGTAAAAGTACCACAAAGACACATGTGTTTGTAGGCCACTTTTTGCCTCAGCACTACAGAATAACAGTCATCTGCCAGAAAAACCTGTTCAAGCTTCAAACTGCTCAAATGCCTTGAGTGTACAGTACTACCCAAAATCCTGTCCACAACAAGAGACGCACCATTATATATACGGGGGGGGGGGGGGGGTAGAGTTGCTGATGCTTGGCGGCGGTGAAATACACACAAACTTTTTTAAATGTTTCATTAAGGAAAGGATATATCAGATTTCGTCGTATGTTTTCCCTATTATGTACGTTTCCCTTTGCAGGTTTATTCGGTTCAACATATTTTTCATCAACAACAAACTTTTTTCTAAATAACCCCTTAACTGTCACTCACCTATGGCGGCTACTGGCCAGAGGAACCTCACGAGTGTCGTGTATAAAGTCTTGTCAGCAACCAGAGGGTCACTAGAGATCCATCCCAGTACAGGCACATTAAGGAGTGACGCTATGGCTGCTACAGGCTTCATGGCTGTCAATCATATAATACATTATGTTAGAGACGCTATGGCGACCAGAGGGTCACTAGAGATCCAGCCCAATACAGGCACATTAAGCAGAGACGCTATGGCTGCTACAGGCTTCTTAGCTGTCAATCATATAATACATTCTGTTAGAGACGCTACGGCGACCAGAGGGTCACTAGAGATCCAACTCATTACAGGAACATTAAGGAGATACGCTATGGTGACCAGAGGGTCACTAGAGATCCATCCCAGTACAGGCACATTAAGGAGTGACGCTATGGCTGCTACAGGCTTCATGGCTGTCAATCATAATTATAATACATTATGTTAGAGACCCTATGGCGACCAGAGGGTCACTAGAGATCCACCCCAATACAGGTACATTGAGGAGTGACGCTATGGCTGCTACAGGCTTCTTTGCTGTCAATCATATAATACATTATTTTAGATACGATATGGCGACTAGAGCGTCACTAGAGATCCAGCCCAATACATGAACATTAAGCAGAGACGCTATGACTGCTACAAGCTTCATGAATCACAAATTTGTCATTCTTTAGCTCTTACAGCGCGGGGATGGACCTTAGACATCAGAATCTGACGTCAGATTCTGACGTCTAAAGTTTATCAACGCAATGTAAGAGTAAAAATATTTATAATGATCGTAGATCAAACGAATCAGAAAGAGCTAACTAAGACATTCATGACAATCATGACATTCAAGGGTAAAATCATTATTATATTAATTCCTCTCATGCCATGCTCAGTCTGGGACAGCTACAGGATTTATTTCTATCATCATATAATACATTCCTTGTGTCAGCTACACCACAGTTTCTATCAACACATAATAGCCCGCTAAATTAAATAATTGCAATTTCCACCTACTTGAAGTTGTGTCTCGTTGCCTCGACCAACAACTTGATGCGCGTGAAAATTATTCATATTTGTTTAATTTGAGACCAAGCATTTGCAAATCTTGATGTTTAAAGCAGCCCCTTGTGATGACATCAATTTTCGTTTTTAATTCCGCACTGAAGTAGTGTATCCCACGGATCATGTTTTTATTTTTTTCAGAATTTTCCTATTTTTACAAATATTTTCAATCAGCATTTCTATGAAACCAGAAGTAACCCAAACAAACTATTTGTATACTTGAAGGACGTTTGAATGTTTTCACAGCATTGGGCCACATGCTGATGGCATCGGCCCAGCATTGGGTAGACAGTCAGTGCTGCAAGTGTGTCCTCCCGTGTCCTGACTATGAGACACCGATTAGCGGCAATGGCTCTGATCTCACCGTCTGATACGTGGGAATATGTGATGTAAAGTGCTTAGTATTGCTGACCTGTTTTGTTTACATGGCAATATACGACCTGGAAATACAACTATTTCGCTCTTTTTCGGTGCTTTAAAATTGTTTTTTGACTTTTTCGTATTTTTAGTTAAGATCAGTAGGCGATATAGCTTCATATAAATTAAATTTTCAAAATTGACAACATTGAAAATGTCTCATCCCAAGGGGTCCCTTTAAACACACATTTTATTCACAATAAATGTTATTTGACCTGATAATGAAATAGATTAAAAACGACTATGGTCTTGGTTAGCTCACAGACATACAATACGTCCACCCAATGTTGTTTCAATGTCAAGGAGAAACATTTGGTTAATATATTGTGCTTGCTAGGAAATTAGTCTGTAGTCTGTCCGACGGTGGAGGATGGTCCAAAATAAAAGTTACCTTTTCTTTATCCAGTCAGTCAATTCTCAAGCGATTGCCACGAAATTTTGTAACCGTTATTTTCTAGTCATTTTGCAACGACCTTGTAAATTTCGCGAAATTTCATTCAGTATTTCAAAAGTTAGACCATTTGAAATGTAACGCAATTCTGAAAATAAACCGGAAAGAAGCTAATGGGTATAAATACATGTTATAGAGGAGCGTCATAAATAGATATTTACTACATGTCAAATTGTCTAACTTTTGAACTATACAATATTTTTTTACGAAATTTCTAGGATCGATGCCAAATGACTAGTAAATAGAGTTCACAAAATTTCATGAAAATCGCTTTAGAATTGTTAAAACAGTAGATTCGGATCTAGGAATCTACTGTTATTGTTTGCTGGTCAGGTCGGGCACAATATACGGGTTTAACCATGAAACTGCATACATGTATAATATTTCATGGTTTAGCCATAGGCCTACTAACAATGACATTGAGGTTTTTTATACCAAATGTTGGAACACCTGCCCATATTCGGTGTATGTTAAGTCCAAGAAAGAACTAAATTACAATAGATTCGTAGATCCAAATATACTCGGCGCTGCGCGCCTCGTACATTCTGATCTACGAATCTATCGAATTTCGTTCTTTTTCCTTAAAATAGGGCTTACCTGGTGAACAAGCTGGTCCCATGATTACATCCATGTCGTAATTATTCTCCAGGATGTCGAATATCGCTCCCACGCCATCTTTACTGTTACAGCCAGAGTCTCTGTACATCACACTGAAAGGAGAGGCGATATTAGAACGATATACTATAGTACCACCATCACACTGAAAGGGAAGATGATATTAGGACGTTATACTATAATACTATCATCACACTGAAAAGGTAGACGATATACTATAATACTATCATCACACTAAAAGTAAAGATATATTAGAACGATATACTATAATACCATCATCACACTAAAAGTAAAGATGATATTAGGACGATGTACTATAATACCATTATCATACATGAAGGCAAGACAATGTTAGGACGATATACTATAATACCATTTTCATACTGAAAGTAAACACGATATTAGGACGATATATTATAATACCATTATCACACTAAAAGGCAAGACGATATCAGGATCATATACTATAATACCATTATCATACCAAAGGGGAAGACGATATCAGGACGGTATACTATAATACCATTATCATACTGAAAGTGAAGACGATATTAGGACGGTATACTATAATACCATTATCAAACTGAAAGTAAAGGCGATATTAGGACGATATACTATAATACCATTATCATACCGAAAGGCAAGACGATATTAGGACGATATACTATACTACCATTATCATACTGAAAGGCAGTTACAGAATTCGCCACCAGAATCTAGTGGAATAAAAAAACAAACTGAACTAATTGGGAATGAAATGAGTTTTCAAACATCTAGAGTTGCAAATGTTTGGTCTCGAATTAAAGAAAAAATAGTAATTTTCGCTACCGAGACACAGCTTTTGAAACTGGAATTGCTATTACAATCTCCAATTACAAGACGAAAACACATATTTATTTTTATAAAAAAGTGGTCTTTTCCCATTTTGTATTATTCGATTAGCCTTGAATTATTTGATAAATTGATTGAATTATTAGAGTATATACTATTAGAAGGAAGGCTACCCTTACAGCGCGGGGAGCGACTTTAGACGTCAGAATAGTCGATCCCAGCACTGTAAGAGTCAAAAGATTTATAATGGTCATAGACCCATAACATAGGTATTCAAATGAAGCGGAAAGAGCTAATGAAGACATTTATGATGATTTCAAATAGAAAAAACCCTTTGGTCTCCATGTTTTTCACGAAAGTGATTTAGCGCTTTAAGGGTTAACCACGCAATCCAGATCAAATCAAATAAAATAAAATAAAATTTATTTGCACAACAATTAACATTGTATCGGCAAAATCACATTACATTTACATGTACTAAAACATATTATATAGTCATATTACAAATATATGGTTATAGAAAATAAAATAGCATTCAAAGAAGTCTGTCCCACGATAAGTATCACATCACTTTTGTCAATAAATCTTTCCTACATTAGAATCCAGGAGTGAAGGGATTAAACCTGCCTTATGACAAACCTCCCCGCGGATCGCGAAGAGTCCACTTAAAATACAAATGATTCTGCCGGCTCACTGAGTGCTGTGTTGTCCGCTTTTAGCCGGGTATTTACAAAACAAACAGCTGGTTCTGCGGCCTCCTCGCCGGCCGCCTGAATGACAAACAAACCGCGAGGTGAACGGACGAATACGGAGCGGTAAACAGACGTTTACCGAGCGTCAAATACACGAATACCGCGCGTCAAATAGACGTACACCGCGTAGACGTAACAAACGATCAGATTGATCAACATCAATTTTACACCTGACCCAACACCCACATAACAAATCACAAACAAACACACTGGTCTACCCAGATTATAGACTACAACAGATAGACATAGAGCCTCCTACATTAACCTTTTAACCAGAATGATAGCCACATTCCTGCTGGTATCAATTCACCTTACCATGCTAGATCCGCATGTATAGCCTAAGCTTTTTTCAAACAGGTTTCATGAGCTTTCAAGCGGGTTTCAAACGAACATGCCATTTAACTGTAACCTTATAGCACTAAGCATGACTATAGTCGCTTTTAAACTGTTTTTTAACGGTTAATTCACTGTTATTTGCATTTTTTTCGTATAAAATTAGCAAATACATGTATGAGCCATTTTCGCCCACTTTAAGTTGTGCGCTATGGTGAAAATACAGCAAATGTCCATTGAATAAGGTGTTCGCCTAAAGGATCACACCTTTTCCATTGGACGAGTGCTGTATTTTCCCATATCAAATGAACACCGTATGTATATCTTAAATAAATACAAAATTAAGTTTTAGGCTACCTTTATGCACATCACAGGACTGGAATACTCTGTGTGCACATTTAAGCTAAACTGGGCCAGGATAACCTCCCGAGGATGGTGAGATGAATGATATGACACAGCTCTACAGCCACAGGATTCGAACCCTGGTGGTCTTAGACTGAGCACGCTATCTCTCGGTCCAGGACGCTCCCCACGTTTTAGAATATTAGCGGCTTGATTGTAGTTGATGAAGATTTTAATAGTACAGTGTATGTCTAAATTTAGGATTGACGGAGTGTATGCTTCGTGAACAAACACTAACTGTTCTCACCCATTGTTGATGTAATGTTGTTTAAAATACACCGGTGACGTCAGTCTATTGTTAAAACAGTAGATTCGGATCTACGAATCTACTGTTATTTTTCGGACTGGTCCGGGCGGGCACAGTGATTATTATGCAGGTTTTACCATGACACTACATGCCTAATATCTCTTGGTTAACCACACTGACTATTTTATCTATCATTTCCTGGTGCTCATGTACCCATTCTGTGTATTTTAAGTCGAAGAAAGAACTCAATTACGATAGATTCGTAGATCTAAATATACTCGGCTCTGCGCGCCTCATACATTCAGATCTACGAATCTATCGAATTTCGTTCTTTCTCCTTGACTTTACAGACGGCATGTGAGAGGTTAAGGGGATGGCCACTCGTCTCTGTAGCGTCTGCTGTAGCCACCAAACTGACACAAACATGCACAAACAAATACAAAAAACACACACACAAAACATATCACATAGTGTGCTGATAAAACACAGAATGTCTACTATAGTCGACATCAGTGCTCTGTGAGTTAAAGTAAACATACGATATTATCAGTCCGACTGCACACAATATCGATAGCTGGTGTTCTAGTCCATCTTGCCAGACTGCCGGTTCTGAAGTTGAAATATTTGGTACAAGGACTGATAAAGTTTAAACCTCAAACTTAATAAAATTAATAACTTTAACGCGAAGTTGAGCCGATTTATTGAAAAATAAAACACGTCAAATTTAGCCCATTTCAAATTGTGTCTCGCTACCGCGACCCGAAAACTTCACGTTGGTGAAACTTACTAATATTTGTTTAGTTGGAGACCCAACATCTGTAAACAGTGGTAAACTTTGATGTTTAAACACGCATTTCGTTCCCAATAACTGTGACTTAAACGGCTAATAAAACGGATTAAAAACGACAGGCGTCGCGTTTAGCGGATGAATTAACCCTTTGAATCCTGAGTTTACCATTGTCATCTTCATCCACTACATTCTAAATTTACACCTAGTTGTAGGAAAATAAAGCCTGTTTTCAGGGATGTAAAATGATGCTTTATTGCATCGTGAGGGCTTAAGGGGTTAAAGGTCGCGTTTAGCGCTTTAGGGCTAATGGGTTATTATAGGACTACATAATCCTGCAATAAATCATTGTGAATCATGCTAACCATTTTTGATGCCTTGCAAATCGTTTTCACCTTCAATTCGGTCCATGTTAGTCATTTTCACTTTTAATCCGATCCAGGTTTGGGCCATGGCTTTTCACGGGAATATTACATTAAAACTCTCTTAGTGTGGCACGTTTTGTTTTGTTTTTACTTTTTTGAGCTGTGAATAAATCGCTACAGATTACAGCTAAGAAACTCGGCGCTCTGCGGTTGAGCACGCTACCTCTTCTTCACTGAGGCTCACCAAAATATTGAATACGTACAGCGTGCCGCTCCCCGAATAAACACAAGGCGCTTTCAGTGCGACGACCCGACAATAGTCGCTAGAATGTGACGTCTATAGACGTGAGATTCTGATGACTAAAGTCGATCCTCGCACTGTAAGATCAAAATCTAATGGCCGTAGACCTACAACATAGGTATTCAAATGTAGCAGAAAGAACTAACTAAGACCTTTGTGATGGTTTCAAATTAAAAAACAACGTTGTTTTCCAAATTTATATAAAAATATGTCAGGGCTTCAACGAGCTACGGAGTAAATATGACGCTGGGCTCATTATTTTCTTGAATTTAACAGTAAGACATTCGCATGGAATGGCAAACGGCAAAAGTTACAAACGCCTTGCAAATGTCTTACGAACGTTGCAAATGCTTGCGAATGGCTTACCATCGTTACCAATGGCTTGCGAATGCCTACAAAAATTGACGGTGACGTTACAAACGCCTTGCAAATGTCTTACGAACGTTGCAAATGCTTCCGAATGGCTTACCATCGTTACCAATGGCTTGCGAATGCCTACAAAAATTGACGGTGACGTTACAAACGCCTTGCAAATGTCTTACGAGCGTTGCAAATGCTTCCGAATGGCTTATTAACGTTACCAATGGCTTGCGAATGCCTACGAAAATTGACGGTGACTGACAGCATTCGCAACATTCGCTGAAATTTAGGAGACGCTTCCTAAATTGGCCGATATTCGTAAGCAGGTGGAGAATGACTTGCGAACGTTCCGAATTTGTTACAAACGCTTACAAATACTCGGCGAGTGTAGCGAATTTTGAGAGAATGTCAAATCTTTTCATTCGTAAGCACATTTGCTAGCATATTCCCCTTGGACACGAAGGGGTGTATCTGCCACAGATACACCCTTTCATATCCAAGGGACGATATAATTATACATGTTGTGGTGGATGTGCCGTTATTCAAATGACGGGAGATGAATTTTTTTCATAAATATAAATATTTTCCGTTATTTGAAGTTGGAAATTGCGTTAGCAATTCCAGCTTCAAATGAATGAAGAATACCAAGTAGCTATTCAGCCTGACTGTGGTTAAAACACACTAATAAAGATTTGGCCGCACCTATGGCCAATATCTGAATATGTATAACACAGAGCCGAGCATGGTGTTGTAAAGGAGGCATTTATAGGTTTGTAATAATAGGACCTGGTCATAACATGTCTGCCCCCCTCCCTCCTGCTGGGACGTGTATTGTGCGAGGTGTTGACTGACAGGGTATTTACAGGATACGGACTGTAAACCTGCTTGTCCTGTGTGGAGACGACTGAATGGGACGTTCCAGGACCAGATACAGAGTGTGTTTACCCCTAGGTTTTATCTGGGTATTTAAATAAGATTTTATTGATTTTTATATATAGGCATATATTTAAATATATAAATATATTTATATGCTTTATTGTAATTTTACAGGAATCGAGAAACTGTTCATAAATCACATTATCTTCATGTAAGCCTACTTGTCTGCTGAATCAGCGATATTGGGAGCTGTTAAGCCAAAATATTTATTTGTAAAGTCAATATATATCGAGTTATGAACCCAATTGTGAACGCAACAATCATTTTTGTAAAATTTGTAAACACAATACATTGAGTTCAATAAAATAATTGTGCGAATTTCCAATGTAACCCATACATATACTAAAAGGCAAATTTTAAATTTAAATTTTTAAATTTCCGGACCATTCTCCTTGGCCCGAGACACACCTCATGCCAATCCGTTTATTCTTTTTTGAATACTCACGGTAATCAAAGGGACGGGTAGACAGACAAGCAGACAAACAGACAAACAAACGGGACTAAAAACATGTACCATCCTAGTGAAGGTATAAAAAGACATATTCCATCAATAAGGCGGTTAACCCTTAATTCTTTCAAGCCTGAATTTACCATTGTCATAGTCATTGTTATTTTTGGTATTCTATAGGTGATATCCTTAACCTCCGGAGAAAACTTAGATCTTCCACCCATCAATGTGTTGAAATCTTATTTCAAAAATAGTTGTGCATGTATTTTTATATAGACCTACTATCATCATCACCAGGATTTCATCGGTTTTACTTAGAAACTTAACCCTTAAAGCACTAGAATACTACTATATAAACCAAGGAGACCAAAAGGTTTTTTAATTTAAAAAATGTTTTCCTTGGCTTTGACCGCCTAATTTGAATACCGATGTTATGGGTTGACAGCTATTATAAATATTTTACTCTTTCAGATCGACTTTAGACGTCAGAATCTGGCTTCCATAGACGTCAGTTTATGACGTCTAAAGTCGATCCCTGTGCTGTAAGGGCTAAGGTCAGA
>OZ024914.1:3206426-3429265 GCA_964017125.1 Flabesymbios commensalis
TAATGCAGTATCTTTTATCAGTAGGCCTAGTCCTTCTACCCCCTTCTGGTGGCTCTGTATATTCCGTGTTGCCATGGTGATGACTGACTCTGTGGGACGAGGATTTATGTTTTTCCTCCGTTTTCCTGATTGTATCCATAATAACGTTATTTGCGCCACAAGTATCCATGGTTAAAGTTTACATCCGTGCTCGATTGGTAGCCATAACAACCATCCACACAGATATGTTTCATGTGAGGTTGTTTTAATATATTTATTATGTTTACTGATGATGGATTTTACATATTTTCTGTAGATCTCAGACTCCGGTATATTTGGCCTTCCATCACTCATAACACTTACACTTTGTCTTGTGGTCTATCCAATTGATTATGCAGCTTGTCTTTCGGGAGCACGTTTTTGTGTCAAAATGCTAAATAATTTAAGTAATTACCTTTGTAAGGTGTGTAATTTTCACAAATAGACACATTTTTTGTCATTTTTAGCTGTAAATTACGTTAGAAATTCCAGCTTCAATTGAATGAAAGATAATGACACACAATTGAGCAGCACGAGCACGTGCTGAGTGTTTTACTTCAGTAGGTCTTAGTTGTCACAGCACAATCCACGCTATACATATCCTTTAGTCTTTCATACTCAATCGCTTATTATCAGATTAACCCGCCATGTACAGTATGTACTCTTGATTTCGTCACACACGTTAACACGTCATCACACCACGCGTATCTCTACGTCACAACACTGTCACCAGAGTCACGGAACCGTTGTCATGGTTACCTGACCTGATACGTAATGCTGGGTGCCGGGATCACGTTATGGTTTGTGGGAGTGACTGGTGGCCGGATTGGAGTGGGGTGGGGGATGAGTGAGCGACAAGGCTGAGCGGGGGGGGGGGGTGGGCAGAGTATGTGACCCTCCCCCACACCGTGGTGGATTTGTCTGGCGACCCTGGCTATTGTTAGCTGATCAAATCACGCGGTATTCAGCGGTATTTGACGAGATAACAGTCCCCGGGCTAGAGTTAAGGTGGAAGGAGCAGCGCCAACAGATACTGTCAATATTTAATTCTCATATTATGTAAAGCTGCGCCTCAGACAAATATACTCAGCAGCTAGCTGTCAGGGGAAGCTGGGGGGGGGGGGGGGGTCCAAACCGTCAAACACGAGACCTTATCCCTTTTCGCGCGGGGACCGTCATTACAAGTCAGAATCTGACGTCTGTAGACGTCAGAATCTGACCTTTAAATTCGATCACCAAACTAAAAGAATTAAAATATTTAAAATTGTCGTAGACCCTCAACATTCAAATGAAGCATACAAGAGGTAACTAAGACATTTATGATGATTGTAAACTGAAATAACTCTTTGGTCTCGATGTTTTATGCAAAAATATTTCAGCGTCGTCAGGGTTAATCTAATGCTGGTTCAATGCTGGGCCGACATCCCAGATGTTGGGCCAACATTAAACCAGCATTGGCGTCATTACCTCTTTTTCTGGAGAAGCTGTACCGGGGAATGATAGCTAACATTTACCCAACTACAAATGCCGATTTTTTTTATATTTGTGAGAAATAGACACCTTACAAAGCGAATAAATTTTGATTTAACAGCAAATTTGTTTATAGGCTCTCGGGGAATGATATCTAACCTTTATTTTGCTGAATTGTTTGTCACTATATTTTATCAAGGCCTATTTGAAACTTGAATTTCTAACGACATCTTCAACTATAAAAGACGAAAAACATTGTATTTTGTGAAATGCAGTGACTTCACAGGAAACCGTTTTGAATGGCAACTCAGTGAAAAAAATATATAACACCCCTTCCTCCATACTTCGTTGTATTAGACAGCTCCGTGAAAATATATTGGAGGTCAAGGCTATTGAGTTCCACATAATTTGTGATAAACAGACACCTTACAAAGCGAATAGTTTGAGTAGCTGATCGAATTTAACACAATTTTTGTTTTCAATTTCAGTGGTATTAATCGCACCCTTAGTGATGAAAGGGTGTAAATGCCACTTTACAAAGTGGCATTTGCACCCTTCCATCACTAAGGAGTGATATAACCTTTGAAACCTAAAAACTTAGGCCTATATATACAGACCTAGGAGAACAGGGGTTAAACTTGAAACTTGAAGACCATGAGACACTTGAACCAGAAAACCAACAAAACTTCTTCTGCTCTGTTCACAGAGCACGTTACCGTGAGATCAGCCTTATTATGGATGAGAGACGTCACTGAGCGATTAACCCTGTAATCACCAGGTGTCAGTAAATGTAATCTGGTTAACTCTATAATCACCAGATGACTCTCATGACTCTCATGTTTACTGATTAACCCTATATAACACAATAATAACAATAAAAATAATAAAATCTGTATTTTCAGAGGGTGAATCCATTCAGTTTATGTGTTAGCGATCTGGTTAACCAAAGGCAAAATTATTATAAATACAATTTAAGTCAGTTTATTTAGATACAGGTTAGGGGTCTTGTCAAGTTAAAAAAATCCAAAAGTATGAGGAAAATCGGATTGGCCAGAATCCAACCACCCACCCCCCCTACCCAATTTTTTTTTTTTTTTTTGGGGGGGGGGGGCAAACGTGTACAACAACTAAAAACATCACAAAAAAACACAAAATAACACAAAATTTCTAAAAAAAAAGAAAATCCGAGTTGGGGCTTGACCCACCCACCCACTTCCGAGTTTTTCACGGATTTTTTTTTTTTTTAACTTGACAAAACCCCTTAGGCCTACGTAAATATCAATAACATATGCTTTATCACAAGCCCCTCACTATTTAAATCTACAGACGACAACAACATGTGGGCCCAGGGGCGGATCTAGACCGGGTTGACAGGGTTCGAGAACCCTGTCAGCGTTTTCAAATCTATCAAATTACAGGGTTTGAGATCTAAAAACTGGTAAATTGATTTATTTTTTGAGAGATTGGAACCCTGTCACCAGTGGTCACCGTTTTGATGACAGGGTTCCAAAACAAAACTGATAGCCTAGATTTTTCTTTGTTGACCAATTAGGCCGTTTTATTGATCTCACTAAGAGGTGTGGAAGGGTGAGGGTAATATCGGCAGCAGGTGTAATCACACTCTACAAAGCCAAAAGGCAGTATCTGCTTACTTGTAGCGTAAGTAGATAATGCGTTTTGGCTTTGCACGGCAGTATAGGCCTACATGTGCCTCCTTATTGCATAACATTCACACCACCCTTTGTTTTCCAAAGACTTTAATAAATTGAATACACCTAGCTTTGAAGGTGCTCTATACATTGAAATTGCACTAAGTTTGTATTTTTTATACGTTTTGTACTGATATAGATCTGGTAATACTCGCGAAGTTTTCATTTTCGCGAGGCGAACAAATTAGAGATTTTTAGAATCATTAATAAAATTATTATTATTATAGCGCTACCTATAATCGTAAACGACTAGGCCTACAGTGAGTTTTAACTACAGTCTCTATGAAGACAATGTATATTTTATATATTAGCCAATAATGCGTGGGCGTGAATAAAAATAACTCGACATAAAGTACATCATCTATAATTTATTTGTATATTTATTTATCATACCAGTCAGTATTGTGGGGAGCCTCCGTGACCGAGAGGTAGCGTGCTCGGCCTCAGACCGCCAGGGCTCGAATTCCGAATCCTGTGTCTGGAGGACAGTGTCATCTCATTCATCTCATCATCCTCAGGAGGTTCTCCTGGCCCAGTTTAGCCTATATGTGCACAAAGGTGGCCTAAAGCCCGATTCATTTCATTCCATTTTTTATTTATTTATCATACCAGTCAGTGATTGGAACGGTTTTGCTAGTTAGCCTGTACTACAGTAATGTGTTTGTATAACAATACCAGCTTGAGAATCCATTGCAACCGCCCACATAACACTGGATGTTAGACCAACGCTGAATTAATGTTGGCCAGGTATCTCCGGCGCTGACGCAGCATTGAACCAACGCTTAAAGGCTCGTTGCGAATGTCGGCATGTGTCGTGTATAGTTATTAACGTAATTGGTATTACGTAAGGGTGAAGTGGGCTACGCCTATAAAACGATGGATGATGGGAGTTTTAGTTTCACGGCTGAATAAGTTTTTCAGCCGTGAAAGGTAAAACACTACAAGCCCCATTGAAAGGTGGCATTCCACAACCCAGTGACTATACCAGTTAGGCCTAAATTCGGCAGATTTTTTTTTTAATATTGAGAATTGTAGACTTCACGAAAAGTCCCAAAATCAGAAATTCACGAATATTTAAAACCTGAAAATTACCATATATATATTCATAATGGTTAATGGTTGGAAGTGGGAACCCTGTCAGATTTGTTTCTGGATCCGCCCCTGGGGCCTCACTACAAAAAGTACTTTTTAACAGGCATCGCTTAGAATGTTTTTTTGTTTTTTTAACAACTACAATTCAGTTAAAAAAAAACTGTGTGATTATACTTTTACTAACCAATAGTTTCAGAGGGACATGGCGCAATGGTTAGAGCGTGGCGCTCTGCCGATGTCGCTACCTGCCCTGCGGTTTCGAATCCCACTTGGTGCAGGATTTTAAGAGAAATATAATGTTTCTCCCCTCTCAATCTTGGGACATTGTTAAGATGGTGTGTCCTTGGGAAAGATACTTCACCCTCACATGCTTTACTTAACTCAGGTGAAAATGAGTACCTGGTAGGACAGAGATGGCAATGTGTACGAAGGGTTCAATGCGCCGAAACGGCTGCAAGACTGTATGCTCCCTGTGGAGTTGAAATGGCACATTAATAAACAGGTCCAGTAACCAGGGGGTAAAATGTAAAGTCCGATAATAGGTCTTCAGACTTAATATCAGACTATAAAAAACCTGCACCTTTACCTTTAACATACTTTCTTTCACCGATGGGTGTGAATCGCCAGCTATTGGGAATTAAATGAGTTTTTAAACATCCAACCTGTAAATATTTGGTCTCAAATTAAGGAAATAATTTATGAGTAATTTTTAACCACTTGAAGTTGTGGATCGCGGCAGCGAGACACAACCTCAATTGGTTGAAAATTAAATAAATTGACTTAGCAGGATAAGGGGCAATAAATATATATCGAAGTATAATATATAAAAATGAAAGGGCAGGGCATTCATTCATTCACTCATTTCTGACTTAAAGCCGCTATCAATAATATTCAGGCCTACGTCCTACAACTAAACGACCTCAATTATTGTTGATAGGTGGTGAATCGATGAATCAGTGAATCAAAAAGACCCAGCTACTTGATGTGTCACAAGCATGATATATATTATCAGAATTCTGATATTATGGAGGCTATACCTGAGTGTTAGGAAAGAACTTACCGTTACAACAGTAATTCTGTGAAACTCAATAGGCTTGATCTCCAATGTTTTCACCGAGCTAGCTGATACAATGAAGTATGTGGAGGGGGTCTTATATAACATTTCTTTCACCGATTAGCCGTTCAAAATGGCTTCCGGTGACGTCATTGTGTTTCACAGAATTTGTATTAGCATGTATGTATACTAGAAGGCTTCTAGCAAACGATATAATCTTCTCTCTGCAGGGACATCTGGTGAGTGATAACTAATAAACGTGTGATAACTGTAGATCATTCCGACCTCAGAGATTATAAAGAGCGGGAGTTTACTTGAGCGACATCTATGTGTGCAGAATGAACTGTAATTTGTTATTTTCATGGTAGCCTATCATCATTTGCGATGAAGAGTGGGCCTACCGTTCCGCGCGACGTTCGCGTCTGTTTCGCGCATGTGGTTTCGGACGTCGCGTTGGCCTGGGTAGATAGTTGGTGTGTGGACAGTCACACGATTTTTGCATCTATCGTCGCGTCCTTCGTCGCGTGCCTAATCACGCTCGCATTTGCGTTGGTGTGTTTTGCCCCTAACGAATTTCAAACTGACATATCTCGGTGCATCTGGCTGACGCTGAAAAAGAAGAGAAAAGATCGCCCTCCGGGTAGGCTTCCTGAGCAACGAGAGGCATATAGTGGGCTCTACCAGAAAAGTAGGTCTACAGTTCCACTTCTCTATTTATAGAATCAGCCACTTGCGATGCTGACAATTTGTTTTTCTGAACTGACTATTCAGAGACCATTATACTAGCATTAGTTCCTCGTCAATCAGCAGCTGCAGTACCACCTCTATCTCTCCACAGCCAAATCAAAGCTCTGCTGTTTCAGTGCCTGTCACTGCAGACTCACCTGTAGACTATGCGGCATGTTCAGAACAGGACAAATCAATTTTCAATCAGGAAAAGCAAGTTGATAACTTGCTACATAAGAACATAAGCCTGGCTGATGCGTGCACACAGGGGCGCTTGGAAGTGGAGGAGCTTGAGGCAGTCAACCTTACCCTAAAAGAACGACTGTCTCGTGCTGAAGAAGAACGAGATTTACAAACTGCTGAGATTGCCAGCATGTAGACTGTTTGCTATTCCAGTATATGCTGACCCACGGTACGAAGCGTGCCGAAATTGATTTTACAGTGTTTTTAACCATTTTCGAGTATGCTGAATCCAATGCCGCGCGGTGCCAAGCTCAACTATTTATGCAAAGGCTCGAATTTTAGAATTTAAAATTGGCCTCGAAAATCGTTCGAAAATCTCTCAACAACAAAGGTGTCAGCAAGGTATGAGCCAGTACAAGGCATATGTATGTAGGATCCTGACATCGCTTAATCAATGTGGCAGTCATCCCCAGATTCCTGGACGCAGCCTGACGGAGATGACCGCCCCGTTGTCATACTGTGGTGTCGTGTGCACGCAGAGCAGCATGGTGCGGCCCGTAGTACTTGAAGCGTGATACTCAGCGACTGCGGACGTGCCGCAGCTCGCTCTCACCAAGTCATAGAGACGAGCCGTGCGCGGAGGGTTGTGCATTGTGGTTTTAGCATGTTAATCAATTAAACATGACAAGAGAGAAGACAGTTTCCTAGTTTATTTAATACCGTTGATCGGACGGAGAAGGAAGTTATTTGAGTTTGATGGCAAGATTGGGAGGAGTCTTTCGTCGGCCGTTATGACCCATAACGGGACCTCGGTGTAAGCTTCAATTCGCCGTATTGGTAACTACGACAACATCCACACGCCATAATGGTGACCTTGACGACTGATTGTTCACGCAACAGCGTTTTCACCTAGACACCGGGTGAAAACTGCTGTTTTCAAGGATAGTTTCATAATTTTTGGGGATTTTTTGAAAAAAATCATCCGCATTTTTTTCACAAGGTACGTGAAAGCTGTAGGTCAAAATATATGTATGCCAGTATTAATTAGTTAGAAAGTGTTACCAGACGAGAAGCACGTTTTTTTGCGTCGAAAATGGCGTAATTTTCTAAATTTTTGGTCGAAATTCCACGTGTTTGGCGCCTTTTCAAGATGGCGGCCTTGCCGATTCTCTAGAAGAATCTAGAAAATTACTCTTATAGACATAGTCTATCATTTTTATAGTAAGAGTTTGTTAATGCCTTTATCCTACTAATGCCACTGTAGGCGAGTAGGAGGGGGGTATTTTCTATAACTTATTTTTATCGTTGATTACCATAATTGGGTAACTTGATCTTAAAGTCCACAGACGAAATCTCGTCAAATTTTTTCACGATTTTACTAAAAATCGACAGAAATTTCTACTACCGCTTCGACTCGGGTAACCTTTAATAGGTTTAGGGCCAAAATAAATTGTTTCCCTAAATGAATGTCAATAAATGGTCTTATTTGGTCTGCTAAAATATTCCCAGGACCGTAGGTCAATATTTTGTACTATTATCATATGTTATTTCAGAGAATGCTGAATATTATATTTGTATTTGGTAGGTGAGCGCCATGTTGGTCGCTGGTCTCCCTAACTTAGCTCAAAGCTCGCCGTGGGCACCCACGTGTTCCCCCCTACCCGGCATGCATCAGAACAGTGAACCTGTGCCGCCGCACCACATTAGCATAAAGTAAGCCGCCATTTTGATTTGGTGGAGATTATTTGTCACGTGTTCCAAATTTTACACGGACAGTTTGTAATAAAAAATTTTTTTAATTGTTTGTAAATTTTCTTTTTTAACATGATTGAGGGAGAAAATGTGTAAATAAGTCGTTTCGAAAACGAAATTCTGTCACTAATTGGTGAGATTTTTTATTCACTTTGAAACGTTTTTGGTGTTTGTAATCGTGCTAGCCTATTCAGCGCCTTATTAGGGCACGCAGTAGCTGATGAATATGCTAATGTGAGGCGAGACAGGGATGCTGACTGTATACTATGTACGCATCGCTCAAAGCTTACCGTTACAGACTATAAGCCACACGCTGCCTGCCGTACAGGCTGTGAGCGCCGATCATACACACACACACCCAACACAAGCGACATAAACCAACCGCCATCGAACACAGTCGGTTTATACGTCAATCAATGAATCGATGCGAGCGATTGATTCGGACGTTTATGAAGTGATTCGGTGATGAACGTACCATTATAAAAAAAAAACGTGGAATGTTCATCACAGATATCATTTTTCAGCGAAATGATACACTTTATCATTTATCAACATAGACTACTGTCAGTCACGTTTTAGATACTATTCTTAAATCACAAATGTCACTGTTTTTCTTCGCAGTCACATTTAGTCTATCAGTTTGAGAACGAAATTTTCTCATGATAGTTATTTCTGAAGCTTAAATTTTTATATAAATATGGAAATATTCGATTTGACAGTTGCGCTATCGCGAAACATTGCAAAGATTTAAATGTGTTTTTCGACTTGTGTGAATTTTTTTTTTTTTTTTCACCCAGGTCGATTTACAAAAACTATTATAATAGCTTAGCATAGCTTATCACAGTTATATCTGGCATATTGTTTTTATGTACCACTGCGACCTACGGTTTTCACGCTACCATTTTGCATGTGTGTGACTCAGTGAAAACGTTTTATGTCTCATATAGACCTACAGTTTTCATTTTAATTAATACATCCCTTTTGTGAATTTGTGAACAGCACTTAGGCGAAATTTCAACGACACATATTTCTGCAACTAATCTGCAACCCCCGTTTCTCGCACCATGCGACATAGCATGAACATTTGCTAAAGTCTACACTTCTAACTTCAACATATTACAGACATATTTCATCTGATTTTTACGGCATTGCACAACCTGTCCGCGCACTGCGCGTCAAAAATAGTTGGCATGTGTTAATACGACATGCCATTTTAAACACATTTGGGGTAGGCACAGAGCCAATAGGCCAGCTACCCCAGGTGCTTCATTAATTAAATAATTTCACAAACACTATTTCATCATGTCTAAGCAGTACGACAGCGAAGGATTTATGTCATCGCCTCTAGAAGGTGCAGGTGCTAGACCAAAAGATAGCTATCATCCTGACAGTGAAGACAATGAGGTTCAATTCCGAGCGGCTGATGAGGAATATCAACGCCTTAAAGCCGATTTTGCCCGGATTACTCGTGATAAACGTTTGCATTCCCACTCGAGGAGTGACTCGTCACGGAGTTCTTCACCGCTTGGTAGACAGCCGCAGAAACGAGCTACGAATCTGCCCAAATTTAGAATTGCAACATTCTACGCCTCTGATGTGGAGCTCTGGTTTAATCAAATCGAGACGCAATTCGCCCTCCACCAGATCGAAGATGACGAAGAGCGTTATAGTCTAACCTGCGCTGCACTTTCTGGGGAGATAGCTTCAGATGTGAGAGACGTATTGCTGCAGCCTTTCAGGTCAAATAAATATGACAGCCTGAAAGCCATACTAATTGAGAGGCGAGGACTGACAACACCTGAAAGGGTCAATAAAGTTATCTCTGGCGAGAAGATGGGAAGCGACATTCCCTCGCGGTTCCTGAGACGTCTGCAGAAGACTGCAGGTTTCGGCACCAAAGCTGTTGTTGGAAAGGCGGTGATTCGACAAGCATTCATAAGACAGATGCCCGCTTCCATCAGAGCCCATTTGGCGACGCAACCCGACAGTGCCTCACTCGAGAGTTTGGCCATTTTGGCTGACAGGGCACTAGCTGCAGAACAAGACGTTGAAGAGAGTAAGCCGGGGGTCGCAGAAATCAAAGTCGACGAGACCAGCAAATTAGTTGGTTTGTTAGAAGATCTATCCAAACGCATCAAGAAATTAGAGACAGTAACAACTTCTGAGAGGAAACGGAATAAAGGACGTGGACGAGCTAATAACTACGCTCACGCGCCTGCATTTGTCCCTAATGTACAGGCCTCAGGTTTCATTGGTAATCAACATAGCCAATATAAAGACGTTAAACATAATGCTCGACCTTTTGTTCCGCCGCCGAATGTACAGGCCAATGAGTTTGTTAATAGGCCTAATTCAAATAATTGTACTAATGCACCACAAAATGTTCGCCCTGTCGCACCGCCGCCGCAAAATAATGTCGCACAACCGATCGACACAGCCACTGCACAGGTTTGCTATTACCACCACAAGTATGGTGAAAAGGCGCGCTTGTGCAGTGAACCCTGTTCATACTATGTTTCATTAGGTCAGCGCGAAGTCGCTAATATCGCGTTATCACACTCTAAATTATTATATGTCACAGATACAGGACACAAATGCAGATATTTGATCGACACGGGTGCAGCTGTCAGTGTTTTGCCGAAATCTTGTGCTAACGGGATTTCGGGCGCTGACAGTCTCCCCCTGGTGGCAGCTAATAATAGCACGAAAAAGACTTACGGCAATTGTAAACGCGTCGTTGACGTCGGTTTGAAGCGCGAATATCCGTGGACGTTCATAGTGGCAGATGTACAGCAACCCATAATCGGGGCTGATTTTTTAATCCACTACAATTTGCTCGTAGACTTGAGAAGCAGATGTCTTCGAGACATGCGTACAGGCTTAGCCATTGCCGCTTCATTATCTTCAATTAAACCTCTGTCATTGAACAGAGTCGATACAGTTCAAAACGAATATACTAAACTCCTCGGCCAGTTCCCGGAACTGACACGCCCTACGACAAAGGGTGAGCCCGTCAAACACGGCATAACTCATAAGATTGTGACTAAAGGTCACCCGGTTTTTGCTCGACCAAGACGTTTGGCTCCCGATAAGTTGGTTACCGCTAAACGCGAATTTGATGATATGATTAAATTAGGGGTCATTGAACCCAGCGACAGCGAGTGGTCCTCAGCGCTTCACTTGGTGCCAAAGAAAAACGGCGATTGGAGACCATGTGGGGACTACCGTAGTTTGAATGCACAGACCGTACCGGACCGTTATCCGATTCCGCATATTCAAGATTTTACGCAGCGGTTAGCCGGATCGAAAATTTTCTCGAAGATAGACTTAGTCAGGGCTTATTACCAAATTCCGGTGGAACCGTCCGACGTACATAAGACCGCGGTTACCACACCTTTCGGCTTGTTTAATTTCACTAGAACCCCATTTGGTCTGAGAAATTCAGGTCAAACGTTTCAGCGATTTATAGACCACGTGACACGTGGACTTGATTTCGTTTTTGTTTATTTGGATGACCTACTGGTAACCAGTCCAGATCATAAAACGCACAAGAAACATCTACAAATTCTTTTTGCTCGACTATCGGAGTACGGAATCATCATTGGTCCTGAAAAGTGTCAGTTCGGAACGTCTGAATTAAGTTTCTTAGGTCATCACGTTTGCGCCGAAGGAATTTCGCCGTTACCTAGCGCCGTGGACGCGATCGTTAATTTCATTAAACCCGAAAAGCAACGAGCATTGCGTAGGTATCTGGGAATGGTAAATTATTACCACCGTTTCATACCGCATTGCGCCGACAAGCTGACGCCACTTAATAATTTACTGACTGCTGCCAACGAAGGCCATACCAGATTGTCACCGAAATCAAATTTCGATTTGAAGTGGAATGAAGAAGCAGAGTCAGCATTTTCTGAGTCGAAGCAGATACTGGCAAACGCTACGCTTCTGGTGCACCCAGATTCGACGGCTCAGCTTAACATCACGTGTGACGCTAGTGATGTCGCCGTCGGTGGCGTTTTGCAGCAATTTTTAAATGGTATGTGGCAGCCGCTTTCGTTTTTCAGCAAGAAGCTGAACCCAGCAGAGACACGCTATAGCGCGTTCGATCGTGAACTTTTGGCAGTATACGCTACAATTAAACATTTCAGACACAATTTGGAAGGACGAAATTTTTTCGTTAACACCGATCATAAACCGTTAACATTCATAATGTCATCCGTCACTGAGCGCGCATCCCTACGACAAACACGTCAATTAGCGTTCATTGCTGAATTCACCACAGATATTAGATATGTAAAAGGAGAGACAAATTTCGTCGCTGATGCGCTGTCACGACCATCAGTGTCAGCAATACACGATGGCCCAGTGATAGACTATAAAGCGTCAAGTCTCGATCAAGCTAATGACGCGGAATTCACACGTTTGAGACATTCGACTACGTCCACTATGAATTTCAAACTATTGAAATCATTTGATAATCAATTGATCTGGTGTGATGTGTCCACGGGACACAACCGGCCGTACGTTACCGCGAAATTTCGCTGAAAAGTTTTTTCAAACTTACACGGTTTAGGCCATCCATCGCATAGAGCCACCAGACCTTTGATTAATACCCGATTTGTATGGCACGGCATGAACATAGATATTGCTAGATGGTGTCGTACCTGTAAGGGTTGCCAGACAGCTAAAGTCTCACGTCATAACACTCCTGTTTTCGGAAAGCTCACTGAACCTACCGAGCGATTCGATCATGTCCACGTGGACATAGTCGGACCTTTACCTTATGCTGATGGTTTTAGATATCTACTGACTTGTGTCGACCGTTTTACACGTTGGCCCGAAGCTATACCTATGATAGATATTAGAGCCGAAACGGTCGCCGATGCCTTCTTCAGCGGGTGGATAGCACGTTATGGTACCCCGGCCACTATCACCACTGATAGGGGCGCTCAATTCGAGTCCAAATTGTGGGATAGTTTATGTAACCAATTCGGGATTATTCGGAATTGTACCACGAGTTATCACCCTCAGTCGAATGGCATGATCGAGCGTTTCCACTGTCAATTGAAAGCCGCCATTATGGCGCACGAGTCACCAAATCCGTGGACTATCACGTTACCGGCCGTACTGTTAGGCGTTCGTTCAGCCGTGAAAGAGAGACTGGGCAGGTCAGCTGATGAGATGATTTACGGGACAACCCTTAGACTCCCAGGAGAGTTTACTCAACAGTACAACGTCGACGCTAACACCGATTTGGAGAATTATTCAGACAAGCTACGCGTAGCCATGTCGCGTCTCCTTCTATGTCCGCCACGTGACACACAACAACACAACATTTTCCAATTCAAGGAAATCGCTACATGTACTCATGTATTCTTGCGCAGAATCGCAATTGCACCGCCTCTGACCGCCCCTTACGACGGACCATACAAGGTCATCGCGAGGAGCGGCAGAGTTATGAAAATCCTAGTTAAAGGCAAGGTTGAGACGGTCTCCTTAGATCGCGTTAAACCCGCTCACATGGAGTGCGAGCCTACAACAGGTACGACAACACAGCGTAAAACGCCAAGCAACTCACGGAAGTCGACGGCTACCAGGATATCTAGTAAGAATCCACAGGGTCCACCTAGGCCTGGTAGTGCGGACACTCCGACGTCCAACGGGACGAGAGTCAACACAAAAAAGTCGACGGCAGTCAGAAGCAATCAAAAATCGGCCACAGTCCCAAAGCAAATAGATGTTCAAGTAAACTTGTCCAACAGAGACAATGCTTATGTAGCGCCGCATTCGCGAGCCCCTGCCGCGTCCCGCGCTAACGGGAACGGCGGTGGTTTACAAACGTATTCCCGCATACCTTTACATCTACAGGGTAAAACCCCGGGTGCTGCTGACGCCACAATCGACTCGACAAAAAGCAAACATGCGAATATCGCTAATCGCGAAAAAATTTCGACCGACCAAACAGTGCGAAAAACTAGAGTCGGACGCCATAGTCGCGCCCAACGACGTCTATGGTGGGCCCAACAGCATACCTCGTAATCATAATGTTGTTAAATTGTAAATGAATATGCCAGGCCTGGCAGAATTGTGTACAGATATGTAAATGTAAAGACATTTTCTTTTAGCAAATTCATTGCTAAAGCATTAATAGCAATTCTGTTAATTAAATGAATGGGTTGATAGCAGATGGCAGCACGTGAATAATATATCAAGGACAGTTGGAGTTAAGAGGATCGGACAATTCACGTATAATGCTGCGCTTTCAACCGCCCACAATGTAACCGCACCCGCTATATTTTTTTTTAAGAATAATATGCTTAGTATAAGAGGTTACATAATTGACAGCCCTGTTACTTGCACGAAGCAGTCTCCTACACGTCAGTTTGGTCCTACGTTGTCACTCAGCCGGGGGTAATGTAGGATCCTGACATCGCTTAATCAATGTGGCAGTCATCCCCAGATTCCTGGACGCAGCCTGACGGAGATGACCGCCCCGTTGTCATACTGTGGTGTCGTGTGCACACAGAGCAGCGTGGTGCGGCCCGTAGTATTTTTCCCTCACTTGAAGCGTGATACTCAGCGACTGCGGACGTGCCGCAGCTCGCTCTCACCAAGTCATAGAGACGAGCCGTGCGCGGAGGGTTGTGCATTGTGGTTTTAGCTTACGGCAATTGTAAACGCGTCGTTGACGTCGGTTTGAAGCGCGAATATCCGTGGACGTTCATAGTGGCAGATGTACAGCAACCCATAATCGGGGCTGATTTTTTAATCCACTACAATTTGCTCGTAGACTTGAGAAGCAGATGTCTTCGAGACATGCGTACAGGCTTAGCCATTGCCGCTTCATTATCTTCAATTAAACCTCTGTCATTGAACAGAGTCGATACAGTTCAAAACGAATATACTAAACTCCTCGGCCAGTTCCCGGAACTGACACGCCCTACGACAAAGGGTGAGCCCGTCAAACACGGCATAACTCATAAGATTGTGACTAAAGGTCACCCGGTTTTTGCTCGACCAAGACGTTTGGCTCCCGATAAGTTGGTTACCGCTAAACGCGAATTTGATGATATGATTAAATTAGGGGTCATTGAACCCAGCGACAGCGAGTGGTCCTCAGCGCTTCACTTGGTGCCAAAGAAAAACGGCGATTGGAGACCATGTGGGGACTACCGTAGTTTGAATGCACAGACCGTACCGGACCGTTATCCGATTCCGCATATTCAAGATTTTACGCAGCGGTTAGCCGGATCGAAAATTTTCTCGAAGATAGACTTAGTCAGGGCTTATTACCAAATTCCGGTGGAACCGTCCGACGTACATAAGACCGCGGTTACCACACCTTTCGGCTTGTTTAATTTCACTAGAACCCCATTTGGTCTGAGAAATTCAGGTCAAACGTTTCAGCGATTTATAGACCACGTGACACGCGGACTTGATTTCGTTTTTGTTTATTTGGATGACCTACTGGTAACCAGTCCAGATCATAAAACGCACAAGAAACATCTACAAATTCTTTTTGCTCGACTATCGGAGTACGGAATCATCATTGGTCCTGAAAAGTGTCAGTTCGGAACGTCTGAATTAAGTTTCTTAGGTCATCACGTTTGCGCCGAAGGAATTTCGCCGTTACCTAGCGCCGTGGACGCGATCGTTAATTTCATTAAACCCGAAAAGCAACGAGCATTGCGTAGGTATCTGGGAATGGTAAATTATTACCACCGTTTCATACCGCATTGCGCCGACAAGCTGACGCCACTTAATAATTTACTGACTGCTGCCAACGAAGGCCATACCAGATTGTCACCGAAATCAAATTTCGATTTGAAGTGGAATGAAGAAGCAGAGTCAGCATTTTCTGAGTCGAAGCAGATACTGGCAAACGCTACGCTTCTGGTGCACCCAGATTCGACGGCTCAGCTTAACATCACGTGTGACGCTAGTGATGTCGCCGTCGGTGGCGTTTTGTAGCAATTTTTAAATGGTATGTGGCAGCCGCTTTCGTTTTTCAGCAAGAAGCTGAACCCAGCAGAGACACGCTATAGCGCGTTCGATCGTGAACTTTTGGCAGTATACGCTACAATTAAACATTTCAGACACAATTTGGAAGGACGAAATTTTTTCGTTAACACCGATCATAAACCGTTAACATTCATAATGTCATCCGTCACTGAGCGCGCATCCCTACGACAAACACGTCAATTAGCGTTCATTGCTGAATTCACCACAGATATTAGATATGTAAAAGGAGAGACAAATTTCGTCGCTGATGCGCTGTCACGACCATCAGTGTCAGCAATACACGATGGCCCAGTGATAGACTATAAAGCGTCTCGATCAAGCTAATGACGCGGAATTCACACGTTTGAGACATTCGACTACGTCCACTATGAATTTCAAACTATTGAAATCATTTGATAATCAATTGATCTGGTGTGATGTGTCCACGGGACACAACCGGCCGTACGTTACCGCGAAATTTCGCTGAAAAGTTTTTTCAAACTTACACGGTTTAGGCCATCCATCGCATAGAGCCACCAGACCTTTGATTAATACCCGATTTGTATGGCACGGCATGAACATAGATATTGCTAGATGGTGTCGTAGCTGTAAGGGTTGCCAGACAGCTAAAGTCTCACGTCATAACACTCCTGTTTTCGGAAAGCTCACTGAACCTACCGAGCGATTCGATCATGTCCACGTGGACATAGTCGGACCTTTAACTTATGCTGATGGTTTTAGATATCTACTGACTTGTGTCGACCGTTTTACACGTTGGCCCGAAGCTATACCTATGATAGATATTAGAGCCGAAACGGTCGCCGATGCCTTCTTCAGCGGGTGGATAGCACGTTATGGTACCCCGGCCACTATCACCACTGATAGGGGCGCTCAATTCGAGTCCAAATTGTGGGATAGTTTATGTAACCAATTCGGGATTATTCGGAATTGTACCACGAGTTATCACCCTCAGTCGAATGGCATGGTCGAGCGTTTCCACTGTCAATTGAAAGCCGCCATTATGGCGCACGAGTCACCAAATCCGTGGACTATCACGTTACCGGCCGTACTGTTAGGCGTTCGTTCAGCCGTGAAAGAGAGACTGGGCAGGTCAGCTGATGAGATGATTTACGGGACAACCCTTAGACTCCCAGGAGAGTTTACTCAACAGTACAACGTCGACGCTAACACCGATTTGGAGAATTATTCAGACAAGCTACGCGTAGCCATGTCGCGTCTCCGTCTATGTCCGCCACGTGACACACAACAACACAACATTTTCCAATTCAAGGAAATCGCTACATGTACTCATGTATTCTTGCGCAGAATCGCAATTGCACCGCCTCTGACCGCCCCTTACGACGGACCATACAAGGTCATCGCGAGGAGCGGCAGAGTTATGAAAATCCTAGTTAAAGGAAAGGTTGAGACGGTCTCCTTAGATCGCGTTAAACCAGCTCACATGGAGTGCGAGCCTACAACAGGTACGACAACACAGCGTAAAACGCCAAGCAACTCACGGAAGTCGACGGCTACCAGGATATCTAGTAGGAATCCACAGGGTCCACCTAGGCCTGGTAGTGCGGACACTCCGACGTCCAACGGGACGAGAGTCAACACAAAAAAGTCGACGGCAGTCAGAAGCAATCAAAAATCGGCCACAGTCCCAAAGCAAATAGATGTTCAAGTAAACTTGTCCAACAGAGACAATGCTTATGTAGCGCCGCATTCGCGAGCCCCTGCCGCGTCCCGCGCTAACGGGAATGGCGGTGGTTTACGAACGTATTCCCGCATACCTTTACATCTACAGGGTAAAACCCCGCGTGCTGCTGACGCCACAATCGACTCGACAAAAAGCAAACATGCGAATATCGCTAAACGCGAAAATATTTCGACCGACCAAACAGTGCGAAAAACTAGAGTGGGACGCCATAGTCGCGCCCAACGACGTCTATGGTGGGCCCAACCGCATACCTCGTAATCATAATGTTGTTAAATTGTAAATGAATATGCCAGGCCTGGCAGAATTGTGTACAGATATGTAAATGTAAAGACATTTTCTTTTAGCAAATTCATTGCTAAAGCATTAATAGCAATTCTGTTAATTAAATGAATGGGTTGATAGCAGATGGCAGCACGTGAATAATATATCAAGGACAGTTGGAGTTAAGAGGATCGGACAATTCACGTATAATGCTGCGCTTTCAACCGCCCACAATGTAACCGCACCCGCTATATTTTTTTTTAAGAATAATATGCTTAGTATAAGAGGTTACATAATTGACAGCCCTGTTACTTGCACGAAGCAGTCTCCTACACGTCAGTTTGGTCCTACGTTGTCACTCAGCCGGGGGTAATGTAGGATCCTGACATCGCTTAATCAATGTGGCAGTCATCCCCAGATTCCTGGACGCAGCCTGACGGAGATGACCGCCCCGTTGTCATACTGTGGTGTCGTGTGCACACAGAGCAGCGTGGTGCGGCCCGTAGTATTTTTCCCTCACTTGAAGCGTGATACTCAGCGACTGCGGACGTGCCGCAGCTCGCTCTCACCAAGTCATAGAGACGAGCCGTGCGCGGAGGGTTGTGCATTGTGGTTTTAGCATGTTAATCAATTAAACATGACAAGAGAGAAGACAGTTTCCTAGTTTATTTAATACCGTTGATCGGACGGAGAAGGAAGTTATTTGAGTTTGATGGCAAGATTGGGAGGAGTCTTTCGTCGGCCGTTATGACCCATAACGGGACCCCGGTGTAAGCTTCAATTCGCCGTATTGGTAACTACGACAACATCCACACGCCATATGTATGCCTGCTTTATATGTGACTCACCGCATGAGGCGCGCTAAAATTAATTTTACAATGTTTTTAAACTTTTTCGAGTATGCTGAATCTAATGCCGAGCGGTACTAAGTTCAACTATTTATGTAAAGGCTCGAATGTTACGATTTAAAATTGGCCTCGAAAATCACTCAGCAAGAACACTGTGGAAGGGGCCAGCAAGGAGTCTGATCCAATATACTGCACATATATATGCTTGCTTTATATATTTTCAACTATTTTCGAGTATGCTGAATATAATGCCGAACAGTGCTATGTTCAACTATTCATGCATAAACTCAAATTATGCGATTTTAGGGCATGTTTGATCGAATGCCGAGCGGTGCCAAGCTAAGAAATTATTATAATGCTCCAAAATTTCGATTCAAAAGAAGCCCTTAAAATCTGGAAAATTGCTATAAATATGTGTGTTCTACGAATTAAAACCCTCAATAAACTGCATGCATGACTCAGTGATAGATCTTGACCTCTTAATATTTACACAATTATGTAGGAATAACTCACAAATGCAACTTTAAGCAATGATATATATTATTTTGCGACAAATAGGTAGAAAATATTTTCCATAATTATTGTCATAAATGGTACAATGCATAAATCTCTAACACCTTCAACAAAACGCATGCGCATGGTGTGCTTCAAATTGGTTTTATTTTAGAATGTAATATAATATAATTATGGTTTTATAATACAGCAACAAACATAGTTATGCATGTTTTTGAAGCAACAATCTACTTTGTGTATTATATCATCTTATTACTTGGCATTATGACAAACTAACTGATAATCTATGATGACAGAGTAGACGTCAGTCTCTCTCGAAAACACCTGATAACCACAAACATATATTTTATGGTAGTTTGGCGAACGACAAATACAAAATGTCCTCTTTTTGAGTGTCATAGGATATCATTAAATCTCTAACGCTCTGATAAACGTAAAAAAAATGTTTTTTAAATAATTTTAGGATGTAATTCTGTCAGTGGTTGAATGTTAAACACGAGTACAATCTAATCAATATATACACTTTAAAATGATTATGCACATCTATCATTCTGAAGGAAGATTGGGGTGTAATTAAATAGCCCATTCCCTCACAAGGCTAACATAATTATTGATATAGATCAGAATGAAGACCAAGTGCATGTGATGTCATGGACAGTTGCTCTGGTTTGGAACAGCTGAAGAAACACAATTATGTCAGTAGGCCTAGACCTACGCTTGAGGCAATACCAATAGTAGAGGACATACTCATATTACAGTGCAGAATGACACGAAGGTCGGCCTCATCATGGGTGGCATCGAGGCTTGTGAGATATATATCCTGCTTGTTGCATCTTACATCTTCCACATTCCTGAATACATCAGCTGCTACATTATTAGGAGCTTGGAAAATAATGCATTTTCCAACGAAGTTTTGCTGGCAAGATTTGTTTTGATGTTTAGTAAGCACGTAATATAGTATTTCTCTGTCTCAGGAAGGGGTACTTACAAGAGAAGTGGTACTGACACAACTCTCAGTTACCTTTATTAGTCTTTGACTTTTTAGTTTTCTTAGCATGAGTGCTATTCTTGATAGACATGGGCAAATACTGGTCGCCAACCACCACAATCATATGGAAATCACGCCCAGATGAAATTATAGAGGACGCAAATATGTGTGTTCAGTATCCAAAGTTGCGTGCTTGTATTGGTAAATCAATCGCTTTGATATGTGAATGATCTTATGTTGATTGCTCTGGAGCTTGTGATGGTAATGGTCTATGCTGTTGTTCACCCATAAGCGGCAACACCATAGGTGACTTCACATCAGAGGAAATGTTCCCACTGGTTTCAAATATGGCGATGGGTTAGTGAGTTCATGAGATACCATTTCTTTCTTCTCTCTCTTTCAAGTCTACAGGTCGGTTAGCTTCGAAAGTAGTATCTCGTTTTTAAAAAAACTCTGCTTTCACTAATCTTTTTGTTCTTCAGAGATGCATTAAATGGTGATGACAAAACAATGAAGTGCGACAGAAAGGCATCAATGGAGAGGCAATAAAGGCGACGGTAAGGCGTTAATAGTCAACGGGGAGGTGTTAAAGAAGAGCGAAGATGCGCTATATGGCATGTAGTGCGACGGAGAGGCGTTAAATGTCAATGTGAAGGCTTTAAAGGGTGATGCGTTATTGGGCAATGGGGCTGAGATGAATAGAAGGGTGACGGAGAGGCGTTATTGTGCAATGGGGGAGCGACTAAGATGCATTAAAGCGCGATGGTCAGACTTAAATGGCAGGATGCGTTAAAAGGTGACGGGGAAGAATTAAAGGCGGCGCTAAAGGAAGCTGGGGAGACGTTTAATGGCGATAAAAAGGTGCTAAAGGTTGACTGAGAGGCGCTAAAGGGCCACGAGAAAACGTTGAAGGGCCAATAAAAGGCATTAAAGGCAACGAATGGAAAGCGTTGAAGGCAAACGTGGCAGCGTTTAAAGATGACAGATAGGCGTTATATGACGGTGAATCGAAGGGCTATTGGGGGGTGGGGTTAGAGTGCGACGAGGAGGCGTTAAAAGCTGATGGAAAAGCGCTAGAGGGCGAGGGAGTGCCGTTAAAGAGCAAAGTAAAGCATTAAAGGATGAAAGAGTTGCGATAAAATGTGACGAGGAGGTATTAAAGTACTTTCTCGACATACCACTATGTCGGGCATACATGCAAATTTCTATGGTAGACACCAAAAATCATAAATCTGCTTCTATTTTGTCGAAAAGTATGTCAATTGATTGTTTAACCTCGCAAAAATGGCGGTCATCTTGAATTTTACCCACAATATAATGTCTAAGGTACTTACTAGCCACAAAAATCTGCTTGTATTCTGTCGAATAATGATATTAATTTATTGTTTGACCTTGCACAAAATTAATTGCGTCCATCTCGGTATTTACACACAATGCAATGGCTAACGTACTTTTTGTTCACACCACTATGTCAGGCATACAGAAAACCCTATGGTAGACATAAAAATCATAAATCTGAATCTATTCTGTCGAAAATGATGTCATTTTATTGTTTGACCTTGCAGAAAATAATGGGTGTCATCCTGGATTTTGCCGCCAATTAGAAAATTCAGTTAGTCACGTCAACAATTAGAAGCATGTGGGAAGTTATGCATTGGAGTTTATTATTCTTTCCTATTGACAGGAATATAGTTAATGATGTCGTAAAATCCATTTCAGGCAATTTCATTTCATTTTATTATATAAATAAACTTTTAAAATTGAGAAATATCATTTTTTCATAAATGGCACACACATTTAAAATATTTCAGCTGCCATTTTCATGTATCAGAAGTAACTGACCCAAGTCTAAGTCCCTAGATATCAACTAATGGACTTAAATCACTTTACCATTGAAGAAAAGTGTCAATTTTGAAAGTGAATAATTGACATGTTACGAAATTTTAAACAAATGGCTTAGCTATTTTAGTATATCAAATCCTATCTATTTAACATTTTCAAAATGACGTAAAAAAATCGAAGATCACATTACCTCCTAGGCATTAATTTGTTAGTAGACACCTACAGTATATCACTGTCATGCAAAGCCAAAAGGCTTGTAAAGTAAGCAGATATTGCCTTTTGGTTTTGCCTTGCAGAGCAGACATTGGTCAGAAAAATGGTATTTCCATTTTTTTAATGCTCCCCGACAACTACAGTCACGTTATATACATGTAATGCATTTTTTATACGTTGATTACTCAGAGTGACATAGAAGCATTGCATCATTTGCATTATTTCAATTAAAACAATCATTATAAATGTTTAGATGTTGATTTTGACAGTTAATGACCTTGATTTGGATATTAAATGGCTTTGACCTGTACAACACAACCTATTAGCACCTTTAAACCAGTCTATAATAGGTGTAATTCCTCACCATCTGAACCCTAATTTCAGGCAAAAAAACGAAACAAATCGGTTGATAGAGTGCTGAGATAAGGCTTTTCTTACAACAATGCGGCAATTTTAAAATGAGCTGTAGAAAAAAATTGAGCCCCATGATTTTATGTTGAAGGAACACCCAAGGACCTCAAATCCGCCCCTAACTCGACCACTATAGGCAAAAAAAATTGGAGAACCATATTTGGTGGACATCCCGTCGTCTACTACCTTGTTAACGGGTGATTTTCGAGACCGATTTTAAATCGCAAAAATCGAGCCTTTGAATGAATAGCTGAGCTTAGCACCGCTTGGCATCATATTCAGCGTACTCGAAAATGGTTTAACACTTTGAAAAATAACGTTTGGCATGCTTCGTACCATGGATCACATAAATCATGTATATGGAGGGGTCTACACCTTGCTGGCCTATTCTTGATTTTCGTGACCAATTTTAAATCGTAGTCTACAATTCGAGCCTTTGCATAAATAGTTGAGCTTAGCAATGCTCGGCATTAGATTCAGCATACTCGAAAATGGTTGAAAACATTGAAAAATTATTGTTTGGCATGCTTTGTACCGTGGGTCAAATATTATGGACCAAATTTGTACTGCCTCAGACACGTTGTTGGCCCATTGTTGTTGAGTGATTTTCGATCAAACATACCCTAAAATCGCAAAAATTCTAGATTTTTGCATGAATAGCTGAATTTAACACCGCTCGTTTTGAGCGATTTTCAAGACCAATTTTAAGTCGTAAATTTCGAGCCTTTGCATGAATATGGTTGAACTTTGTACCGCTCGGCATTAGACTCAGCACACTCGAAAATAGTTAGGAATATTGAAAACTTATTTTTTGGCACGCTTTACATTCAGCATATACGAAAATAGTTTAAAACATATAAAGCAAGCATATATATGGGCCGCATATTGGATCAGACTCCTTGTTGGCCCCTTCAACTGTGTTCTTGTTGAGTGATTTTCGAGGCCAATTTTAAATCGTAAAATTCGAGCCTTTGCAAAAATAGTTGAGCTTAGCTTTGCTCTGCATTAGATTCAGCATACTCGAAAATGGTTAAAAATATTGTAAAATTATTGTTAGCACGCCTAATACGGTGGGTCACATATAAAGCAGCATGTATGTGTCTTGTACTGGCTCATAACTTGCTGTTGTTGAGAGATTTTCGAGCGATTTCCGATACCAATTTTGAATCGTAAAATTCGAGCCTTTGCATAAATAGTTGAGCTTGGCACCGCTCGGCATTGGATTCAGCATACTCGGAAATGGTTAAAAAAAAACTGTAAAATCAATTTCGGCACGCTTCGTACCGTGGGTCACTTTTAAAGCACAATTCCTGAGATCACAAACAGTCTAATGAGTGATATTACATCTTGGCAGCAAGTGAAAACTAAAATAAGTTATCGCTCATCTCAACAACATGTTCCACTGTCAGTCATACCACCTCCTCCACCCCCCCCCCCCCCCCACCATAGTCCCTGGGAATAGTCGTTCCAGTGACTCCGCTAGTGCTAATGTATGGGTGTATGCAGCAGCATGGCACGAGGATTGGCTGCCCATCTAAACTCGTATGATGGAGTTAAAGCCACCGGTAGTGTTCGTGGTTGAACGGCACACTAGTGAGGTGAAAAAAAGAAAGCCTGATCATAGTGTCACACATGTTGTAGTACTTGCCGGCACAAACAACGTTAGCAACAGTGAGAGTGTGGGCATTATTAGAGCAAAAACAAGAGCACTATTCCAAACGACAAGATCTGCGTTCCCTGCTGCTTCACTGATATTTAGTGGCATACACCACCGTGTCGATATGCCACATTCTACCACGAACTTGACAATTGACAAAATAAACAATGAACTAAGGATATTGTGTGATCAACAAAACATTAATTTTGTTGATAATAATGTTGAGTCTACCCACCAAGCGCTTGACACATATCGCCTGAAGAACGATGATGGTCTGCACTTGAACATACATGGGCGCAAACAGTTGTGTGAGAGGCTTGCCAATCTGATCTTACCAGGTTACCTGATGAACCTGTTATCACAAGGCCAACTCCAGCTGGGCATGTGTCGGCGCCGCTGATTTAACAAGTTTACAGACACTGGCATCAGCCTAGGACGGTACCACGTCCTTTTATAGCTCAGCAGCGACCCCAAAAGCCTTCACGTCGACCGGAAAACTATCAACACACACGTCCTGCACCAACACAGCACCGGTCTAATCAGGCTAATAAGACTAGCACTAAGCCGTACCAACAAACAAGTGTACAGAAACGCCATTCACCTCAACCTGCAGCTAGCAGTGAACAGAAGAATACTCAAACTTCAGTGCGACATAGACATATACATTCTAAGCATTCTGTTCCCTTGCCAAAAAAACCAAACCCTTAAATTAGTTCAGCAGCCTAGACGTGTTCATCACAAGACTCGCAATCATCAACCTGATCATACACGGGCTGTCTCTCAGACAAAATTTGACAACTCACGACATCAAAGACAGACTAACACTGACTTATGCATCTGTTTTGTCAGACCCTGCTCCATCCCATTGGGGTACTCCTTTTCTCCCCAGCAGACTTGTAATGAGAGACAAGATGAGTGTGTGCCCTACTCAACCTCTTCAAATGATTCCACAAGAGCAGAACAACTTAGTGTCAGTTCAGGCCATGTTGGCAGCAGCATTACAGCAAGCAACCATGACACAGACAATGTGGTAAATATTACGAACTTTGCTGCTACAGTAAATAGTAGTTCAATTCGGAATGTGACGCAAAATGTATGTAATGAACTCAATGTGGGTCATCGCCTTCAAAATGAACAGAATATGGCAATCATTCATTATAATGTCAACAGGCTCTATGGTAAACTAGACGAAATTCGGTTATATTTAAACGCCCACTATCCTGTTTCTGTTTATAGTTGCAGTGAAACTTTTTTAAGTTCAAATATACTTGACCACCAAATTAGTATCGAAGGTTACACTATCATTAGAAGGGACAGAATCTCTAAAGAAGGAGGTGACCTAATAGTATACTTGAAAAATGATATTGAATGTATTCGCCGCAACGATTTAGAACACGATATCGCGGAAGCTATTTGGTTAGAAATTAAATTAAAACAGAAGAAGATTATTTTAGCTTTTATTTACAGACCACCAAATGAGCGCACTATTTTCTATAAAACTTGGTCAAATTATATGGATGACGCAATAAGTAGCGCATATGCCGAAGATAAAAATATAATAATCCTAGGCGATTTCAACATTGATCTGTTAGGTAAACACCCACATCAAGATTCTTGGTCATCAGTTATAGAAAATTATGAGCTGTCTCAACTCATTACGAATTATACCAGAGTCACACCAACCAAACAATCACTACTTGACCATATATATGTATCAGATACTTCATTAGTTAAATATTCAGGCGTGCTGCCGTGGGCACTTAGCGATCATTTTCCAGTTTATGTAGTTCTTTCAAATGCAAAAATCGCAAACAAAAGAGATGTAAAACATATTGAAATATGGTATCGAAACACCAAAAAATGATATTTGTAATGATATTGCTCAAGCATTACTTATTGACTTTCTGAACCAACTTAGTGAACTTGAAAATGATGTAAATGGTGCTGTAAATCTCTGGAGAAAAAAATGTTTAATCAAATAAACAACAATCATTGTCCTGGGGTAACAAAGCGAATTAAGAGACAAAAACAACCTAATTGGATTACAAATGAAATAGTAAACATCATGCGTCGGAGAGACTTTGAGAAGAAGAGACATAATAATGCTGAATACAAAAAGCTTCGTAATAAATGTAAATTAATGATACGAAATAGTAAGACTACATTTTATAAAGAAACAATACATAAATGTAAGAATGACCCACGTGAATTAGTAAAATGTTTTAATGACCGAGGAGTTAAAAATGTCAATAATGATAAAATAAATAAAATTAGACACAAAGGAATTATTACAGAAAATGTGAAAGATATTGTCAACTTATTTAACTATAATTTTGTAAATATTGGAGCCAAATATACCACTGTCCTTTCACAACAAACTCATACTTTTTGTCCAATTAAACTTGAGCAATTAATAGAACAGAGAGTTCCTCCAAATAATTGTTTTAAAATTCCTTTAATTAGTCACCAGTTTGTTCAAGTACATTAATGAGATGAAAGGGAACAAATCAACAGGGCATGATGATATAAGTGCTAGATTTATAAAATTAACAGCTCCTTATATAACAGATTCAATAGTAAAACTTTGCAATTCTAGCATTAAAACGGGGTACTTCCCAGACACTTGGAAAATGGCAAGAGTTACCCCAATCCACGAAAAAGATTCGAATGAAGACATTTGCAATTATCGCCCCATATTAATTTTACCAATAACTCCTAAACTATTAGAAAAACACGTCGCAATTCATTTCTATGAATATATGACATCCTACAATTTACTTCATCAAAACCAATCTGGTTTTAGGGCAAATCATTCATGTGAAACTGCACTCACCCTTATGGTAGATACCTGGCTCTCCGCACTAAATAAAGGCAATCAAATTGGGTTGTTGCTTATAGACTTATGCAAAGCATTCGATCTAGTAGATCACGACTTACTAATAAAAAAACTTGAAATTTACAAATGTAATCATGCCTCACTCAATTGGATAAATCTTACCTCAATAATAGGGAACAGTTGGTGGAAATAAATGGTACAAAGTCAGACCTTTTAAAAATTAAATCCGGAGTGCCCCAAGGATCTATACTTGGGCCACTCCTGTCTCTTGTATTCATTAACGATATATCTCTAGAAGAATACTTAAGCGACATAAATCTATTTGCAGACGCCGCTGCAAGTGCGGAAAACAAATCCAAACATGAAATAATTGATAAATTGCAAAACTGTGCAAATAGTTTAAATAAATTGTGCATAAGTAACAAAATGGTATTGAGCATGGAAAAAACTAAAACGTTATTTATCTCAAATGGTCAACCAAATTCTCAACAAAAGGCTAACAACCATTTTGAAAATGTAAAGATAAGCAATACAATAGTAGATAGTACTAAATTATTAGGTATTAATGTAGATAAAACACTTTCCTCGTGTATGCAGGTTGCTCAGGTTAAAAAATGCACCTCTTATAGATTATTCATTCTTAAGAAAATTAGAAAATATTTAACATTATAAATTAGAATTAAATTTTATGATTATTATGTCAAACCACTAATTGAATATTGCAGCTCAGCTTGGGGCGTTTGTTCGAAAGAAAGAAAATCAAAGTGAGATAATTAAAATTCAAAAGAAAGCTACAAGATTAATATTAGAAGCACCTCCTTTAACACCAAGGAAACACATGTTTCAAGAGCTGAAATGGCTACCCTTTGATGAAATCGTAAAATTTAAACAGGTCTGTCTAGTTTATAAAGCTGTAACTGGTAGTGCACCCCAATATATACAGACACTGTTTACTAATATTAAAGATCACTGAAAATATTCCCTCAGATCTTCAACAAATAACAAATTATTCGTTCCTAGAACACATCACAAATCATTTTCCTATACAGGCGTAATTATTTGGAATGCACTACCAGAGAATGTAAAAAATCTGAAACATTTGCTAAATTCAAACAATTGTATAGTAAAAAAACATTAGAAGAAAATAAATACAGGTAATTTTAAGTAATTTCACAAGACCTGTATATATATATAATCATACTGTAGCTGTATTATTGTTCCTGGCAGGCGCGGGGCTTCTGCCTGGTGTTGGGAGGGTGCCGGACTTGGCCAGCATTTGACCGGCGCTGGGTTGACGTCTCGATTCTGCTGGGAACACGTGTGATAATGAAGTTTTTAATACATACTTCATTAAACATAATTATGCAAATTTATCTATCTTTAGGTTTCTACGCTTTTCAGAGTATTTTTTTGCTACTACATATCATATGTTTATTATACATAGTAGCTATTTGATCTCTGGTTTTGGTGAGGGAAACATCTTTCTTAATATCTTGTTAATGCCAGTTAATTATACTTTATGTAGTCAACATTTTTATTTTCAAAGCATCCTGTGTTTTATTATGGCAATGCCACATAATATTTTAATTCTGTATGTGATTACATCCAAACTAACCATGCCCGTAAAATATATATATATCTAAGCTAACTACCTTTAACGTATATAGTCAAGAACCATAGTGAATTTATTATTTTATTGTACTTCGTTCATCATGTTTGTCTGTACATACAATAAATTATTTTTTTCTGTTTATATTCATTTCATGTATTTTGTATATATAATGTATTTTGTATATATAATGTTTTGAGGGCCTCAAGGAAGATGGGTGAATGCTCATTGGGTTTACCCTCTTGAAATAAAGATATTATTATTATTATCATTATTATTATTTAATTGACGCTCCATAACTGTCGCAAACTGTCAAGAATGCACATTGTATTCACTTTTCTACAAATTAAAGCTTTATTCACATGTTTCTATTGTGCAGCATCCGGCCGCGTTGCAGACAATTCAGATTCAGCATAATGAATCTGAATTCAGATTGGTGTCAATCGAGTTTATATATAGGCCTATAATAAAAAGTAGCAAAACCTGATGATTTAAAAAATAGCGAACTCACCAGGTGGCGCTTAAATAATATTTTCTGATTCAACAACTGCTTATTGTGATACCATATTAAAAGATAAAATTTTAATGTATTTTTAGTAGCAAAATTATGTATAGCGATTCTTGTTTCATTTGTCAGATAACTAGAATAAATTTAGGGCCTACCCTCTTGAATAGCCTAAAGGTGCTGCTGGAGGAGAGGTGATTTAGGAACCGAGATGATAGGATCCGGTATAGTCGAACAAAATAAATTGGGCCGAAAACGTGTGACGTAGTTTGTAAGGGCTGCTGTGATTGGCTAATACATTTTGGGAAAGTTGTTTACAAATGGCGACGGATGCCAACTTTCGACCTCACGTGTGGGTTTGATGTAATATAAACGGATTAAGTTGAAACATTGCTGTGTAAGAAATATAAAATTTGAAGCTATATCTACTTAAAAATATTCTAAGATGAAGACTATTTTCGATTATGATGTGAATCACGATTCGTGGCACGGTGACCAGGCAGCGACAACCGTCGCCGCGTTGGTTCGTTTGTGAATCGTGACTGCACAGCCACAGTCAGACAGTGGCAGTGCACTGACTCATTCACGAATATGTGTCACTGTCAGTGCATTGTCATTGACATTGCAGTGCATCTTGCAGTGTGTCTGACTTTGTGCAGGTCTTAGTCACTGACTGAATAATCATGCAGTTCAGCGGTCATAACTTTTCATCAGATCTGTGCCTGTGCCACTCTTTGGCAATTAACTTGAGCTAAACCTGAGCTGTGGCTGGACCTGAGACAGGCTGAGCCTTTGACTTTGAGTAAATACTCCAGCAGCCCTCCATTGTGGAGTATCAGGCTGGAGGGGGGGAAAGAGGCTGGCAGATCTAGTCGACCAGCTGACTCTTGAATGCTGCCACAGTTTTCGATTCTATGGCAGCTGCCGGAAGAGAATTCCAATCAGGGATAGTTCGATGCCAAAAAGAATTTTGTCCCAGTGTGGTGTTAGCTCTGATGTGTTTATAAGCCTGATTGTGCCCACCACGTGTTATTCTATCTGCTGGGATTAAACGGTCATTGATAAGAATTTCAACTAACTCATTTAAAATTTTGAACATACATAATTAAAAGCCTAGAATTTTTTCGTCTTGTTTTCAAGTCAGTCCAGCCCAAGTTCTGAATGAGAGATGTCACACTGGCTGTTTGTCTATAATTTTGGGTGACAAATCTTGCTGCTGCTCTTTGAATTTTTTCTAATTTATCAATGTCTTTTTGTCTAAAGGGGTCCCAAACTGCTGAAGAATATTCTAAGGATGATCTGACCAGGGAGAAATAGGCAGTCTCCCTTAATTCAGGGGGACATGCCTTCAGGTTCCTCCAAAGGAAGCCCAGGGTGGAATTCGCTTTACTTGTAATTTTGTTAATGTGGGCCTCCCATTCCAGAGTCTCGCTAAGGCAAACACCAAGATATGGTGTTGATGAAACATTTTCTAATGTTTCACCTTTCAGGGTGTACTGGAATTCCAGGTTTTTTTATTTCGGCCTGGACACCCTCAGGACCGAGCATTTCGATGGGTTGAAGCACATCCCCCATCGATCTGCCCAGTCCTGTAACGCAGATAGGTCTCTCTGCAGTTTCTCCTGATCTGCCCGACATTTTATTGGGCGATACAGGAGACAGTCATCTGCAAAGAGACGAACCTGCGACGAGACCGTGGAAGGGAGGTCATTAATGTAGGTCAAGAAAAGTAGGGGTCCGAGAACAGTACCCTAGGGCACACCGGACTTTACACGGGCTGATTCTGAAGAGCTGCCATCAACTACTACTTTTTGGGTTCTATTGGTCAAGAAATTTTGAATCCAATTAAGAGTTATTCCCCGAATTCCATAGTGGTCGAGTTTGTGTAAGAGGCGTTGGTGGGGGACAACGTCAAAGGCCTTACTAAAATCTAAGACAACAACATCTGTTTGTCTCTTGCCTTCAAAATTTTGAATAAATTCATCAGTTGTAATCAAAAGCTGGCTTTCGCATGAGTGTTTTGAGCGAAAGCCATGTTGTACAGGTGTTAAAATTTTGTTTTCCGAAAAATGGGACATAATTTGTTTGCAAATGATGTGTTCGAGTAATTTGGCATAAACACATGTGAGGGATATCGGCCTGTAGTTTGCCGGAGAGTGCCGATCCCCTTTTTTGAAGACTGGGGCAACATTAGCTTCTACCCAGTCATCTGGTAATTTGCCTGTCTGTAGAGATTGAGCAAAAATAATTTTAAGAAAGGGAGATATTTTGTTGGCAGCATTCTTCAGAATCAGATTCGGGAGCTCGTCTGGTCCGGGTGCCTTCCCGCCGTTTAAACCCTCGAGTAATTTAGTTACACCTTGAACATTAATTTCAAATTTAGGCATTTCAGTATTCGGTGGTCCGGGTAGTTTAGGTATATTTGTGGTGTCTTCCGAGGTAAAAACTGAGCAAAATTGGTTGTTTAATATTTCGGCCTTACGTCTGCTATCTGAATGCAGCTGGCCGTTTTCCTTCAAAGGAGAGACACCTTTTCCATCCTGACGTTTTGATTTGATATAACGCCAGAGTGGTTTTGAATTTTTGTGTTCTAAAGATTCAGAAAGTTTGTTTTTCAAAAAAGACCACCTGGCAGACCTGATGGCACGCTGGGTCTGCCGTTTACATAATTTGTACTTTGCCCAAAGGTCAGCTTTATTGTACGCTTGGCTTTATTATATAGAGATGCTTTTTTCCGAATAGATGCGAGAAGTGATTTGGATAGCCAAGGTAGATTTTCCCGAGGGGAAGTCATTTTGGTTGGTATAAATTTGTCCAGGCATTGATTTAGGATGGATTTTAGTTTCAACCAATTTTCATTGACAGAATGGCTAGGACTTTTTTTTGAAAAGCAGGTCCAGCAGCTCCTAATTTGTTGCCTGATAGCTTCCCAATTAGCATTTTTGAACGGACGCACTGGGCGGGGTTTTGTACGGCGGTAGGGCGGGTCAATATCCAGTTCGGTCACCACAGCACAGTGATCCGAGATTCCAGGTACACTTTGAGAAGATTTAATTAAACCAGGACTGGGGTCATTGAGGAAGTTAGGCTTAGCCTTAGTAAGGCTCAGTAAAAATTTTGTAAAGTTATAACTTACTTATATGCAGAATTGCAAAAACAGACCATTTGACATGTAGTAAATTGAAAATATGACGTCCCTTAACTTGTTACACTGTCACTTATTCGGGAATTTTATTACATGTCAAATGGTCTAACTTCTGAAATATTGAATATAATTTCGCAATTTTTTTCCCGATGTTAGGACATGACTTGGAAATGTCCTGTGCCAAATTTCAAGAAAATCGGTTCAGAATTGACAGAAATCGACGAAATGCATGCACTCCAGTTAATTGTGTCATAGACTTTAGGCCTATTTTCGCACTTAAGTTAATCTTAATAAGTTATTATAATAATAAAATAAAAAAATGTGATTAATTAATTAAAAATTTGAGAGCCGGTAAATTAATATTTAATTTAGGCCTATGTTCATTAAATTAAAATGTGACCAGCCCCAATTAAATAATTAAAATAATTAAATTAGAATGTGGTCCACTAATCTTTATTAATAATCTTCATTTCAAACATGGTCATGACGGCTAATCTGTGGCCAGCTAGATCACGGCGTAACATTCTATTTTTTTCTTTAAACAGTATTTAATTTAAAAAATATTTATATATGAGTAAGTCTTTATATAGGCGTATAATGGATGGTCACGTTTTTGAAACATGTTCATGACCCCTCTTTAATATTATTTCAATTCTTAAAGTAATTAATCGATTAATGATATATCATAGAGATAGAATAAGCAAGATTTTAATAATCAGATAATAATAAATACTTTATTTTTATGAATTAGTGCAGATTTTGTCCAAATTTGGTCTTCTGTACTGTGACATGGTAATATGTACCTTGCATTTGTCAAACATGCCATCCAAAAAATCATTTATGCTGTATTTTAATATAACAATAATACATGGGAAAATGTTTATATGCCGTTAATTTAATATTATTTTCATTATTAGACATTTTTTTTGCCTTTTTTAATGGGTGTAACGCATGTTACAATTTTCTGTCAAAGTATACAGTTATGTTTTCTATTTTATTGCAAGGAGACAATGTGTATTGTAAATCAATGTAATATCGTGATGCCTTGCCTATAGTGTTTTGAACCTTATTTGCAGGACATCTAATGTTACTTGTCTTTAAATGTGCATTAAAAGGCGATTTTCACCAAGCAGGTTTACATTCTGTCAAAGTTTTATGTAATGTGCATTACCTCTCCAGGTTTGTTTAGCAGCAAAACAACGTCACTACTCTCGAATTAATTGTTCCAATCTGTTCATCGTGTCTTTTAGTTAATCGTGTCACATGCAGTGCATTGTGGTGCGTTTTGTGTGGGAGTGATGGAGTGGTGAACAAATTCTGTCAAACAAATCTACATATGTAATGTGTGTTATGATGTAACGCTCGTTAACATGAAGATGATCTTTCTGTGTGATAGTGTGTCATGGAATAGAATTATATTTATAGTTATGTTGATTTTGAAGAATTATTTAACATGGAAACGCTTATATATTCGTTTGTGAGAGATAATACACCCAATTTGAAAGTTTTCACCACGTGTGTCAAAACGCATGTTACATGGACTAGATTTATATTATAACGCACGTTACTTGGATTTCGTCCATGTAATATGCGTTATAATCATCATGACATAGTGAATGACGCACGTTACATTCACCATGTCCACGTAACATGCGTGAGTTATGTCAGTGTAACGTGAGTTATGTTTCAATAAAAATTGATTTTTAACGTGAAATCCGCATTCTTCGACAGTCAAAAATTGACATATTATCCCCAACATGCAATACATCAGTTGACAATTTAAAAATTCGAGATAGCAATATATTCTACAAAATGCATAGAGTTTGTGAGTGATGAGAGGTCATCTCAAAAAATATCAGAAATATCTTTTTCGTTTAATTTTAATTTCATATCGCTATTGATGTGTGTAAACCAATATTCATAGTTAATATTTGCAATATTCCAAAAACGACAAAGTACATGATATATATATATATATATATTTGCATTTTATTCATGTCAACAGAGCTCCAGATAATTTTTTGGTTTGAGGAGTATTTCACTCGTTGAAATGGGTGATGAGAGTGAAATATGATAAAAAAATAAACGAGGAGTATTTTTCATAAAACAAGATGAGCTTTATTTAGATCGTTTTTTTCTTACAGTCACATAGTTCTGTTCACGTAAAAAATACAACAATCGTTTAATTTTTTCTGTTTCTTTTTACTTTGATGGGTATTTTAATAGTTTTTATGGGTAATATTACTCCTAAGATTTTCAATTAATGAGTATTTGCTGTTTTTACATGCGTATTTTACTCATATACGCATGCTATCTGGAGCCCTGTGTCAAGGTAACGAGCGTTACAAGTTTATGTAATGTCGTTATGCATTTTTGCGAATTTAAATTTGGATTTACAAAATAAACAAAAATCAAACTATCTTGTAGCTTTCTGAAATGATGGGCGAAACAATATAGAGTTTTGTTTAAAAAAAATAGACGAAAACAATGAGTTCTAAATTTTGAGTATCATGTCACACTTTTATACGCCTATATAAAGACTTACTCATATAGACTAATGTAATGTGTAATGTAAGCCTAGTCTATGTCATAATATTTTATGAAATGGCAAAATTCTTAAACAATCAGGCTGATGTTTATTTATGTCCGTCATTCAGTACAGGAACTATTTTGTTTATGCGGAAGGATGCCATACCAACTATTACTCGAAGAAAATGTGGTCCACTGACCTGAACATGTATGCTAAAGAAAAGGTGTAAATCAGGTGAATTGTTCAAATATTTAGTAGAACACATTATCTTCTTAGTGGGAGCAAAAATGTGGTCCACAGAATGTTAGGAAGTAGCGTACACTCAATTGCATGATCACCAGATTACCACTGACATTTGTAAATTAGCCTAGTTCCTGGCCCGAGATTATAATCAATCCATAACGAATGTCTACAATTATCATACTGTGATTCGCATTATTCTTGTTATACACATACTTCCCCATGAAGTATCTTGATTATTTTTTGCAAAATAAGCAGATTGTGAAATGTTGCTTTTCAGTACATGTGCAGTATAGATGGGCATGTGACCCTAAATTAATCTTGCCTGCCCAGAATGAAATGCCCATGGGGCCATGTGTGACGGATAGGACTATGACTGAGTGTTACTCGCCCAGACAGGTCACTAACTGTAATAATGTACTGGACCTGTACCGCTGTGGGCAGTGTGGAGTGAGACTCCGAATCGTGAGTCACACTTAGTGGCTCAAACTGACCACCTGATGACTGACTGGAGTCTGCACTGAAAAATATAGATTATATTTTAGCAGTGTTTCATCCAGTATTCAGAAGGGACATGGCACCACCTTAGCATTGGGGGCACCTTATCATGCACGATGCGCACCCGGCTTATGCATTTCCAGTAGCCGCGTTACCAATTAAAATTATAAAGATAACCCTGACGTATCTGTGACTGTGTACACGACGTAAAAGGTGTAAATGCACAACATTTAAGGTATGAGCATGAGCAAGGTGTTCTGCACAGGTTTAATCAGTTACAATCGAGCAAGGTTAAATGGGACGTGACAATAAATCAAAGGGGCATGGTGTTTTCTGAATATTAAGAAGGTAACATGGCACTCATGAAGGGCAGCATGGCGCCCTGGAAGGGCAGCATGGCACAGTGCCATGTCAGAAATAGCTATCTCTTCAGATCGTATAGTTATTGTAATATGGATAGGTAGTGGCTGGTCTTGACCTTTTTATAAGATGATCATGAAACGCCTTATAACCACAACATGTAAACAAATTACAACATCAGTTATTGGTCCCACACAGCATGCAGAAATTTAATGGTGGCATCAGCGATAAACATACATGATGTTCAACATTCTGTTCCTGCATTTCAAAACGAGATACATTTTTTCTTCCCCCCTTATCATATTTTTTATTATTTTTATTTTAAAACAATTCTGCCCATTTGCCAATCAAATTTGTAATTGATTAGCAAAATATTTATACATGAATGGTAAGGATGTCTAGCAAGTTACAACCTGGAAAAGAAAATTGCTGATCAATAATTTTCAAACAAATTTTTCCCTGTACTGTTGAGAGAAACATTGATATTTAAAAGGCAGTGGCTAACTTTTTATTCAGGAATGGTAGTTTTCTTTACTTGGCAAAACTTTAAATTTTAATTCTACCCCTGTTTCCATATATATTGATTTTCATTATAACTCTGTTGTGTGATCAGCCGCAACGTATTTAAAAAAATCCTATTTTTAAAAATACATGCCTAGAACACGGGATAAATCATGCTATGCACATGATGCACACTGATCAAACATCTGTTATCACTGTCAGTGTCTGAATCAAAAATTAATTCCAAACTCAGTTTGCCATGTTCCATTATTTCACCCAAAGTTGATAGGCTCATATTTTTCAATCAGATGCTAACTCTTAATGCTATGTTTTTTCAGTATGATATGCTGAGTGTGACTATAAATTAACTTGACAATGCAGAAGTTTGAAGCAAATAAGAGGAGTAGGGCTGATGATTACTCGACTCTGACACGTCTCGGACAAGGGGCATGTGGAGCTGTCTACCTCGTCAGACACAACTCGACCAAGAAGTAAATATGGATAATTGTTATATATACTAGTATTAGCCCTTGTGCTGCTAGAGCCATATATATATGTACTGTTCCAGGAAAAATTTTGTTTGAAAATTATTGATTAGCTATTTTCTTCTTCAAGCTCTAACTCCCACTTTATCCTTATCATTCATGTATAAATATTTCGCTAATCAATTTCAAAGTTGATTAGCAAATGGCCAAAATTGCATAGCTTTCCGCTATGTAATACTGAACTTAGCTCTTGTGTTGCTAGGCCTGTATATTACTGTTTCAAACTAAATAAAAACTAAATCAAATAAAATAACTCTGAAATTTGCGTCACAGAAGATGCTCAGCTAATCGAAACATTCAATATTAGAAAATAGTTTTCGTTATTTGAAGCTGAAAATTGTGTGAACAAATTCCATCTCCAAATGAATGAATAATAGAAATAAATAATTCAACAACATAATAGTTAACAGTGTGATTGTACAAAATGGTCTTACCTACCGACACAACTGGTAGGCCAGATCTTTTATTACTAGGTATGGGATAGCAGTTATTTTTATTAGTAGAGCTTCAAACTTCAAACTTGAAAGTTCAGAGTTCAGAAACCCACTGGGTTTTAATACTTTAAATAGTTAAATAATAAATTAAAACAACATTTTCTATGACTTGATCTTTTGATTAAAATAAGCAAAACAGTTCAGCAGCTTTAATAATTATTGTGAGAAAGCTGCATTTTAGCTGTCCGTAGAACACTGACCCTTAAGCTCTACTTCAGTGCCGTCAGGCTCCAGTTGTATTTGTAACAACTATAAATTGAGAAACAACCATTTTTTGAAATTGTGCTTCATAAATCTTATTGATTATCATGAATTTGTTCAGATTGTTTGCGTGGAAGCAGATCGCTCTGGACGAGAACAGAAAAACACGAACTAAGGCGGCCGTTCAAAAAGAAGCAAGGTACTGGGTATTCAGGCAGTCATTGTTTTAAACATATTTATTTAATGACAATTTACAAATAGCTACAAGCTAAAGTCAGTGTCTCCTCAGACAGTCAAGAACATGTTTTTGTTCTTTCTAGCTTTCTAATAATTATTTTATTACTTTGTATAGATGTAGAAATATCTTTAAAAATACATCAACATGATTTGATTAAGTGAAATATTAAAAATGTTCTCATATGATTACACTAAACTTTTATCTTTGAAACCCATTATGAAAGATATATATATTTCACACTGGAAATGGGTGAGTATGGTAGTCATTATGTAGTCTAGGTGTCTGCTACACCAATCTATTTTGTCATGTTGAAGGGGATTTGCACTTGTTAGGGCTTATACAACTGAGGCATAATCATTTAGTTTAGAACAGTTATCCTAACATTCATCTCTTATGATGTTGTAGCATTCTGGCCAAACTGAAGCATCCAAACATAGTGTCTTTCTGTGATTCCTTCTTCGATTTAAAAGAAGAGAATCTGATAATTATTCAGGTCAGTAACATTTTATACTGTATATAACATTTCAAACATTTTATTCTGCATTTGCCGAAACACTTTTCAACTCGTGATGAGCAAGTTTCTTCCTCTAATTTGAATAATTTGAATAGCATCTATAACAAAATATTTTATGCTTAACGTAATATTCATTTTGAAACTTGCTTGTGTATTTTTTGATAACAATTAAATTGGGGTGCAAGTACCTACTGGTTGAAAATTTATATTGTATTCACAAGCAATAATGTGAATACACTTACAGGTATATTTGAAAAAGGTTATACTTATTTTATTTATTCAAGTGATATGTTTACTGTTTATTAGTAAATCATTGAATGAAGAGAAGATTGTAATGAAAGTTACATTAAAGTAAATTTTCTTCAGCTAATCTATTTTGAATAATTGAAATATGAACTAACTTCATTTTTGCATCTATTCATTCACAAATAATTTGGAACATTTTCAAAATGATTACATTAATGCACTTCTATGGATTGGATTTTAGGACTACTGCGATTCTGGCACTTTAGAAGACAAGATAAATGAAGCAGCAAAGGTATGTTCACATTACGGTCAAATATGCTAACTGGAGAGACTTCTTTTTCTTTTATACATTATTTTATATTGAAAATTATAACCAGTTATACTTTATTATTTGGAAAAATGGTGTAAAATATTTAATATTATGTCATAGTTAGTCTGAATTTACCATTGTAATCATATATCCACTACAAGCCGTGAATTGCTGTTGTAATTCTCGTCTTGTAGTGTATGAAGACAACTTGAAGTGGGTATCAAATAAAAAAATATAGTGTTAATATTAAAACAGAACTTGATCATTTTAAATCCCCTAGAAATTAAGGCATACTTCAGAGATGCAAAATGATGCTTTGATGGGTTAACCCTTGTCGTGCTGAATTTGTTATATTGTATTTTCGTCATTAACGCAATTTCCAGCTTCCTTTGACAAAAAATGTTTATATTTTTTTAAAATAGACATCTTTTAAATTGAGTTATTTGACTAGTTGAACGTCCACCACAAACTATATTATCCATTTTCAGTGACATATTATTTGGCTTAAAATTTGTTTGAAACCGTATATATCCGGGCGTAGCAGGACAAGGGTTAACAGTTAATGTATCGTGAGGGCTTAAAGGGCTAGCAGTCCTAATGCGGAGCTATTTCTCCTCATTTTCATTCACCTTCCGACACTGTCTTAGCTAGGATTAGACAACTGGCTGTCTTTTTTTTCATTTTTTGCAAAATTGCCTATTCATTTCCATCCTTTGCAGTGTAATTTGGACAATTTTTGCCTGTCATTTCGAAGTTATACCCGTCCAAAAGACGGGTGCTCGGGTCGCAAGCTAACACAGTGCCTTCAAATGTACATTGTAAATTACGGTTGAAGAAAATTTCCTGTCTATGATATCTCTAATAGAAGCTCACAACCTCCTTCTATTGATGGCTTTTGCGATTTTTTAGCCCCTGAGGTGCTACGATATTTCTGTATAAACCATGGAGACAAAAGAGTTTTTTTAATTTAAAATAATCATAAATCCCTTAATCCGCTCTTCTCGCTTCATTTGAATACCTATGTTTCGGTTCTACGACCATTATAGATGTTTTTACTCTTCCAGTGCAGGGATCGACCAATCATATTCTGACGTCTAAGATCTCCACACCGTAAGGGTCAAATGGGTGATTTTAATTAACTTTGCCATGCGGTACATAAATGCAACAGTTAGATATGCATTATTATTGTTGCATTATTATTATTGCATTATTTTAGAAAGACTGTACATCCCGCCGGACACATGGATCCAATGTTGTTTCAATGTTGAACCACTGTCTACGACGCTGGCACACCATTGAAACAAAATTTGATCCACATCTCGTGTTTGATGGTTGATATGTTTCGTTACAACAGTTACATTAATTTCCATCTCTGTCAGAAAAGTACACAACATTTTGATGAAAAATCCACCTCTCCGTTCAGGTTCCAATTATTTTTGTTGAAGCACTGGCAGTTTATTTTTGCCATGGTTTATTTTAACCGCTCGATATACAATTCCTCTCCTGATTATCAGACTTATACAGACAGCCTCCACATGATAGATGCAAATATTCACTAGCCCTGAACCGTTTAGGCCTCACGATGCATTAAAGCATCATTTTACATCCCTGAAAACACACTTTTCCTACAACAAAGGGTTTTAGAACAAACAATTTATAGAAGCTGGTTTACCAATACATGGCAATACATACAGCAATTTCCTAAAACCTGGGGATGAAGATGACAATGTTGAATTCATGCTTGAAAGGGTTAAGCCCTCACGATGCATCAAAGCATCATTTCACATCCCTGAAAACACCAAGAGTTTTAGAATGAGAATTTCCATGAAACTGATTTAACAATACATGGCAATTTTTATAAATTTTTCACCCACTTCAAGTCATCTTTATCCACTACAAGTCAAGAATTGCGACAGCAATTTGCGGCTTGTAGTGGGTGAAAATGACAATTTTCACCTACTTGAAGTTTTGTCTTGCTTCCGTGACCCACAACTTCAAGTGGGTGAAAATTACACATATTTGTTTAATTTTAGACTAAATCTTGTTTAAACACATATTTTATTCCCAGGAAAAGAGATTTAAACGGCTAATAAAACAAGGTTAAATGACTATTGTATATAGAATGAATTGAGTTACCATTACATGTATTCATGAACTAATCAATACTTTTTCAGAAAATTACATTTGATTTTTTTTGCAGAGCAAGCAATACTTCAGTGAGAAGCAGATTGTTCAGGTTGGTTTCAGGTGGTGTTTATTACATGGTAGATTTCAATAATATACGTCGGTGATTTTGTTTTGTATTTTGCTTTTTATCACATTTAAAGCTTAAATTTTGAGAAAAATCAAAATTTTATTTTTGCTTCTTGATATGTCCATAATATGTGAACATGTGCATAGACTAATATTTGCAGATTTCTTTTAAATTTTGATTTGCCGTGGCAACATATCAGTTATTCCCATATTTCTTATTTTGGACATGCATGTCCGAAATTAAATCTTGTCCTTATTTCTCGTTTAACTGGTAAATGCTGAACACAAAATTTTAAAAACTTACGCAATTCTAGTCTATGGACATGTTGAGATATTATTAACATATCAAGGAGCCAAAATAAAAGTGATGATTTTTGCCTGATTGAGTCGCTTGAAGTTTTCTATCATTTGTCCACCACACACAATCATGGCTCAATGTTGGGCCGACATCTTTGATTTTTATCTTAGCCCAGCATGAAACAGTTTACTTCTTCCAGTTAAATCTTTGTATTTATCACATTATATAGGCTACTGTGTTTGTGAGGTTATGATTGAGTATTTGTGTTACAGTGGTTTGTTCAGATCACGATGTCTGTGGAATATATACATTCGTGTAAAGTCCTACACAGGTAAGTGATATCAATAACTTTATGGTATATATATATGTATACTTGCACTTTACATAAATGGTGTCTGATTATATATGTACCTTACCATATATTCTCACACTCTGTGCAATGGTGCTCCACGATGTGGCCTATATTTCTATCATCCAATATTGTGCAAGCGGTGTAGTTTAAATGGAATGTACTGCAGTTTTGTTATGTAAGAGTTGTTTTTATGAGAAAGTACAAATATTACTCATTTTTTGTGTGGTATAAAATAAACAACATTGGTATACCATTATCATTTTGAATGTTATTTAAAAAAGAAATTATGCTCTTATTTTCCAACTTGGGTAATTTATCAGAGATGGGAATATTATCAGAGATAATTTATCTAAATTATAAAAATGTAAGTAGGTTAATTTGTATGAAATAACAATTTTTAAATGTAAATAAATAACTATATATATAAATAATAGAAATGTATTTTAAATTAATATAATATAATATAACCATAAAGATGTAAATGAAGCTATCTATGATAAAATGCAACTGAGAAATGACAAGTATTTTAAATTTAATCTGATATGTATTTTTAGTAGAGCTTTGCTCTACTGTTCCAGTTGTCTGGGCTTAATGTATTTTAGTGTCAATTTATTCCACGACAATGACGTTAAATTCGTTGAGCTGAGAACATATCTAACGTCATGTGTCTGTTAAAAAGAACTTTCTTCATTGCACCACGAAGTCCAATTTTAAGATTTCTATTTAGATGCTCAGATAAACACAGTAAAATATCTGTATTTCTGTGATACCATGTCAGCCTTTAGAGATGACGCGTGGCCCAGTAAACAGCGTACAGGTCAACCCAGTGAGCTACATGTATATGTACAGTTCACTGGGTCAACAAGTCCTCCATACAGTTGATTAATTAGGTCAGTTCGGTGATGCAGTGACACCGCCCAGCAAACACAAGGCATTCAACCAATGCTGTTTCAATATTGGCCAGCGTTGCCGTCGTTGGCCCAGCATTGAAACGTATTAGGTGAATGCCTCTACAGATCTGTAGAAATACGATGCAGTCTTCCCACCTGCCCAGAAAACACAAGGTAGTACATCATCATGTGTCTGTATCCTGGGATCTGTATCAATGCAGATACAGAGTCATGTTATTATGTCTTTATAATATTCTGCCTCCATTCTCTGTCTACGTGAAAAGAGCGACAAGCAGTTCAGTTTTTTGCTAGGGCCAAGCAAACACTTACACAAGACATTCAACCAATGCTGTTTCAATGTTAGGCCAACGTCGCCGTCGTTGGCCCATCATTGAGAAACTAACAGCTCCAACAAATTTTATTGTGTTTGTTGGGTGCATAGCCAGCGGCTCCGGTTATCCTGGAGGTGTCGGTGACGAAATTTTGCTGCATTAGGGGAGGGGCTGTCCAATTAAATTCTGATCAATATTATTATAAAAAGTATAAATTGTATTAGAGGTAGGCCCCAGTGGGGCTGCTCCCCATAAATCTGGCCTCCCTTGCGTGAAGGAGAAGACACGTTAGGCCTATTATGGTTGTTTTTCGTGAAAAACATGCGTAACGCGCGTTACGTGTTTAGGGGGTCTAAATGACCTAAAACCTCAAATAAGGGGTATTTTGAAAGAGAAGAATGTTTAGAAATACAGAATCAGGGGTCATTTATTCAACCTTAACTCAATGGCAAGTAAAAAGAGGTCTTTTTTCAAGTGAACTTTGGAGTGTTTAGGGGTCATTTTTCAATCTCACTTGCAGTGTTTAGGGGTGGTTTTCAAATCTGGGCGCCAGGTTTATAGGGAGCTGCCCCCCTGGGGGTAGGCCTAATCGTTTGTATGTTAAATACATGTAGGCCTACACGTGTGTTTGCATTTTATATTGTTTGTTTATTGAATGTTGATCTATATAATCTCATTCTGAAATATTATTTCACCTATTTATATATTTTGATAATATGATCTTCGGATAAGATTGTAAAATAGTAGACCTTGATTAAAAAACGGAGAAACTAGAAAATTTGACTAGGCCTAAAATAATTATAGGAATATGCAGGCTTATCGGTACAATTGGCCTGCTATTGTCATAATTGATCTACAAACACACAGTAAATAATACCGGTATTGTATGAAAAAGTTATAATAATTGCAAAAAAATTTGAGCGGACTCCAGATAGACTTTCGACTTCAGACTTTTAACTTCAAACTTCGAATTTTGGGTGTTAGACTCTGGACTTCGGTTTCAGACTTAGACAACTGACAGACTTCAGACTTTGGTTTCAGACTCTGATTTTGGACTTCGGACATACTTTTGACTTCAGACTTTGTTTTTTGGACTCCAGGTTTTGAACAGACATACGTAGTACTTTAGACTTTGGACATAATTCAGACAGTTTTCGTACAGACGTCGGACATCAAATTTCAGATTTTATCAGACTTGGTTCATCAGACTTCCGATTGTGGACTTTAGACATCAGTTTTCAGACTTCGGATTGTGGACTTCGGACATACTTCAGACGTCAGATTGTGGCCTTATTGTCAGACATACATATGTAACCAAATAAGCTCAAGAAATACATTATAATATATGTTATGAGGATCAGGAGAACTGCTGATCAATGGTAATAACTATCATGCAGACCACTTCAGACAGACTTCGGACAGTTTTCAGACTCCTACTTTAGATAAACTTCAGACAGACTTCAGACGTCAGACTCCTACTTCAGACTTGGGACCTCGGCCAGACTACTAACATCAGACTTCGGATTTTGGACTTCTGACTTTGAATTTCACACTTCAGATTTAGGACTTCGGACAGACTTCGAACTTCAGACATCAGAATTCGAACTTCAAACTTTGAACTTCAGACTTAGAGCTCGGATTTTAGACTTTGGATATATTTCGAACAGACCTCGTCCTTCGGATTTTAAACTTCGGTCTTTGAATTTCAGACTTTGGATAATATAAGCTACTTCAGATTTCTTAGGACTTAAAGAGTTCAGATTTTGGACTTCAAACTTCAGACTTTAAAAGTTCAGAGTTCAGAAACCGCCACTGGGTTTTAATACTTAAACAGTTAAATAATAAATTAAACACCATTTTCTATGACTTGGTCTTTTGATTAAAATAAGCAAAACAGTTAAGCACCTTTAATAATTATTGTGAGACAGCTCCATTTTAGCTGTCCGTAGAACAATAACCCTGAAGGTCGATGCAAGCTCTACTTCAGTGCCGTCAGGCTGTAGTTAGGACTTATAATCTGAATCTTAGGGAATGTTAAATGTTTTATATGTGCAATTATCTGTGATGTATTATGTGTTATTGTTTGTCATATTGTTGATTTTTAAATAACGATCGGCTGACTAGCCTCTGGCTAATGTTTTCTGTGAAATGAAACCGATCTAAAATAAAATTTATCTTATCTTATCTTATCTTATCTTTGGGAACGTCTACGATTTGGACGTAGCAGATACTATTTTTAACATCTAGTTATGCTGCTATGCTTGGCTCAATTATTCTACAATTTGTAATCACATATGATTCAGTGTGAAGCAATGACAGGCCTAGGAAGGCCTACCATTGCTTCACACTGAACCAGGCTACTTAACCCTTAAAGCGCTGAATTAATTTTATATAAACCATGGAGTTAAACCCTTTAAGTCCTGACAATGCATTAAAGCATCATTTCGCATCTTTGAAGAATGGCTTAATTTCCAAAAACCTAGGGGTTTTAGACCGAAAATTTTCATGGAACTGTTTTAATAATAGCAATATTTTTTTTCATTCACCACTCTTTCAAATCATCTTCATCCACTGCAAGTCCAGAATCGCAATTCGCGGCTTGCAGTGGATGAGAATGACAGTGGTAAATTTAGGCTTGAAAGGGTTAAAGGGTTATTTTTAATTTGAAATCATTATAAATGTCTTAGTTAGCTCTTTCTGATTCATTTAAATTCCTCTGTTATGGGTTTACGGCCATTAGAAATGTTTTAATTTTTTCAGTGCGAGGACCGTCTTTATACGTCAGAATCTGAGGTCCAATAACTTTAGGCTCTGACGTATAAAGTTCCCACACTGAAAAAAAGGTTAAACTACCTCTGATATCAACAAGTGTCTAAAAATTCAATTACTGGTAGCATAATGAGGTGCATACAAACATATGAAAAAAAACATAATGACCTTAACTGCTTAAATAAATAGTAATATCACCTACTTACTACATTATTAAAAAAACATAATGACCTTAAATAAATGGTAATACCACCAACATTACATTTTTATTAAATTACTATTTTTCTATTGTCTTAAGGTTGGAACTTACTATTGTTTGATGTTTTCATTTATTTTTTTGTCCTTCAGAGATCTCAAGGCAGCCAATGTATTCTTAACGAAAACAGGACAGACACCAAAATTAGGTGAGTGTTCATAGGTATTTTACCATTTAAGGCATTCATTTGATTTTTTAAACAGGATGGGGTTTTGTTGATTTACACCCATATTTCTACTTATGCCTGTCAACCTTTATCAAGTAGTCACAAATACTTTGTATAGCTAATATCTCGTAATATGTCGAACCTGCAAATTATCACAGTATAAGTATCTGGTGAATTCCTATCTTTAGGTTACTATCTATAACAGAGCTTGGTTATTTTCAGTATTTGGTCATTTATTTTTTAATAATTTATTTTCTACATCCATTTATAGGCTTTATAGAAATGTAATTCATTGCTGTCACTACAGGTGATTTTGGTATTTCACGGATGATGGACGCCACTGTAGATATGGCAAGTACTTGTGTCGGCACACCTTGCTACTTGGCCCCTGAAATGTGTCAGAATATACCTTACACGTCTAAGGCAGATGTCTGGGTGAGTGGATTTCCTTTTACATTACCATTTTATCCTTTATTAACCCTTTAAACCCTCACAATACATTACAGCGTCATTTTGCATCTGTGAAAAATTACTCCATTTCCTACAACTAGTGGTTTTATAGCGACAATTTTCGTGAAACTGTTTTAAAAATAACACTATTATGTTTTTCGTTTGTCACCCACGGTAAGTCATCTTCATTCACTACAAGTAGAGAATTGCGACAGCAATTCGCGGCTTGTAGTGGATGAAGATGACAATGAAAAGTCAGGCTTGAAAGGGTTAACCCTGACAGCGCAGGGATCGACTTTAGACATCAGAATCTGTCGTCTAAAGTCGATCCCACTGCAAGAGTAAAACTATTTATAATGGTGGTAGACCCATGACGTTGGTATTGAAATGAATTAAAGAGAACTAAGCAACACATTTATGGTGATTTCAAATTGATAAAACCCTTTGGTCTCCATGGTCTATGCAAAAACCTAAAGGCTTTGAGGGTTAAATAAGAAATAAATTGTTTGCTACTATTTCTTAGTCATTTAACCCTTAAAGCCCTCATGATGCATTAAAGCATCATTTTACATCACTGTAAACAGACTTAATTTTCTTACAACTGAGGGTTTTATGATGAAAATTCCCTTGAAACTGATTTACAAATACATGGCAATTTTCTTGCATTTTTCACCCACTTTAAATCATCTTCATCCACTACAAGTCGAGAATTGCGGCAGCAATTCACGGCTTGTAGTGGATGAGATGACAATGGTAAATTCAGGCTTGAAAAGCTGAATTGTTTGCTACTCTTTCTTATTCATTTAAAGCTGGACTTATTGACGCAAATTTCAGCTTTCAATGACAAAAAATGTTTATTTTTAAATAGACATATCACAAATTGAATTATTTGATGAACTGAGGATCTATCACTAACAATTAAATCTTTTTCAGCTGGAACCTTAATGCCGAAACAATTTTATTTTATGGGTTTTTTCGAATGTTATTGATGTTATTTTGCAGGCACTAGGCTGTCTTCTTTATGAAATGTGTGCATTACGGCCTGCATTTGATGCCAACAATCTTATCAGTCTATTCTTCAAAATAGTTAAGGAAGAATATGAGGTAATGTAGGTATATCATAACTCCAGTTAATTATATTAATTATTATAAATATAAATACATTTTTTAGACAACTATCAATTTGTAGTGAAAAAGACTAATAGAGATTATACAAAACTTGGTTGGTTGGTGGATTATACAATACTTGGTTGTATTATTACCTGATATCTGTGTTATAAATCAATAAAAACTATTGCAGTTTTAATTTTTCTACATGAAATAACTCTCCTATAATATAATGTTGCTTTATAGCCGATCCCCGGGAATTACTCTGAAGATCTGGCCAGAGTCATCAAAGTTTTGCTTGTGAAGTCAGCAGATGAACGACCAAGGTCAGTAATTCAGCTGTTTAGATTTAGCTAAGCATGACTATAGTATTTATAATATATGAATATTTTATATTATGGGTAACACAACAGGGCATGGGTTCAAGAAGTCGTCTCAGTATCTATGGTAGTGGTCTCAAATTGAGACTGAGATAGAGTATGAGCCTATTTGAGAACGGTCTCAAACTGAAGCCAAAGCATTGAAACCACGTCAAGGTGGTTTTGACATGGATCATGACCATCTCACTCTCACTCAGTAACTTTATAATCCAGCCCACAAGTCATTTTTTTTCATGTATACACTCATTCGTAGGCCTACCTTTAATTATATGACGCCGTGGCGTAATGGTTAGACTTGTTGACGTTGAAGTCCAATTTTTTTTAACTTGATTTTTGTTTTCATTTGTCATAAGTCCTAGTCTATAGCAATACGGTAACTAGACTAGACGATATCAAATACAAAGAAATATTCAAATGCTTATTAATCACATTTATTGGGCAAAATCATGTGATATGACAAGGCACATGAATTACAACATGTTTCCGTCACACGGAAATTCATCCGATTTTTAGTAAAACACAACAATTTTGATCTCATTCTTATTGAAAAACGGTCTCAAGTGAGATTGAGCCTGATACTGTGTTGAACCAGTGTTGCTCTCACTTTCTCCAATGAGACCATTTTCTCAGTTTGAGCCCGAGATTTGAGACTGAGACCGCGTCTTGAACCCGGGCCCAGGAGTATTAAAATCAATTTTAAGACATTAAACCGCATGAGCATTAAGGGTCAGTGACGTCAACTTGAGACGCTATTGTTGCGCCCGGCGCATAACCATTTTTATTTCTTGCTGCGTTGCGAGGAAGATGTGTATTAAAGATGAAGTATTGATTAGAAAGGTTAGTTGTCTTTTATCTACACAGAGCACTGTGCAGCCTGTTCCAACCAGACACAGACAGCACGCGTGTATCAAAATGCGGACAGCTCTCCCAGCAAACATGAAGACTTGACCCAATGTTGTTTCAATGTTGGTCCAGCGCCGTTGGCGCTGGGCCAATAGTGAAACAGCATTGTGTCAAATCCTCGCGTTTGCTGGGCTCCACACAGGTGTCTGTCTACACCCACCCCTCCCCACCATAATATTCTCGCCAGCCGATCAGGGTACTTTTAGCAAGACAGCCGGCCAATCACAAGCTTACTACAATACTTGAAATTGAGAGCGGGGGACATATGACGTCAACTATCTGCACATTTTAACATGCTAAGTAGCAGTTTCTAGGGTGGGCAGTGTATCTTTTATCATGATAAACAATCAGCTGCAATGCCATTTCAAACATTGAAGCTAGTAGATTAGTGGTAATTTGTGTTTTTGAGTTTCACACTCTGTGATTTACTCAAATTAAACAAATATGAGTAATTTTCCCTCACTTGGAGTTGTGTGTCGCGGTAGCGAGATACATCTTCCAGTGAGTGAAAATTTAAATAATTTGATTTAGCAGGATGAGGTTCAATATATAAGAATATGCTAACTCATGTTTGAAAATTAGTACAATCATTATCATGATTATGATGTTCTTAGCTGCCATTTATCTAGCAACTTTAAATTTATTACACTTTTTGATGACTTTGTGATTTAATTCATACAGTTTTGTTTTATTTTAGTGCCTACCAGTTACTCCGTCTACCATATCTCAGCCAATCTCTGCATAGCTTCATACAAGAGACAGAATACCAATTACAGACCAGACAGAAAGAAACGCCCCAGCCTATCACAACGAGTATGTCACCAGCCATCACAAGGTAAGAAATGTCCCCAGCCTATCAAGAGCCCAGATGCAACTCTCATCAAAAAATTTGAATGAATACATGATAAACCCTGGAAGCAGTGAATTAAATAATTTAAATTTTTTTATGAGTAATTTTCTTGATCCACAACTTCAAGTGGGTGAAAATTACTCATATTTTCTTTGTTTAAGTTGAGACCAAACATTTGCAAATCTTCATGTTTAAACACACATTTCATTCTCTAGCTGTGAGAGTAAAATAGATTAAAAACGACTATAGCTTAGTGCTCAAGCCCCGAGTTAGAAATGTTGGTAATTTTTTTTTAAGCTAGAGAGACCCAGAATTTCCAGGTCAGTAATTTTTTTAGATTTGAGGGCTAGCATGTTAAAACACAAATCAGGTAAAAGTGTGTCCTAATGTAACCTTTATCTGTTTATTATAGGAGATCTCGCTCGACACAACCGCCAAAACTTCAACAGACAGCACATGTAAGTGGAAAATCCAGCCTGTCGCGCTCCTGTGATGTCAACATCAAAGTCACTGATAAGGATATGATGAGAAGTGATTCTGGGCTCGGCGAAACACCCGGTGAGTGACTTTGAGAAGTGATTCATGTCAAACACCCGGTGAGTGACTTGAACATTGGAGATAATGCTGATTTAAGATTTGTATAATAAATTAACTATTTACTGAAATGTGTAAACACAAATACATATCTTAGTAATTTGATCCATTTCCAATGCTGTTTCATTACATACGCAGTGGTCGTGGAGCAGATCCCATCAAGCACAAGACATTGAACCAATGCTGCCTTGACGTTAGCAGGGTTCACCACAGTGCCAGCACTGCCGGTTGCCCCGACCTGATGTATTCTAAAAAAAAATATTTTTTTTATTATTTTTTTTTATTATTTTTTTTTATTCTTTTTGTTTTGTGGTGTCTTTTCATTTGCGTTTTAAAGATGGCTAACCGACTGATTTTGTAATTTATTGGTTTTTAATATCAGCTGTTCATCAGATGTTTTTTTGAAGAAAAAAACGCCAGATATTACTTAGTTGGCAACCACACATGCTGCAAATTTTATGCAGCAGTGTAAGGGTGAAGCTGCTTGCGTACGCTATGTTAATATTTTTGAGAGAACAATCGCATGATTTTTTTTCTGTGAGGAACCCTGGTTGGCCCACTGTCCAAGACATAAACCCATCACGATATCGACTTTAGACATCAGATTCTGTAAGAGTAAGAGTAAAAATATTTCTAATGGCCGTAGACCCATAACATAGGTATTCAAATGAATCAGAAAGAGCTAACGAAAACATTTATGATGATTTCAAATTGAAAAAAAAACATTTGGTTGCGATGTTTTTTTAAAAATTTATTCAGCGCTATTGATCCTTTGTATTAGCACTTGTGCTACTTGGAAATCCCAATAAATATGTTTATACCAAGGGTTAAACTTTTTCAGCGTTGTAAGGGTTACGTCAATGTCTTTGTGTTTGCTGGGATGTTTATACAGGTTAGATATTTTTTTTTAGATGTAGGGCCAGCAGTTCATGCAGATGAGCCGCCATGTCACACATGTAAGGAATGTGGCAAGACTTTCAGACTTCACTCATGGCTCGTGAAACACAGAGCAGGGCATCGCCTGCAATACAATCAGCCTACCGTGCCGCTAAATGGTGAATATTATGTCATTTTTATATCATGCTATACTACAGTAGAACCTGCTATGAGCAGCCACTCTTATGAGCAGCCAACCTCCTATGGGAGGCCACTTGGCCATTCCCCAAAATGGTATTTTGTATACAAATGAACCTCCTATGAGCAGCCGCCTGCCTTAAAAGGCCACTTTTCCAGTGTGACAAGGATGGCTGCTCTGATAGCAGGCTCTACTGTATATCATATATAAAGTTGGCCTATATGGTGGGGTTGATAATTGCCTAATTTGTTTATTGTAGTTTAATAGTAGTATATCAATATGAACCATTCATTATAAAAACATAAAAATATTTAGTAAACTGGTATTGAAAGTGGGAAATATATGCTCAAGAAACAACAATTGTCGCAACTCGAATCAAATTAGATATATTTCTTTTCTACAGAGACGTCAAATGACATCACAATACCTTCTTTGGATGACAGTGGTACAGATACTTGTCACCAGATGACTCCAGCTGTCACAGAATATGATGATGATTTTGAGGATTATCCACAAGATGATGACGACTCTTCCGCGAGTGAAGATAATGATGGTAAGCTGAGTCGCCAATTACATCTTGCGATGCTAACTCCTTAACCGCCAAGTTATTTAATTTCAATTTTCACTCACCTGAAATTGTGTCTCGCTATGCGATCCACAACTTCAAGTGAGTGAAAATTATTCAGATTTGACAAAATGGAGGTTAACTATTTTCAAATCTTTGCTGATTGATGTCACTTTTTATCTTTAACATGTCTAAGGGGTCTTGTCAAGTTGAAAAAAATTTAAAATCAGAAAAAAACTTGAGATTGGCCAGACCTTACAGACCTTACAGTGCCGGGATAGACTTTAGACATCAGAATCTGCCATCTGTAGACTTCAGATTCTGACATCAAAGGGCAATCCTCATACTGTAAGGGTAAACATTTTTATAATGGCTGTAGACCCATAACATAGACATTCGAATAAATCAGAAAGAGCTAGCCAAGACATTTATAATGTTTTCTAATTGAAAAAACCCAATGGTCTTCAAGGTTTATACAAAAAATATTCATCACTTTGAGGGTGAATGTTTTTAGTGGATTCAGTTATTTTTATTCATTTGACCCTTTCACTACAGTAGTTTTTACTTAAATCCGTCTCATCAGCCATTTTAAATCGCAGTTAGAACAAAATGTGGGTTTAATGAATTATGAATATTTGAAAATGTTATGTGTCAAATTAAACAAATATGAGTAATTTTTACCCATTTGATTTTGTGGGTCGCTGTAGTGAGACACAACCTCAATTTGGTGAAATTTGCAATGAAGCGCCTTGAGAATTAAATTACTATTTGTGGTGAAGATATCATCCTAGATGAAAATACATTAATACGAAGATATCTGAGTGGATATAGTTACATATTTTGTGCCAGCAGTGATTGGTGTACGTGTCCTTGGTAAGTATGCCTATATCTACCGTCAATTTTATATTCTCACTCATCACATAGTTATATCTACAGTCACTATATCACTTAAAACCTTTGACCTTTTTGTTACAATTATGCTCACATGGCAAATTTTGAATAAAATAGAATAATTCTTACAGCTAGGGGATCGACTTTTGACGTATAAAGTCGATCCCCACACTTTAGGAAATAAAATATTTATACTGGCCGTGGACCCATAACATAGGTATTCAAATGAATCGGAGGGAATTAACAAAGACATTTATAATGACTTCACATTGAAAAAACCCACTTTGGTCTCCATGGTTAATAAAATATCCCAGTGCTTTAACTCTTTCAAGGCTGAATTTACCATTGTCATCTTCATCCACTACAAGCCGCGAATTGCTGTCGCAATTCTCGACTTGTAGTGAATGAAGATGATTTAAAGTGTTTAAAAAATTGAAGAAAATTGCTATGTATTGGTGAGACAGTTTCGAAACTGAAATTTTCATTCTAAAACCCCCAGTTGTAGGAAAATTAAGTGTGTTTTCAGGGAAGTAATATGATGCTTTAATGCATCGTGAGGGCTTAAAGGGTTAAAGGGTTAATTTCAAATCGGATTTATTCCATCGCAAGTTTGTGTTTGAGATATTATACAGGACATTCATCAGGAGGACAGAATAGCGGTGTGCTAAATAGTTTAAAATCATCACATGCAACTTGTAGAGTCAATCATTAAAAGTTTCTATGATGGCTGACGTTTTGCCGGACAGTGGTATAAGGCATAAAATGTATGCTTTTCTTGCAACTTGAAGACTCATTTTTCCAGCTGAAAATGGAAGCTGCTCCAGCACTACAATAACCCTCTCAGCTCAAGAATCGTCTTTTGATATCAGAATCTGATATCTATTGTCTTCAGATTACTGACGTCGCAAGATGGTACCCGCACTAAAAGAGTGAAATATTTATAATAGTCGTAGACCCATAACATAATAATAATAATAATAATAATAATAAACTTCTATAGCGCCTAAATCCTCGGTAATCCGAGCTCAGAGGCGCGACAAACATAATCGTAATCCTACTCATAGTACCAAAAACCGTTTGCGTCTGGGCCAACCGGACCAACGAGGATTTAGGTCGGAAAAGCCTGACCAAAAAAATATGTTTTCAATTTCTTCCGGAAACTTATTTGTGTTTTCGCAGAACAAATTTCTAAAGGAAGTTCATTCCAACGTCTAGGTGCAGCAACAGAAAAGGCCCTGCTGTCTACCGCGGTTCTGACCCGCGGAACATTCAGCTGATCTAGATCACTGGAACGAAGTGTCCGTACCTTTAGCGATGGCTGAAGCATGTTTCGAATAAATACTGGTTGTCCACTGGTCAGAGCCTGGTAGGTCAGGGAACACAATTTAAATTTGATCCTGTAATGAACAGGTAACCAGTGCAAAGATTTTAGAAGAGGAGTTATGTTTCAAAAACGAGGACACTTTGTTACAACACGCGCCAAACAGTTTTGTACACCCTGCAGCTTAGATATCTCCTTTTCAGTGACGTTGAAAAGGACAGAGTTACAATAGTTCAGCTTGCTACCTATCAAAGAAGTTGCGATTGTTTTAACAAGTTTTAACAACAACTATGCCAAGATTTCTAGCAGATGGAGAAGGAGTTACTTCCTGTGCCAATAATCTTGTTGGAAAACATTTCGAAAATTTTTCAAGCTGCACGTTAGATCCAATTAATAAAAATTCGGTCTTATCAGGGTTAAGTTTTAATTTCCTTGATGACATCCAAGAAGACACGTCCTGAAGACATTTTGTGAAAATTTTCAAAGAAATATCAGGATTTTTTAGCGAAAGAGATAAATATATCTGGGTATACCTTCGATAGCATACCAAGTTGACAAGAGATTGGTGATACTGCTGTGGTGTCGAAAGCAGCAGACAGATCTAACAGAGTAAGTGCAGTGACCCTTCCCTCGTCCGTATTCAAAATAATGTCATTTTCAACTTTTGAGTAAGGCCGTTTCAGTAGAATGAAATTTCTTGTAAGCTGACTGATACTGATTCGATAGATCGTTTATTTCAAGATGTGAACGAATTTGATTTGCTATAGCTAACATTCAAATGAAGCGGGATGAGCTGACGTAAGACATTTATGATGATTTGGAAATTGAAAAAGCCTCTTTGGTTTCATGTTTTATATAAAAATCTTTCTTCACTTTAATGGTGTGCCAAGATCTCAGGCACTACACTACACTACTCTGGGAGAGGGGTGTTGGACCTGCGAACAGTGTATCTTGCTTATTTACTGTAATCACAATACTTCTCTTGTGACTTGAGCACCCTAATGGGGGAGTCCTGGCCCTCCCCCCTCTTTTATCTAAACATCGCTTTAACTATTATCCTGCTAAGTTAATCTATTTAAATTTTCAGCCACTTGAAGTTTTGTCTCGCCACCACTATCCACAAATTTCAGTGGGTGAAAATTACTCACCTTTGTTCAATTTGAGCACAAATAATTGCAAATCTTGATGTTTAAACACCCATTTCATTCCCAATATCAGTGATTTGATCGACTAATAAAACAGATTAAACACAACAATAGTCATGATCAGCAGGATAAGGGCTAAATTGCAAAAATAGATATTTGACATGCAAAATTGAAACAGTAAATTTTGAGTATCAAATGTCAATGTTTGTGCAATTGGCCTGTGACCCACGTTTATTGACCGAGAAAACTAAAATCATTGCTAGATATCGAAATTGGATAATTTCTGACAATGCAAATTCCCATCGAACACATCTTTTTCTTGATAACCACTGTTTCATCCAATTCTGCTATGGTATTCACATAGTTTGTCTGACGAGTGTGCTTAGTCTGTCACATTGTGCTCATTCACTCTTGACAAACTAGTCACTTGAATTAAATCAGTGAAGCTGCCAGTATTGGTGAGGGCTGGGTTCAAGTAGTCGCACAAAGCTGGCACATTTTGAAAGGCTGGTGGGTGGTTTCCTACATAGCAACATTGGCAGAATATACATGTATTGATATTTGATTGAAAGTAAAAAAAATTATATTACATGGTCTGGTGTTTAAAACAAATTAATTGGGCCACATTTGATTTAGGACGTTATTTTAAGTATTTTTAACCAGAGATACCATAAAGTGTATATTATTACTAAAGACTAATATCAACTTCTGCAACTTATCAGGGCGTACGGTGTACGCTGACATGACGTTATGTAAAAATATTTAATTAAGACATAATAATTAATTCACCTATGACTTGTATATCTGCATGTTAACAAATATAAGGAAATAATTATTATAAATCTTGATTATTTATCTGAGTATTATAATAATATTATAATGAGATCCAGGCTATAACAGTGAAAGTCATAGCTTTTGAAACACTATACAGTGTTTCTAATAGTTTACATTACCGGTATTTATTTTATTTGGTTCTTCTATCAGGTTCAATAAACACACAGTACCACTCATTCCAATATAAATTGAAAATCAGGGTATTTTGGAATGTTATTTTCAACGTCATTCACCCATGCAGCAGACCATTTCTCTGATGGGTCAGATATAGATCAGTGTTCAGTGGGTGGACAATAAAGTGAGAATATCAGGTTGTCCACCAAAATTTTGGGTTGTCTGTAGCAATTATTCAGATCTTCCAGGCTGTTATCATTAAATATTGAACCCAAAGCAGGAAGTGCAATATTGTAAACAAAATTGTCAATTATGACACCACTGAGTGACCGAAATTTTATGTCCATAATTATCCTATTAAAAGGTGTATACTGCTGTGCAAAGCAAAAAATAGATCTCTGCTTACTTTACAAGCAAGCAGGTACTAGCTATGTAGAGCAGTATGGTACAGTACACAACTTTTTTTTGGCCTTTATTGAAAATATAACAATATTAAAAAAAGCTTCCCAAAAGCTGGAAGTATACTTGGACAATCTCCCGGTAACTATTATTTACCAGGCAAATTTTGTTGTTGTCTCAGACAATAAAAATGACTTCGAATGCTGTATCTATGTGACAGATATTCCTGAGGACCTTCCTGGTGGACAGACGGCAGCGGATAACTCAGACACAGACGAGCCGGAGGAGGAGGACGAGCCGCTTGACCGGTACGAGGATGACGAACACCACAACGAGTATGCTGAACACGATGAAGAGTATGCTGACGACTTCGAGGATGAAGAAGAGGTAACTACCTATGTCAAATTGGAACACTTAGAAATGTTATTTTTCAGTCACTTGCAGTTGTGTTCCGCTAACGCGATCTACAACTTTAAGGGACAGAAAATTACCTTGAGATCTGAGATCTGAGATGTATTTCACTTTAACACTTACAACGCCTGAATATGTTTGGATAAACCATGGAGACCAAAGATTTTTTTCAATTTAAAATAATCTTAAATGTCTTAGTTTGCTTTTTTCGCTTCATTTGAATACCTATGTTATGGGTCTACGGCCATTATAAATATTTTAATTCTTTCAGTGCAAGAACCGACAGCCGTCAGATTCTAGTAGAGAGAGCTCGGGAGATAGTTATTAATATGCTAGTTATTGTTATGTGGTTTGTTGTACAGGAGCTAGGAGCCCTGGTTGAGAGAGCCAGGGAGATACAGCAGAGAGATGAAGTACTCGATCATACAGTGGCTGATGAGGCTCCCTCACAACAAGTATCCACATACGCCAACCTACTGAAAAGGTAAGTGGCATGCTAGAGATAAGCTGTCTATTTGCCTAATTAGTCAATTAAAAAATGTCAAAAACTCAAATTAAATTCAATGTATTGCGTACCAATACTAAATTTACTTTAAAATATCTGTGTACATTACTCATCTCAGAATAATCTTAGAAAAAATAGTAATGCTCAATTTTAGTATTAGTACAGTAGAACCTGCTATGAGCAGCCACTCTTATGAGCAGCTCCTTATGAGCATCTCCTATTGGGGGCCATTCCCCAAAATGACATTTCCTATACAAATGAACCTCCTATGAGCAGCCACTTTCCTGTGCCACAAGGGTGGCTGCTCATAGCAGGTTCTACTGTATTCAATTATGTTCTGATTTGAGAGGTAATACTCACTTGACATTAAAAGCTTGTTGTAGTACTCGCTTAAGAATAATACTCTAACCTCCTTTACAAATAGATGTATAATTGATTATTGCGGATTTTCATAGACATCTTTATTTTTCTTAGCATAATAAATGACCATTTAAAAAACATCGAAAATACACCACTGCTAATGTTTATATGCAATCCACAGTTTCAAATAGGTAAAAATTATTATTAATCAGAATGGCTGCCAACAATCTTAAGTATTTCATGTTGATTTTTTTGTTATTTTCTTATAAAAATGATTTGAAACACCCTAGCTGTGATTGTCACTTCAACAAAAATTATGTCTTAATGTGCATGCATATTTAAAGTTTCACAGCAAACTAATAGTACATAGCTCAATAATCTTTTATTATTTTCGATTACTGTCTCATTTACAAATATAATTTTGTTAAATGGTAATATTGATTATGCCGTATTGAATTCATGAGCTGATTTCTATCAGATCAATGTTATATGATGCCCTTATTTTTCCAGACAATGTGAAGCGGCTGTAGGTCAGGAGCGGTACCAGCAGCTGATACATGGTGGCGCTCCACGTAAATCACTCACCAGTGAAGACCTCAGGTCAGTCACTCTTAACTGGGTCATGTCAATCATAGTCAGCCGTATATTGTTTTCTTTTGTGTTAATGACCTTGTATAACAAGCTCTTTAAAGTTAAATATGTCTCAAATTGGTGATAATCATGTAAATTTTGAAATAAATTTATCAAATGCAACTCATTTTTAGTCACTTGAAGTTGTGGATCACGTTAGCAAGACACAACTTCAAGTGGCTGAAAATTTAAATTGAATAGCTCTGATGTTGTAAGGGTTGACTCTAACTAGGACAAGTAACATAGCCCTTGTACTGATTGGACCATAAATATATGTTCTCAAGCATTTTTGTCTTGTTTCTGATCCCAAATACTTGTGTGTTTTTTGCACTTAGTCCTTAACCCTTTAAGCCCTCACGATGCATTAAAGCATCATTTTAAATCCCTGAAAACAGACTTAATTTTTCCTATAACTAGGGGTTTTAGGATGAATAATTCCATGAAACTGATTGACCAATACATGGCATTTTTTTTCAATTTTTACCCACCTCAAATTATCTTCATCCACTACAAGTCGCGAATTGCGACAGCAATTCACGACTTGTAGTGGATGAAGATGACAATGGTAAATTCAGGCTTGAAAGGGTTAAAGCGCTTAATTATTTTTGTATAAGACCATGTAGGCCTAAACCATCACCATTTTTTTTTTCAATTGGATGACATCATACACAAATGGGCTAACCCACATTATAAAAAAAATGAAAATATATGTCATTGATAGCAACAACTAGATCAATATTCGAGTTTCACCTGCAGGGTTAGATTATTTGGTCACTAATTTTGTTACCTTTTTGTGTTAATTTGTATTTCTTCGTTTTATCCTGTGCTTTATGTTGCAGCGCGATTTTTTCTCAAAATTGTCAAAATGTGGGTTAGCCCACTTGTTCATGATGCATCCAATTTGAAATCATCATAAATGTCTTAGTTAGCTCTTTCTGTTTCATTTGAATACCTATGTTATGGGTCCACAGACGTTATAAATGTTTTAGTCTTACAGTGTCGAGATTGACTTTGGACGTCAGAATCTGATGTAAGATTCTAAAGTCGGTCCCCACACTGAAAGGGTTAAGCTCTGACTCAAGTAATTATATGTACATATTGCTCCCATGACCTCACAGTATTTGTTTGTTTTCAGGCTACAGGTGTCAAGGTCATCTGGAGCTGACCACATGGAGACATGTTACCTGATTACAGAAATACTGAAATGTAACCTCAACCCCCCTTAGCAGGCCTCATAGACGTGTTACCTGATTTCAGAAATACTGAAATGTAACCTCAACCCCCGATAGGAGGCCTCATCAAGATGTGTTACCTGATTACAGAAATACTGAAATGTAGCCTCAACCCCCCATAGGAGGCCTCATCACGACGTGTTACCTGATTACAGAAATACTGAAATGTAACCTCAACCCCCCATAGGAGGCCTCATATCAAGACATGTTACCTGATTACAGAAATACTGAAATGTAACCTCAACCCCCCATAGGAGGCCTCATCAAGACGTGTTACCTGATTACAGAAATACTGAAATGTAACCTCAACCCCCCATAGGAGGCCTCATCAAGACGTGTTACCTGATTGCAGAAATACTGAAATGTAACCTCAACCCCCCATAGGAGGCCTCATCAAGACGTGTTACCTGATCACAGAAATACTGAAATGTAGCCTCAACCCCCCTTTGAAGGCCTCATCAAGACGTGTTACCTGATTACAGAAATACTGAAATGTAGCCTCAACCCCCCATAGGAGGCCTCATCAAGACGTGTTACCTGATCACAGAAATACTGAAATGTAGCCTCAACCCCCCTTTGAAGGCCTCATCAAGACGTGTTACCTGATTACAGAAATACTGAAATGTAACCTCAACCCCCCTTTGAAGGCCTCATCAAGACGTGTTACCTGATTACAGAAATACTGAAATGTAGCCTCAACCCCCCTTTGAAGGCCTCATCAAGACGTGTTACCTGATTACAGAAATACTGAAATGTAGCCTCAACCCCCCACAGGAGGCCTCATCAAGACGTGTTACCTGATCACAGAAATAATGAAATGTAACTTCAACCCCCCATAGGAGGCCTCATATCAAGACATGTTACCTGATTACAGAAATACTGAAATGTAACCTCAACCCCCCATAGGAGGCCTCATATCAAGACATGTTACCTGATTACAGAAATACTGAAATGTAGCCTCAACCCCCCTTTGAAGGCCTCATATCATGACGTGTTACCTGATTACAGAAATACTGAAATGTAACTGCGATCCCCCCTTTGCAGGCCTCATATGGAAACATTTACTGGATTACGGAAATATTACATTGTAGCCTAAACCCATCCTAATACTGAATGTGATATTAACCCTTTGCCTGCTGATTGCGACTATTGTCGTTTTTAAACTGTTTTATTAGTCGCTCAAATCACTGATATTGGGAATGAAATGTGTGTTTAAACATCAGGATTTGTAAACGTTTGGTCTCAAATTAAACAAATATCAGTAATTTACAACCACTTGGAGTTGTGGATCGCCAGGCCCGTAGCTAGCATGAGGCAGACGAGGCAGTTGCCTCGTCTGTCTTCTCCAAATTTTTATTTTTCGTCACTGAATATTCTCAGAAATTTTGGGATTTCAGACATCTTGGCCGTCACCGGGCCTCGCCTCTTTTGATTTCCGACCCTGGTTACGGGCCTGATCGTGGTAGCGATCACGGTAGCGAGACACAACCTAAAGTGGTTGAAAATTTAAATAAATCACCTTAGGAGGATAAGGGTTAACAGCGGATCAAGATGTGCTTCCCTCTCAGAGATCTTAAAATATAACCTGGGGTGCATATTACAAAGAATCCTAACTTTGGTCCTATCTCAACTTTCTCTTATTTCCATTACAAAAGTTAGGATCAATCCTAACTTTTGTAATGGAAATAAGCGAAAGTTGAGATAGGATCAAAGTTAGGATTCTTTGTAATATGCACCCCAGAACTTACATAAATACTGGATGTATTGTCAACTCCCCCATGTCACCTTAACATTGAGAACTGTATCTGACTTCAGATATAGTAAGGTTTAAAATCAACCCCTCCTGTGAGGCCTGTTATGTAGACATGCTGCCTGTATTGCATAGCTACTCAAATGTAACCTGAAAACGCCCACCCTTCATTGGAGGCCTCCCTTCACAACTATCCTCTACTGGAGGCGTCCATTGACAACTGTTATTACCTTTATTCACATTACAGTTATGTCCAAGTAAGAAATTATTCAGTCAGATATTACAGTGTAAAATAATGTAAACTGGCCGATTGGAGCAAGTTGTCGCTGTAGACCGTGGCAGTTTTTAGTTGTTTTTTCTTACACTCTGTGCAGTGATTTTCACTATGAGGAGTTTATCGGTATCAGCCCATAGCACACTCGATGAATGACAGTTATGTTATGTGTCACTTGATCGTGTGAGAAAATACAAACATTGTTCAATTTTCGTGCCATATGGGAAAATACAGCACATATCCAATGTAGGACGAGTGCTATTTTTTCTCATGGTGCAATTAGAATGAACACTCAAGTTGCATTTTTCGAATGCAAAATGTGTCTTCCATCTGTGATATGTAAAGATAATAGGCAACCAATTTGACAAATCTAATAATTTATCACCCACTTGAAGTTGTGGATCGCGTCAGCAACATACAACTTTAAGTGGGTGAAAATTATAACAATTATAATTAGATATCTTGACTGTTCAATGTTAATCATTACTCGGCTAAGTACAACTTTTTTCGTTTTTAATTTATTTTATTATTAGGTTAAATCACTGTTATTGCGAATGAAATGACTTTTTAATGAATGTTTGGTAACAAATTAAACAAATATGACTCATTTCAACCATTTAAAGTTGTGGGTTGCGGTAGCAAAACACAACTTCAAGTGAGTGAATTTTTTTTTAATCTAGCCTTTTTAGCGATTCTTGGGTTAACGAAGAGAATTGATTGTTATAAACACAAGTGATGTAACTGTTTACTAAAAATGTCAAAGAGTTTAATTCTGTTTTGCTTGAAAATTATTTATTATTCGTTCTTTTTAAATTCTACGCACATAATAGTATGGGGGCGGAAGTAACCCTTATACCGAGCTGTATTGCGTTTTAGTAACATAATTTCTGTGAACATTCCAGTAGCATGATAGTGTGTATTGTATTTAACAAATATCAACGACTGCTTATTAATTTGTAATGTAGAGCTTTTAGCATTACTGCCAGCATCACGCCAACAGTGGATTATTGTACTCAGCACTGTCTATTATTATTTTTGCTATTATTTCCCTGATGTTAATTGCCATGACATATAAGTCTGTGGACATCCAACACAATGTCTATCCATCTATCACGTTAAACTGGTCACGCAAAACTGGAAAGTACCCTCCCCAGAGTTTGGGTTAAATGGGATATAAACAGACTGCCCTGCTTGCCCACAATCACATCCATGATTTGAAATGTTTATATAACGAATCGGAATAAAGGTGATAGGAGACACTTGTGTAAGTGTCCCTGTGCATATAGGCCTACAAAACCATATAAATACCCCACAACAACTCCGTCCAAACTTCATAGTTTTATGGTACTATATACTCCACAACAACTCCGTCCAAACTCCATAGTATTATGGTACTAATACCCCACAAACAACTCCATCCAAACTCCATAGTATTATGGTACTAATACCCTACAACAACTCCATCCAAACTCCATAGTATTATGGTACTACATGTATATACCCCACAACAGCTCCATCCGAACTCCATAGTATTATCGTATATATAGCCACAACAACTCCGTCCAAACTCCACAGTATTATGGTATAAATAATATGATTATGACGGCAATCTGCACCCATTTTGATATGTTTAGGGCATAACATATTGATTCGCCAGGGTTATTTTAGATGAGCATTTTTAAACATGTGTAGAGTTTTGTAGAGGACAACGGTTTTATGAACTTGTGCACACATATATGTATACTTTTATTTTGGTCACATTATTATGTTTTTTTCTTACACATATTAATTTTAAGTATACAGGGACAAGTAGCGACCCATACGTAGATAGAAGACAACATGTGACATCTCGTCATAAAAACTGAATGTTGGCAGAGATTAGCTGTATGAATTCAATTAGGGAAAGATATAAAATTTCATGGAATTTTTTTATTCCATCTTATCATTTATTTTCCTATATTTACTAGTATTCAAAACACATGCCACGATAATTTTAAAAAGTGCAAGGCACGACTCTAGGTCCCTTTCTTATGATGATACACAATAGATGATACAAAATCAGATTAAGAAAGCGCAATTTGCATTTGGATCTACGCTGAACCAGGGTGTTAAGTTTTTATATGTACTTGTTTTGTGATGTGCAATATTCTTATGATTTTCATCCTTCACACAACTTCCAATGAGGAGTGAAATAGAGGAAATCAATCTATGCCTGTAAAAAAATGGCTGTATAAGATGAAGTGTGGAAAAATCCTGGGTAAGTCTTGAATTATTGTACAGTATATGTTGCTGACATATGTTAGTCTAGCATAAATCCCTTGTTGCTCTTCTGACCCAATATTTATGTGCTAATTATTATGAATGATGAAGATATCAACCCTTTATATCCTGCTGAACTGTTTGTTTTTTATTTCTATTTTTGAAAAATAGACATCTCTCAAAAATATGTTATTTTATAAAGTGAACATATTCCGCAGCATACTTCATCGATTACATTGGTATTTCTTTTTTTTGTTAACTTGCGATCATATATATACTGTCCTAGCCTCACAAGGGGTAATAATAACAGTTTTAATCCGTTTTATTAGACAGGGATAAATGACAGTTGTTGGAATGAAATAAGTGTTTAAAGATTAAAATTTGCAAATGTTAGATCTCTAATTTAACAGAGATGAGTAGTTTTCACACAAGTGGGTGAAAATTTGAATAATGTAACTTATAATATTAAGACGTGAAAGCAGGTAATTGGTGTTTTAGATATAGGGATATATATAGATGTACATTCAATACCACTGTGGTATAGTTTCATATTCAAGTGCTACATTACTTATTATTTACTGAGGCATCTGCTAGCTTCAAATGAATAAAAAAATACCACTACAGTACAACCTGCTATGAGCAGCCACCCTTGGGATTCAGGAAAAGTGACTTTTCGAGACTGTTGACAGTTTGATGCCCGTAGGAGGTTTATTTGTATATAATATGTAGACGTCAGATTCTGACGTATAAAGTCGACACCCGCACTGGAGGAATTAAAATATTTCTAATGGTTGTAGACCCGTAAAATGGTTATTCAAATGATGAGGAAAGGGAGAACGAAGTCATTTATGATGATTTCAAATTGAAAAAAACTTTTGGTCTCCGTGGTTTATACAAAAATTTGTCAGCGCTTTAAGGGTTAAATTGGCCATTCTGTTGTTATTCAAAGTTCCAGAAGTGATTGTATTTATTTTCCACATTTAGTGTGAACCCTGTTTAGTTGTTTTAAGTCAGTCTTGCACTAATATAATTAAACCTTAAAGAATTTTATTAATTTATTAATTTTTAATTTTATATAAACCATGGAGTCCAAAGGGCTTTTTTCAATTTGAAATCATCGAAAATGTCTTAGTTGTCTCTTTCTGATTCATTTGAATACCTATGTTAAGGGTCTACGGCCATTATAAATATTTTAATTCTGTCAGTGCGGGGATCATCTTTATACGTCAGAATCTGACGTCTACAGACGTAAGATTCTGATGTATAAAGACGGTCCCCGCACTGAAAGGGTTAAGTTGAAGAATTATAGATCGATCACAGACCAGGGTCAGGACACTAGCTATTTGTGTGCAACCCTATTTGTAACGAATGTGATTCATTCTAATAATTCACGACCCTCTGCTAGGAGCCAGGGTTTTTTCCGGTTTCTGGGCTACTTGTAAGCTAACACCCACCCCCCCCCCCCTCCGACCTCCAGACTGCTGATTACACTGGCTGATATTACATGGTGTATAATAATGATAGCAAACGTGTAAATTTGTTGTAATTGTGTCACTTTACATTATGTTATGTATGTCATGTGAAATGACATATGTTAAACCTTGTCCTGCTAGGTCCGTACATTACGCTGATAGTGCAAACATATTTGTGTTAAATGTTTGCTCAGTTAATCAAATAATTGAATTTGGGATATATCTATTTTTTTTACAAATAGGCCCCTATGTAGTTTTCATCATTTGAAGCTGGAAATTGAGTAATTCCAGCTTCGATGTGAAGAAAAATATATACAAACAATTCAGCAAAACAAGGGTTAATTATGGCGTCTTCACTTTCATTCAGATATTGTGTGAATAAATGACGAATATTCCACTGTGATATTATTTTAATGTCAATGAATTACTTTATCTGTATCTGTTATTATTCTGCACCTTATAATAATAATGACGGATTGTGAGTGGTTGATCCTGTCATGTGACAGACTTGAGTCCTTCCAATTGGTCAAAGGTAGATTAATATACTTGATCCGTGAAATCATTTATGAATAAATGAATGTCAGTATTTATACTTCTTATTCTGTTATTCCTATGTGTTTATTGTATATTCTCACACTCTGCAGTGGTTTTCATAATGACACATATATCGGTATCACTGCATATCACAACCATATTCAGTGGTTTAAATATTACACATATATCGGTTTCAGACTATATTGCACTCTTTCCATAGTTTGAAGTGAAATATATGGCAGTTATGTCTTGTGTGATCTGATCGTGGGAGAAAATACATACATTGTTCATTTTCTGTGCAATATTGGAAACCACAGCACATGTCCAATGAATAAGCTGTTAGTCTAAAGGCTCGCAATTTATTCATTGGACGAGTGCTGTACTTTTACATAAACACTGTTTGCATATATGTCCCTATCCAGACATAATAGAAACAGATTTATTTTCACTTTGGATTATCCAACGCATAAACTGCTGATCGAGGAAATATCCAGTAAAACATAATACAATAAATTAAAGATGTAGCCACATAACATTATATAAATGTAAGGTAAGGTAGAATACAATTAACATAATAATATAAGCCATTTAAATACATCTTGTATGACTATACGTTTTGAAGAATAATTTAGGATTGAAAATAAAGAATGTTTAAATGAATACACGTTTTTATTAATGTTCACATAAAGTAAAATGTTTGATCCAACACGGGTGACATTAGTGACTTGAATTCGGAGCAACCAAATGATTAACAGCAGCCACGATTTTAATCTACATTTTTAATCTACTTGATGTCACAAGCCTGTCACCAGAGTTTCGAAAACGGGGTTACGGCCACATGTGAATGTACTGTCAAAGGGGGTTCAAAAATTCAAAAAATAACATGAATGTCATAAAGTATAATTTCTATTTGCTGGTGACGGGCCTGTATCATTAACGCTTCTTTGATATATTTTTAACCAGCAAAAATTAGAAATATCTGGTCTCAAATTAAACAGGGGTAAGTTATTCTCACCGACTTGCACGTTTTATAATTCATCCAAATAAAGCCGTCCCAAGCTTTTATATGAGGGATTCTATAATTTTAGGCACCAGTGATGATATTTTCCTTGATATATGAGATTGTCTGAATATTGTCAAAAATTTAAACACATGTCAACTTAGCTTTGTTTATTGACATATCGTTGTCAGCAAAGCTTAATTTCAATTTTAAATGCTTATTTTTATCAGTATATTTTTTTCTTACCGTTATGGAGAGACTAATTTACCGTTATGGAAAAACCAATTTATGTTACGGAGTACCCTTCTACAAAAGTATACCATATTTAACAAGTAGTTGAACATGGCTATGATAATGTTGATCACTTAATTTAGAAAGAGTCATTTTATGACAATAACCCTTAAATAATGAAATAAGAATTACTCTCTGTTACGATTATTGTCGTCATGGAGAGTAATAAAAACAAACATTGTCTCTCCATCACGACAATTATTTCTGTTATGGAGTGACAATAAACAAATACTAAATATCGATGCTAACACAATTTAAAAGACAAAAAGAAAAGTTAATATTTTAACAAGTGTCACTTAATGGTTAAAATACAAAATTCATAAAGGTTTATAGCTATTTTGAAATGAGTTTTTTGTGACTGAGTGAGTGAGTGAGTGAGTGAGTGAGTGAGTGAGTGAGTGAGTGAGTGAGTGAGTGAGTGAGTGAGTGAGTGAGTGAGTGAGTGAGTGAGTGAGTGAGTGAGTGAGTGAGTGAGTGAGTGAGTGAGTGAGTGAGTGAGTGAGTGAGTGAGTGAGTGAGTGAGTGAGTGAGTGAGTGAGTGAGTGAGTGAGTGAGTGAGTGAGTGAGTGACTACTTTTTGTCTACATAACGTTTTTATTTTTGTTATGGAGGGGGAGAAAATACGTTTTATGGAAAGACGTTTTTTTACTAAATCGTGCATAGCATCTATGTATTATGCTATACTATGATTATTTTTGTTTTTTTTTCAAATGAGGTTGGAGGTTGTAGGGTGCTTAAAGGTTTAATTGCAGTATTTATGTGTGAAAAATCGCGTTACGGAGAGACGTTGAATAAAAATACTCACTCAAAGACTTACACCAACCTTACATTACTCCTAAACTAGAACACAGTTATTATACTTTTTTTTTCACAATTCACTGCATGAAGGTCTCGCGCAACTGTTTTGCACCAGACAAGTGATATTTTGGTCAGAAAAAATATAGAAATTATCTGAAATTTATAAGGGTTACGGAGAGTCGCTGCAACGTGGGACACACATAAATTGCATAAAAAGTTGTAAAATAATAGAATTATTCACAAAAACGGGTATATAATCTTATAGATAGTGCTTTACACTAACATTATATTAGAAACAAATATAATATATAATACAGGAAGTCTAGAATAAATCGCCTGTTTATGTGTGATTTAAAATGTGGGACAAGGCTTTTTGGCTAAAATTGGCCAAGTTTACATAATATTTCTTTCAATAAACACTTTATGTTAAAATTGTTTGAGTTGTATTGTAAAATTAAGGTCATTCATTGCATTTATGTAATCAAATTAAATCAAAATATTCAATAATAAATATTACAAGGTGCGGACAGTGCTGGTGCTTAAAATTATAGAATCACTCATATAAGCCCTACTGGTGTACTTAACGTTTACAACGCTGAAATATTTTGTATAACATGGAGACAAAAGGGGTTTTTTTCAATCTGAATCATAAATGACTTGGTGATTAGCTTTTCCGCATTATTTGAATACCTATGGTATGGGTGTGCTATCATTATAATTCTTTGTGTGCGTGAATCGACTTTAGTCAGTTGGTCATCGCATTGAAAGGGTTACCTTTAAAACAATGTTGACTTTTAATTCACCTTAAGGGAGGAGTTGCGGCAAAAATTTACATGTGAAGTGGATAAAAATGAGAAAAAAAACGTGGATGCTGAACCCTTTGCCTTTTGAGTCTGCGAGTCGAGGATTTATGGTCACCAACATCCAGATCCAGTCTTTATAAAAGGGGGCAATACGGTACCATCACACTGATTAGTAATACTATTGGAATAATATTCAAAGTTAGATATAATATATCATTAAAGGTCTAGTCAATGTAGGACATGGCTCCCCCAGAATGCAATAGTGTCTGTGGTCATAATAATACTAAAATATGCGTTTCATACCCACGCCGCATTAAGAGCAAGTTCCCAATCATATAAAGTTCATCATACTTTAGCAACATCTATGAGTTAGTAATTCCATCAAAGCTCTTAGACCTGTCTCTTAGCTGGGCGTCGGTTTGCAAGCTAACTGACTTTATTACTGGGGGATTGCGAAACAGTTGACCCCGTGAATGTGTATTAACAGGACAGCCAATACACTCCGCTAATGTTGGTTTAATTTTGGGCCAGCGTCGCAGACGTTGGTCCAACATTAAAACAGCATCGGGTCAATGGCTCGTTTGAGTAGTATCTTGTAATCAGTTTAGTTGCTGATATTAATGCCGTCACCCTGTACTCTATAGGCTACTGAAGGCCTACACGTGACCATCCCACACATGCCCGTTTTGCAGTTGAAGGGATCTTTAACCATCAACGATATTCAACCCTTAAGTCATCTTTTTTAAATTTCCACGCCAATGCGGCGCCAATTCAAATGTCCAGGTGATTAGAAATGAAAAGAAATCCATGGATGTAAAGTGCGCTAAATGCTACAACACAATGTCTGATTTGTTCAGCCTTGGGAGCTAGCCATTGTTTAATGTTTCTTGATTTAACGAGTGAGTGAGTGAGTGAGTGAGTGAGTGAGTGAGTGAGTGAGTGAGTGAGTGAGTGAGTGAGTGGGTGAGTGAGTGAGTGAGTGAGTGAGTGAGTGAGTGAGTGAGTGAGTGAGTGAGGTGAGTGAGTGAGTGAGTGGGTGGGTGGGTGAGTGAGTGAGTGAGTGAGTGAGTGAGTGAGTGAGTGAGTGAGTGAGTGAGTGAGTGAGTGAGTGAGTGAGTGAGTGAGTGAGTGAGTGAGTGAGTGAGTGAGTGAGTGAGTGAGTGAGTGAGTGAGTGAGTGAGTGAGTGAGTGAGTGAGTGAGTGAGTGAGTGAGTGAGTGAGTGAGTGAGTGAGTGAGTGAGTGAGTGAGTGAGTGAGTGAGTGAGTGAGTGAGTGAGTGAGTGAGTGAGTGAGTGAGTGAGTGAGTGAGTGAGTGAGTGAGTGAGTGAGTGAGTGAGTGAGTGAGTGAGTGAGTGAGTGAGTGAGTGAGTGAGTGAGTGAGTGAGTGAGTGAGTGAGTGAGTGAGTGAGTGAGTGAGTGAGTGAGTGAGTGAGTGAGTGAGTGATAGTGAGTATTGATTTACGTCGCTTTCTGCACAATCATGGCAATATCGCAACAGAAGGAGGCCCCAAGTCTGGGCTATGCCCCACTGTTATCGAAAGACTTCAAAGGTTGTTTATAGTACACGGTACCATAAATTGTACTGCACACCCCAGGTCTTTGAACAGTTTGGAGCAATGTATATGCACAACCCCAATGACAAATAACCGACACGGCCGGAATTCGAGCGCAGTTTCTCTGAGTTTCGAGCCACAACCGGACCGAATAAGCCACAACCGGACCGAATGAGCCACAACCGGACCGAATGGCCATCGTATCTGGCTTGAAGCTGGTTCAGCTTCAAATAAATGAAAATGGGCCAGCTTTCTAAACTATGACCCGAGATTATCTAACATAAATAATCTCTGCTATGACTACGGTGTGTTGCTTTATTTGATATCTACACCTGCACATTTAACTTAGGTAATGTGCGACGCATTGAAACTTGACGGGAGAAGAACCACCATCAGTTTAATGAACCACCATCATAATAATGAACCACCATCAGATTTATATAATAATCTTAACATGAAAGTAATATAAATATGTAGCCTAATGTGACAATATTAACATGGTTTATCGTGCGTGGAATATGTAACAGCATTAGCGCATCCATTAAGTTATGTGGAATGTAGGCCTACATAGGCCTATCGTTTTTGTCATCTTGGTATTATTCTAACATTCAAATAACAGTTAATTGCCAAATATATTATAATTATAGACTTTTGCTGGGAATGATTTTTGAAAACGTGGTCCATAGAGGTCTAACAATCGGTGCTAATATATAGTAATAGCTGGAATTGGAGCCGTTGAAAATGTAGGCCTACCTATACATGTTATTCTATTTAAATTTTCACCCGATTGAAGTTGTGTTTCGCTACCGCGACCCACAATCTTAATTTGGTGACAATTAGCCGTATTCGATTAATTGCAAACGAAATATTTGCAAATCTTGATGTTTTAACACACATTTCATTCTCAAAAACCTAATTTAACCTGCCAATAATACAGCTTAAAAATATTATTGTCGTGCTTTGTGTTTTAAGGTATACATTCTTCAATTAAAATAATTCAGTTGAATATATGGCAGCGTAATGTTCTACCTTCGTATCGTCGCCTCGGAGCTAAAGGATCCTATCTGCCACTCTGACGAGTGTCAGATAGGATCCTTTAGCTCCGAGGCGACGGTATGTCGTTTATATATATTACAGGGGCATAGCAAGCCTTTCCCTAGGACTGACATAATAATGTTTAGTTGTGTAGCTCAAGTCAAGCACCTATTGCAATTTATATTATAAATTCCAAAATGATGAAGATATCAACCCTTTATATCCTGCTGAACTGTTTGTTTTTTATTTCTATTTTTGAAAAATAGACATCTTTCTAAAATATGTTATTTTATAAAGTGAACATTTCCCGCAACATACTCCATCGATTCCATTGGCATTTTATTTTATTTAAAACTTGTAATCATGCAGGCCTATATACAGTCCTGGCACTAAGCACAACTATAACAGTTTTTAAATTTTTTTATTAGACAGAGATAAATTACAGTTGTTAGGAATGAAATGAATGTTTGTGGGTGGAAATTTAATATTATTCAGCATGTAAGCCGGTGATGGGTGTTTTGGATGTAGGAATATATAGATGGAGGCTAGATTCAATACCACTGTGGTATAGTTTCATATTCAAGTGCTACATTACTTATTATTTACTGAGGCAAAGAAATGCCGCTACAGTTGAACCTGCTATCAGCAACCACCCTTAGTTTAGTTTAAACATATTTATTTCTCAATTGGAACAGTACCCAAAGGTAATACAATGTGGTTCCTCTCGAGGAGGCGATGTTTATCATGTTGATTTATAAACAAGAGCGGATCATCAGACAGGCACACACAGACAGACTTATAGACCGCCTGATAGAAGTTGGCGGTGGCGTGACGAGGTGTGGGGTTCAGATCGGGAAGAATGGAAAGAAATAATGGTAAACACTATCTGTTAAGGAGTGAAAAGCGGTTACTGGACCGTAGGAACGTGTCCACTGCAGCCATGAGATTGGTGTTGACCAGGTTGTTAGGATCTTCACTGCCGTGAAGTATTACAGTACAGTTAAAAATCAATCCTAGGCCGTTCATTGAGTCTTGTAGCTCGTTTCTGGCTGCGGTGTACAAGGTACATGATAGAAAGAAATGTTCCGTGGTCACAACTTCGCCGCAACAGCATTTAGTAGATTCGGAGACGTGTATTTGTTGATCCTGTCACAGACTGAGTCCCTCCAATCTGTCAAAGGTAGATTCTTATACTTGATCCGTGAAATCATGTATGAATAAATGAATGTCAGTATTTATACATCTTATTTTGTTATTCTTATGTGTTTTTAGTAGAGATTGCTTTGCTTATGATGCGGTGGATTAATGTAATGGTTAACAGTATGATCGTACAAAATGGTCTTACCTACTGACACAACTGGTGGGCCAGATCATACATAATGGTTGACAGTGTGATCGTACAAAATGGTCTTACCTACTGACACAACTAGTAGGCCAGATCATTTATTACTAGGTATGGGAAAGCAGTTATTTGTATTAGTAGAGCTTTGCTCTTCTCTTACGATGGGCTGGGATTAATGAATTTTATTGTCGATTAATTCCACGACAATAACGTTAAATTTGTTCAACTTATAACATATCTAACACCATGTGTGTGTTAAAAAGATTTTTTTTTCATTGCACTATGAAACGTGAGAGAGCTTATTCGACCTCGCTCTCATAAAACCAAAGCTGGTTCTCATGCTTTCTATGTTGTGGCTCCATACCCTTACTGGAATTCCCTTTCTGCAGAAATAAGAACAGCTGAGACGTATTCCATCTTCCTCAAAAAAATTAAAGACTTACTTCTTAGCATCTTGTTTTCCATCATAATAGTCTGACCTCATGTTGCCCTTGCTTTGAGGACTTTGACTGATATCAGGAAGGTTCGCCACAGAAGAGGTTCGCCACAGGAAAGTTCGCCACAACATTGGAAGGTTCGCCACAGCTTTGGAAGGTTCGCGACAAATTGATGTCGTAAGAAGTTTAGCCACAACGTTAGAATGCATTATAAAACAGTAAAAATATAATTATATTGCAATTTTTGAAAATTAGTCATAATTATATTAGATCTGTAGGCCTATATTAGATAAATAATTATTATTGAGATTCGAAAAAATTACGGAAGGCTTTATATATATTATATTATGATTAAATTATTTGCAGTGATCGCTAGTTCACTTGACAAGAATTTTTTACGGAAGGCCTTATATCATGCTAGATTCTGTACGGTATATGATTAAATGTGATTAGGCCTACATATTTATAGTATATGATTAGGCCTAAATGTGATTAAATTATTTGCAATAACATCTACTTAAGAAAAATATCTTTTAACAATATGGTTAAATGTGATTATTTTTTTGCAATAACAGTTACTTAACAAAAATATTTTTGAACAATAGGGCCCACCTGCAAGGACAAATATTAAAATATATCCAGGGGTCTAACTGTGAACTCAAAGCTATAGCCGGTCGTGCAATGTCAACAGTTTCGATGAGTTAATTCGAGTCTTTGGTGAACTCATCTGCTCCACCCCTTGCACCTCAGGTGTTGTGATGAGAATTTTTGTGAGTCGATCGCTAATTCAGACCTGTCAGCGAGAGCCGCTCGCGAAATGTCGACAGCTTCGAGGAGTTGGGAGTCTTTGGTTAATTCGCTCCACTAATGCTCGCGAAATATCAATGAAAAATAGCATGCGTACAAGGGGTCGAAAACGATTGCAATTTATTATTTCATAAAAAATAAACAAAGTATTGAATGTCGCGTTATTCAGTGTTATTCATTCGAATTCCCGGAGAAGGAAGATAAAAAAAGGAACGTGTGTGGTGTTTTGATGTATTAATTGATGTTATTGATAAATTATGTTAATATCGTCACATAGGCCTAGGCCCTATATGTGTTAATTTTATTATATATATTTAGATTATTTATTCTAAAAACTCAGCCACTGACATCACATTTGCGAAGAACAGAAAAAATAAGGTAGCTATCAGTAACAGTATATTTATTTAAACAACTAATCCACAGACATCATAATTTATGGGAAACAGACAGAAAAAACGTTATTATCAGCAGAGAATCCACTGACCATGGACACGATTCTTGTATATGATTTGGTTTGAAGCGCCTCTGAGCTTTTCATACAGGAGTTTAGGTGCATTAGAAGTTTTATCAATATATCTATCTATCATTACAAAATGGCGCTATAATGTCAAAATAATATTAATTATGTTGGTTAAGACAGGCTATGGCATAATGTTGTCAGGATATGGCTTTTAATACCAGACCCACAACATTTAGGTCATTGCAATTTTTTTCAATTAAGCATAGCTCCTTTAGGTTAAGAAAAATATCCAACACCAAAACTGGTAAAAAGGAACCTACTTTTCGAAATAATTAAATTATCGGTAAAAAATGGCGGCAATTTTTATTTCAATTTTCGTTTAACTAAACTTCAATTATCAGCTTTGAAAGGATTTTTTCGAGTTCTCCATACCCTAGTTAGGTTAAAAAGCTGGTTTTCCAACTTTTCTTCAAAAATGCCCACAGGTTTCTGAGATTTTTAAAATATGCCTAGTCTATAATGGGCGATGCATTGAAATTTGATGGGAGAAAACCACCATCAGATTAATGAACCACCATCATCAGATTTATATACTAAATCACCTTAACATAAACGTAAAACAAATATGTAATAACATCCGTAGAATATTTAGCATTAAGCTAAAGTAAGTAAGCCCTAATGCACAGGGGGTCTGAATTAAAAATATTGCCATCATTCTTGCCCAGTGGGCCGGGTTTTTGCCAAGCTTGTCCTGATTGAAGCCGGAAGTACCGTTTCCAGCTTCAAAATATGTCTACAATTCATAAGAATACAAAAATTGAATAATTGTGGTGACGCATGTGTGCACAAAAAGATCGCAATAACAAAAAGATCACAGTAACAAATAGTTTTAATTTGACAATTATAACCACATTTTGAGCTCAACAAATATATAATATCTATAGATTTAACGGTATCTCTTTCGATATTAGCTGATCTTTGCTGGCCTGCTACTAAAATAACCATGCCATATCAGCCTATTACTAACTCCGGTTATTATTAAACAGCTAAGTTGATTTATTTACATTTCGACCACTTCAAGTTGTGTCTCGCTACTGCAACCCACAGCTTCAAATTTCAAAATAACCCATATCTGTTTAACTTGGAACCAAACATTTGCATTTTTTTGTTCAAACGCTCATTTCTTCACCAATATCAGTGATTGGATCAGTTAATAAAATTGAGTAAAAAGGGCTAGATTCATGTTTAGCAGTTTAAGGTCATAGCCACCACATAGGTAGGTGAGGTGTGCAGATACCACTAAATTATTCGATCAAATTCAGAGGCCTCTTATTTGGTGCAAACTGGCCTTAAAAACGCAGGCCTGCCAGGATAGAAGTTAACCCTTGTCCTGCTGAATTGCTTCAATTGTATTTTTCGTCATTTGAAGCTGGAATTGCTAACGCAATTTCCAGCTTCAAATAACGAAAAATATTACTATTTATGAAAAATAGACATGTCCTCAATTAAATTATTGGATCAGCAAAGCGTCTATTAAAAACTATTTTATCAAAATTAAGTGATATTTTTCTTGATCTAAAACATCCTTAACCCCGTATATATCCGGGCATAGCAGGAAAAGGGTTAACATTACACGGTCATCTGTCAAACATAATGTCTGTGATGATGACGGGCGTAAAAATTCATTTCTCAAGATCTCCAACAAAACATCTGATCAGCTTCTGAGTGTTCGCCTATAGAACATTTCTTGTGTCAAGGTGGTGCCGTCATAATGAGACGTCTTTGTGTCAAAGTGGTGACGTTATCAGATACAGATGTCATAAATAAGTCTGTAATTGTGAAAAGTTGGTTGAAATCAGGTCCACGTAGGTGACAAAGTGATGACATCATCCTTCAGCCTCTGTTGCCTGCAAAAAAACATACATCAGGAAATCATTCAAACAAGACTACATAAGTCCAGGAGCTCCCGCTCCGAATTAGAATTTGATTTAAGCAATTTTGTGTAGGGTTATTAATGTAGTCCTAGGCTAGGTAAAAAATCAAGATGCAAGACAACTAGGTCTAAGAAGCTCAGTCTAAGAGTAAGATAAGAACTAGACAGTCTGTCAGAGATTGCAAACCTCCATTAAATTAATGATCCTACGGTTTACCAAATATCAGCAATGTGAAAGTAAATAGTGGCCGATAGGCGGCCATTTTGAATTCGACTGAGTCGAAAGTTTTTAAAAGGCATATTTTGCCATTAATAGACTACTTTTTTGTACTTATCAGTTTCAGTGCTTAGGCCTACAGCCTATTGTTATCGACCTGTGACAACCAACTTGCTGTTTGACACGTCTTACGCAAAATTTGGCAGCGTTAACAGACTTCGAGTTAATTTTTATTACTGTATTTCATGGGGTATAGTATGCACCTGTGTATAGTATGCAGGTACCAATATTAGTACCAGAAAACATAGATAGTACGCACCGGTGGATAGTACGCACCAGGGTGGTGAGTATCTATACACTCTGTCTGGGGTGTGTGTGTGGTATGTCTTTATTATTCAAAGCATTCAAGTACATATTTTTTTGTTTGTGCAGTTAATTAGTGTCATACTGAATAATTAATATTATGTAGGCCTATATGTTTGTAAAACAATTTTGTAACCTAATATAGATCGCTTAATGTATTTAAACTAGGCCTACATGACTGCAGTCTTAATAAATAATGGCCGATAGGGGGCCATTTTAAATTTGATAGAGTCAGAATTTTTCAAGATGCATCCTCAGCTGAAATCTCACATTTCATTCTATAGTAATCGTCTAGCTATCTAGCACGGTTTACCAAATATCGGCCATGTGAAAGTGAATAATGGCCCTGAAGGCGGCCATTTTGAATTTGATCAAGTCAAAATTTTCCAAGATGCATCCTCAGCTAAAATCTCACATTTCATTCTATAGTAATGGTCTAGCCATCTAGCACGGTTTACCAAATATCGCCCATGTGAAAGTGAATAATGGCCGATAGGAGGCCATTTTGAATTTGATCAAGTCAAAATTTTTCAAGATGCATCCTCTCATGAAATCCCACATTTTGTTTCATAGTAATGGTCTAGCCATCTAGTACGGTTACCAAAAACCGGCTATGTGAAAGTGAATAATGGCCGATAGGCGGCCATTTTGACTTTGATCAAGTCAATTTTTTTTCAAGATGCATCCTCTCTTGTAATCTCACATTTTGTTTTATAGTAAGGGTCCAGCTATCTAACACGGTTTACCAAATATCAGCAATGTGAAAGTAAATAGTGGCCGATAGGCGACCATTTTGAATTCGATTGAGTCGAAAGTTTTTAAAAGGCATCCTCTCTCGAAACGTCACATTTTGTTTTATAGTAATGGTCTAGCTATCTGGCACGGTTTACCTGATATCAGGCCCATCAAGGTAAATAATGCTGATTGTCGTCTATTTTGAATTCATAAGTTAAAAATTTTCAGGGTGCATCCTCCCCTGAAAACTCACACTTTGTTTTATAGTAATCAGGTAATGGTCTAGCCATCTAGCACGGTTTACCAAATATCAGCCATGTGGAAATGAATAATGGCTGAAAAGGCGGCCATTTTAAATTTGATCAAGTCAAATTTTTTCAAGATGCATCCTCATCTGAAATCTCACATTTCGTTTTACAGTAATGGTCTAGCCATCCAGCACGGTTGACCAAATAACGGCCATGTGAAAGTGAATAATGGCCGATAAGCGGCCATTTTGAATTTTATCGAGTCGAATTTTTTCAAGATGCATCCTCTCCTAAAATCACACATTTTGTTTTATAGTAATGGTCTAGCCATCTAGCACGGTTTACCAAATAACGGCCATGTGAAAGTGAATAATGGCCGATAGGCGGCCATTTTGAACTTGGACGAGTTGAATTTTTTCAAAATGCATCCTCTCCTGTAGCCTTACAATTTGTTTTATAGTAATGGTGTAGATATCTTGAGCGGTTTTCATGATATTCCACAATATCAGGCCTGTCGAGGTGAATAATGGCTGATAGGCAGCCATTTTGAATTTTATCAACTTCAAATTTTTCAAGATGCATCCTCTCCTGAAACCTTACAATTTATTTGATATTAATGGTGTAGCTATCTTGAGCGGTTTTCATGATATTCCGCAATATCAGGCCTGTCGAGGTGAATAATGGCCGATAGGCGGCCATTTTTAATTTTATCGACCTGAAATTTTTCAAGATGCATCCTCTCCTGAAACCTCACAATTTGTTTTATAGTAATGGTGTAGCTATCTTGAGCGGTTTTTATGATATTCCACAAAATCTTTCAGTCGGATTTACCGATGTTATAAATTAGGTCAAAGTGCTGGGTCAACTTCAAGGTCAAGGTCCAAAAACCTGAAAAGGCACAACTAGGGACCTTAGAGAACATGTATGTGCAATATGACTGTCATCGGCCCAGTACTTTTCGAGATCTGCTCCGGAAACGAAGTGCGCGTCAAAACGTCTAAATAGGTCATAGTTCTGAACCAGAAGTAGGTCAAAGTTCAAATACCCCAAAAGGCACAACTAGACCCCCTAGGGGTGTTGTATGTAAAATTTGAAGACAATCGGACAAGTACTTTCAGAGATATGCTCCGGAAACAAATTGTTTACGGACGGCCCAACGCCGTAACATCATCATTTTCACCTCTGCAACCTTGCGTATTGAATTCAGATTAAAAATCTTTTAACCTGTCCATTAGCCACCTGGAAGTAACCCACATACCAAAAATTGTTATCCTAGTTTATTTTCTTACAAAGTTATAGGCAAAAGAAGAGGCCAAAAAAACGGAGGTAGAATCCATAGCTCCCTCCGTCTCACCTACGGTGACGGCGAGAGCTAATTAGTCAAAGGCAACTATATTTCGATCTTTCCTCCTCACTCATTTTAGCCTGAAGGCCATTAGAAATATTTTATTTCTTAGCGCGGGGATCGACTTTGGTTGTCAGAATCTGACTTATATCATTCTGACAACTAGAGTGGATCCCCACACTGTAAACCTGAGAGTTAAGTTACAGCTTCAGGATTCTAACACTCGCCTTTAGAGCGGCCGTCTGACGTCTCATCTCCTGTATCACCATAGCCAGGGCTTCAGGGTTCACACCACTCTCACACAGCCTGACGCACACAGCCAGCGTCTCCGCGTCCAGCCCAGTGTTCAGCAGCTTAGAAATCTCCAGCAGCGCTGCAAACATATAATTATGAACCCATCAGAGTGGTAACAGTTTAAAGATACTTATTTACAGATTAATGATGTTTAGAAGCAGGAATATGTGCAGTATACTTAAATATTACACAAATAGAATCAATGTATTTTTCTAATCAATATTTTTGCTTGGGGAATGCCTTTGAACCGTCAACAAATCATCGTTAGCCTTAAAGCCGTCCTTTTTAGGGGATTGTGGCGAATATTGGCTTTTTGAAGGTCTTTTTGAAGGTTTTCAAACTTTGACCATCGCGTCCAGAACGGCCCAACCTAAAAACTGGCCATCCAAAAAACGGCTGGACAGCCAGATAAGTCACTGATGCTCATTGATATTCACAAAGCATTTTTAAGCTGTGATTAGAACATCAAAACAGTTCTAATTATAAAACTTTTAGTCAGATTCACATCCCCGGCTCGACAAAACTCTACATACAATGAGCTGCTCACTCCTCTGCATGTAGAGCATTGTCAGAGCTGTACTTTAAAGAAGTAGATGTACCATGGTGAATGATTCTCACTGATTTCTTAGTAGATTCTAAATCAATTCAATGAATTGACATTGTCATGGAATTTGACAGGTCTGACAACTGACGCAAGCATTATTTTCTGCCTATTCTGGTGATGCGGTGACTATAGTCTGTCCAACGGTGGAGGATGGTCCAAAATTAAAGTTAGCTTTTCGGTATCCAGTCAGTCAATTCTCAAGGGATTGTCAATTTTGTAACCATTATTATCTAGTCATTTGGCAACAACCCTAAAAATTTTGCAAAATTCCATTGAAAATTTCAAAAGTAAGACCTTTTGACATGTAATGCAATTCTGAGAATAAACCGGAATGGAAGTTATTGGGTTTATAAATGTTATAGAGGAGCGTCATAAATAAACATTTACTACATGTCAAATGGTCTAACTTTTGAACTAAACACTATTTTTTTACGAAATTTTAAGTATCGATGCCAAATGACTATACCTGCCGTCAGATTAGGCCTGTATCGGGTGTTTTTTTCGAATTTCTTTAAAAGTAACACTGGTAACTGCAATTAATCCAGTAATTCTCCTACCTTGAGTACCTCGGCGCTTAAAAATTACAAAATAAGTACCATTTAACTCAATAATAGGCTATGATTCCACAAGTTTAACAGCCGCATTACGAACAGCGCGCCAAGAAGCGGCCATGTTGTTTGCGTCTGAGATTGGGGGCGTGGCTTGTTTGTGTACGAATATGACGTCACGAAACGTTCGATTTTTTCAATGGGTGAGACGGCTTGCATTTAAACGGGCACTGTTGCCTACTCCTGAAAATCAGACATCATGGAAGTGCATCCACGTCGTTTTAATGACAAAGTTGATATAAAAACGGTTCTAAGAAATATCCTGAAAGAACTTAATAAAGAAGAGAGGAACGGCGGATTGAGAGTGGCACTCAGTAGGCCCAGACAACGTCTGAGTACATACACTGGCTTGTCTGAAGTTTACCTACGGTGAGTTAAAAATGATGAAACACACACCACCTCTACATGCTACACTTGGGCTACAGTCCTGACATAATCATGATAATGTTAATTTCATAGCATGTCATTTACATTTATAGAAAAGATGGGAATTTATGTTAACAAATAAATGGGGACCTACATATATTCAATTTTGTTTAAAATATAATCAAAATGTAGACTACACGATACAATTTATTTTTTCATAAGCATATATATGCCTATCCAATAAATATGTCCATTGCAAAATTATGCCTTATTTTGGGAGAATCTTACAAAATTTCCTCTCACATTATGAGGTCAGTTCAGCTGGGATTCTCGTTGACTAGCCCTAGGCCTACCCAGTATGGTTAATAAAATAATTATTTATTTTCATCCTCAATTGGTCCTTGTATTCACATATTCACAGTTTATATTATCTATAGCTGTCTGTCTTTTTTATATGTCTGTTATATGGTTATTAAAATAATTATTTATTTTTATCTTCTATTTAGCCTTGTATTCAATTATTCACAATTTATAGCATTCAGTAATTCAGTCTTTCAATCATCTTCATACCCAGCAAACACAATATGTAGACCCAGTGTTGGTTCAATGTTGGCCCACCCGCTTCGACGTTGGCTCAACATTGGGTCAACTTATCGTGTTTGCTGGGTAGTCTTACTCTGGCTAATTAATATTTCACTTTCTCCTCATATTAATTAATTTTTATCAATAAATTATGGTTTCTGTTCGCTCCGTCGTAGCCGCCTATGAAAGAAATGATACATGCTTCAGGTAATCAATTGGACATCATCAGTCTGTTTATCATTGCTATAACCTGCTCACCCCTCCGAGTCTATAATGGGCCGATCCATGTGTACACATCCCAGAAGTCGGTCATACAACTTGTACAAGCCACAACATTGCCCGGTTGTTTTGAATCAAGGTCAAGTCATTCAAGTAATATTTCTATCAGCTGATACACAAAATATTCTGACCATATCGGCACGGAAACAAATCGATATATCGCCGCATTGCATTTTTTAAATGCACACAAAAATTGAAAGCAAAATTGTGAGTATTTTTCTCGTAATTCGTAAATTACACCCGATACAGAAAAGCCGGTTTTAATCTGACGGCGGGTATAGTTAGAAAATAGGGTTTACAGAATTTCATGAAAATTGCTTGAGAGTTGACTGACCGCATACCGAAAAGCTCATTTTCATTTTTGACCATGCATCCTCCACCGTCGGACAGACTGTACATTGAGCAAATACGCCTTTTGATTGACGGTGACCAATACTGCATTTAAATTCTTGGCTTAACAAAACTGATCAATAAATCTGATGACTATAATAACTGAGTTAGTCTATATAGCGGCCTATTATCGCTCACTTCGGTCGGAGAGTAGTGAGCGATAATAGGTCTTGACACATTTTAACAGCAAATCGTCACAAAATATTATAAATTAGACTCTAATTAATAATAGTTCACTCAGTTTTTGTTTTTAATAATACACAGCCCTTATCAATTTATCTTTGCCACAAACAAACTAACTTTCCATCGTTTCCCTCGCGGAATTTATTTTTCCTGTCGTGTCCGCCATTCTTTGTTATTGTAGTCCAAACTAAACCTGAGGTCGGCTAATGTTGAGATCTGTGATGAAACTAAGTTCAGATAAGCAGCTGGCATCTCATTTTTTTTTAAATTCCAATTCTGTGAAACTCAATGACTTTAACCTCCTTTGTTTTCACCGGGCTGGCTAATACAATGAAGTATGGGGGGGGGAGTCTTATATAACATTCTTTTAACCGAGTGACGTCACTGAGTTTCACATAATGAAGTATGGGGGAGGGGGTTTTAGGCCTATATATAACCTTGTTTTCACCGAGTGACGTCACTGCGTTTCACAGAACAAAGTTAGTGCAAGCATAACACAATCAACAGAGCACAGAATACACTAAGAAACCTTAAACAAGCTATTCTAAAATAAAACCATAATACATGTTTCGGAAAGTGACCTTACTAGGCTTAAGGCTATATAACCTGACCTAAATTGAGCTGACCTATAGGCCGACATACCTGTGCTCGCCCAGAGTCGTTGTTTACGAGGCTAAACCTGATCTTTGAAAACCATAATAATTCTATATCATTCGAAGCACGTGGGGTTCAGCACTCAGGGTCTCCTGGAGGATTTTGTGTTATGTGGAGAATTGAGAGTGATTTTTTTTTTGGGGGGGGGGGGAGGGGCTGCTGTGCGAGCGGAGTAAACAAATTTTTTTTGGGTGGGAGGGGGTGACTAATTTTAGGCTAAAGGGGCCTCCAGAAAATCCTGAGCATCTTATGAATTTATTTTGATCGTCGCTTAGGCCTAATGACATATTATGATCACACGGGACCTGAAACTGACATTTGCAGTGCAGTGCAGAAATTTATATACAGTGGATAGATGGTGCATCAGTGGCAGTGGGGTTCACATGTGAAGTACAGGTTGGAAAGGAGATGATGGGCTAGGACTTCTTTGAAGGCATGCAGCGTTAGAGTCGCACACAGACTGGGTGGCAATGAATTTCAGTCTATAATTGTTCGTGGAAAGTAGCTTTATTTGTAACAGCATGTTTCTGTTGATGTACTGAGTTGTCTGTATCTGAATCTGTTTTCGTTTATGTTTGAGGTGTGATATGTAGTTCTGAGGCCAGTGAGGGTTATTTGTGAATTTGGTGGGATGGGGATGGAAATTTTCTGGTGGCAAATTCTGTAGAATAATACTACGTCAGACCGAAAGAGAATGCAAATGTAATTGTTTTTGTAAGAAAGAGACGCTTGTGTAGTGTGAATAGTCATTATGAACCAATCTTGCTGCATATAGTGTTGTATTTTATCTTTTTCCGTGTGTGGATCTCAGATGGCTGACGCATATTCAAGTTGAGGTCTGACTATTGTTTTGTATGCCTGTGATTTAACAGTTGTGGAGGTTTCTTTTAAGCATCTTTAGTGTCTTCTGTGCTTTGTTGGTTGTGTTCTGCATGTGTGTTGTCCATCTGTACTCTGATTGTAGTTCTATGCCAAAATATGGATGGTGTCAAACTGGTGTTACCGGTGTGTTGTCCATTCTGTATCATGGGGTGTGTTTCTTTATGTGGTGTGTAAGGTGTGACATTTGTTAATGTTGAAGGATATTTGCCATGTGTGAGACCAGTGAACTAATTTATGAAGATTTTCTTGTAGCTCTAAACACACTAATTTTGAATTTATATCACTGTATAGTACGCAGTCATCTGCAAAAAGCATAACTTTGGAATTGATGTTTTGTTGATGTCATTAATGTAAAGGAAGAGCATGAGAGGACCAGAACTGTTCACTGTGGCACCCCGGAAGTGACTGGTACTGGATTGCTCCTTCAAGAAAAACTTTCTGATTTGTGAATTGAAGTCATCATTCTTTAGTCGTTATTTATCAATTAATCGTTTTTTCCTTGAATTCCATAATTTTGTAACTTTGAGATTAGTTTGTTAAGCGCCACGATGTCGAAAGCTTTTAAAAGTCTATAATGTTTGTCAAGTCAGTCATCCTTTCCTGTGTATATCCAGCCCACGTTTTCTGTGTTTATCAATTTAGGGCTGTAATATATATATGTACATGTATACGTATCCACATCATTTGTGTAGTATAGGCCTACATGTGTGTATGGATAATCTATATATTTTTTACTTATATCCCATTGTTATATAGGGACAGTAGTCAAGTATAAGTGTGTTTTCTTTTTGCAAGTTATATATTTATTTTCTTGTGATTATACTGATTGTATGTATATCGTATGTAGGCTATGTAGGTCACACATATATTGTGCACAAGAACTTTCTATATACTGGGTTCTGGGTCAAAGACTGTATATATGATCGGGAGAGTCTATCCCATCCGGGAGCCTGTAATATACCCAGTATGCCAATATACTGATATATACATCAGTGGAACAGCAGTGCCACTGACAACAGCAACAACAACAGCAACAGCAACAGCAGGATAAATGGCGCTATGTGGAAATCAGCTGACTGAGATAGTGCGTGGAAAGAGCTCTAGGCATCAGGTTGGTTTTTTTATTAGCAGATATGCCACAATTAGGCAGGATTTTATTTCAATGATTTATGTATGTGTTATTGTTCAATATATATAATATTACTATTATAAAGTTGTGTTATTTGTGCAATCATAATTTACCCATCTCAATATTCCTCAGGGCGCTACAGGTCCAAAATATCTTGTTCTATCTACATCAACTGCCAGTTATCTGAGCTGGATAAGATAGGCATAGTGCAAGGTTGGCGCATTTCCGGGCAGGCCTTGACAATGATTATATCTACTTGTTGCTTCTGTTCTATCCTGTGTTTTATTTCTTCTGTGCTGATAAGGAGCTGTAATTAGCCCGAGTGTTGTTATCTGAAGCCGTGTTGGCAATTTTCTAATATATGTTTTGTGAGTCACAATGTTGAATTATGTGTGTGTGTATAATGTGTCCCATTAGTTAGCAAGTGATGGCTGTAAGCTGGGATACCGGTATCAGAGCAGGAAGGTTTCAGATCTGAAAGATCAACTGAAATACAACTTTTGACCTCTATACATGAATTGTCCCAATATAAGAGTGACATCTGGTGTGCCTCAAGGGTCTGTCTTGGGACCAATTCTCTTTCTACTCTACATTGATGACATACCGAATGGAATTTCATCTGGGGTGCCCTTTTTTGTTTACCGCACTAGTCCAGATCCTTATTCAGACTGGCAAACACCCCGGGAAGACCTAGACATATTATCAAATTGGCTTGTGAAATTTAATGCTAGCAAATGTGAGGTGTTAACGGTAACAAAAAAACGTTCTCTTATCAAAACCTATCAATTCTTTTCTCCATGGACAAGCTCGAAAAATTCTAAATCTGCTAAATATTTAAGACTCACAAATACGAAAGATCTAAAATGGAATTACACCCACATTGACAACATTACTTCCAAAGCCGATGGAACCTTAGGATTTGTAAAGATAAATGTTCGAATGAGACAGACCCCCATAAAAACCAAGGCATGCCAGGAACTTATGAGGCTAACTTTCATATACTGTGTCTGGAACCAATACGTGTGCCCAGGAGGCTGCACAGAAGCTTGAATCTGTACAACGTCGGTCTGTACAATGTCGGGCGTCGGGCATGTTAAATTGATTAAATTTGCAGCTATCACAAGAAAGGGACAACATTTTGAAGCTGATCATACTTTACAATATTGTGTACAAGAGTTGTGGCCATACCATCTCGCCCATACCGTCAATCAAAATTAAACCCCTGGATTTCCAACCATACCAAACCAACATAGATATATTTAAATAAAGCTTTTTCGTAAGAACAATTACAACATGGAACAACTTGCCACCTCTAATCCCACAGGCTCCCAGGGTTGATGCTTTTAAAGCCAGCATCAGGGCCCTTACTCCTCTCAAGGAAAATAGCAGCTAGATCCCATGCCAAGGGTGCCAGTCGATTCGCCCCAAAACCAACTCGCCCCAACGAACTAGCCCCACATATATGCCAACTCGCCCAATCAATTCGCCCCACATTTATATCAACTCGCCCCACATTCAGATCAACTCGCCCCACGTATGTACCAGCTAGACCCACCCAAGTACAACCAGTTTGGCGATGTTCAAAATTATTTGTTATGTTTATGAATTTAATATAATTAGGTCTTCGTAGTTGACATTATTATAAATTATTGTTATCAAAATACAGTTGTGGCTCATAATTTTCTAATTATATAATTCATGGGAAAACTAGTACTCTAACGTCCATATTTTAGTTTCAATGGGCTGTACCTCTCATTATAATTAGCTCAATGGTCTGCACCCCTTTTTATAATTAGCTCACATATTGCCGCTAATTGACTCAAGTTACCATTATTAGGCATATGACACACACTTCTCTACACTTTGCACAGCTTCTTGAAATCAACCAAGTAAATATTTGCTATTTTTTTCTTCTAACGTTCCCAACAATCATGAATCAATAAAAAACGGAATATGAGGTTGTTTCAATTTATCTCCGATTTTCAGAGCGATAAATATATAATCATATCAAATGACCGCTATACAGTGTCATTAGATAAATGCCTTTTTTATGTATTACATTAAAACTTTATTAAAGGTGTAGTCAACTGTCAAAATTCGCGGGTCCCCCAGAAGGCAATAGTGCCCGTGGGTAAGCCAAGGCCCTATTCCATAATAATACTAAATATGAGTTTCAAACCCAAAGCCTCATTAAGAGCAAGTTCCCAAATCACAGCAAGTTCATATATACTTGAGCGACATCTATGAGGTAATAATTCAAAGCCCTTGTCTTTTGCCCCAACTTGGTCGCCTACTTGCAAACAAACTGACTGTATTACTGCGGGGATTTGGAAACTGCTTAACCCCCAAGTTTGTATTGTCACCCAGTAAACACAAAACATTTGTATGACTTAATGCAATGTTGGACCAACGTCGAAGACGTTGGGCCGACATTGCATAAATGTCATACAAATGTCTTGCGTTTGCTGGGCAGGAGGACTTCCTCTCAAACATTGTACATTTATCTAATGTTGGTTCAATGTTGGGCCAGCGTCGCCGACGTTGGCCTGACATTAAAACAGCATTGGATCAATGCCCCGGTTAAGTAGTATCTTGTAATCAGTTCAGTGGCTATATTAATGCTGTCAATCTGTACTCAATAGGCTACTGTTGGCCTACACTTGACCGTCCCAGGCATGCGCGTTTTGAAGCTGAATGATTCTTTAACATATACTGTTGTTTGTAAGTAATGTGAGTTATTATATAATAGTTCTAAAATTATACTTTGAATAAACAGATTAGCTAAGTCCCTGCTTATTAAGATATGGTGGCGTAAACTTTCTCAGGAGTAAGGGGTGCTTGATGTTCACATTGAACAAATTTGTGCCACGGGGGTCTTATTAGTCCAGCATCTAAAATGTGTTGTTCATTTTCACTACATTCCTATCCTCTTAAATCAACGAGAAATAACTGCAACGTGTTAATTTTCTAATGTCATTACTGAAAAAAAAATATATATCATTTAATCATATAGGCCTATACGTTTGTCAGTATGTAATGTTTATGTGTCATTAGTAATTATATCATTATAGATACTGATATTTTTTAAGCTTACTTCTGACAAAATCAATTATTTAACTTGTTAATTCAACTATTAGCAGCACTGCTGTCAGATAAACAGCCGACTGTGGATCAGTCATTGCCTAACACATGGCACACAAATTAACGCAGCGTTTACGCTCAACAAACCATCTATGCAACCCTTTCTGTTTAATTAATATACATAAAATATATGAAGATTTCAACTAAATGCCATATGTTGTATTTTATATTTGGCATAGTGTAATATAATTTAATTTCGCGGGTATTTAAACAATTTTGTGGTATCTGGTATTTGCGCAAAAATATTTTTGAGGTTGTTTTGTTTTGCCTGGAGACATTAAATTGTCATCATCCTTCCCAACTGGTAGGTCTAATCACAATGAGGCAACGCCGTAAGTAAACATAACAGGTGGATATATGTCACTAATTATTCGGGGGAGGGAAGGGGTGGGGGGGGGGGGGTACCGACCATTGCGGCTAATCACCTAGAGACGTGCAATTTATTAACCCTATCAATCCAACAGGTTATCATTCAACTAATTATTATTCTGATGTTAGTGTCAACATATTTTATTAACAATTGAAGCAATACATATGTAATAAAGTTTTCCTGACATGTAAACAAAGTGATATGGTATTGCAGCACAAAAGTCATTATACATTAAATCATTGATATAAAAAATTAGGAATAGTTAAGACAATTATTGTGAGACTCATGACACATTATTCAGCATGTTAAATCACTCGGTGGTGGTAACATTATTCTGATGTTAATATACAGTCGTTTCAGTTACAAATGTGTCAATATATTTTGGGTTTAATTATAGTATTTTAAAAAGGCTAGTATGGTTACGATGCATTTGAATCTGGTTTAAAACAGAAAGTTTCAAAGGCTAGAAAAAAAAAATATCGCCAAAAGGAAAGGCAGAATAAATGAACACTGAGATAGTTTTAAAGTTTCGGACAAAACAGCAAATGTGTTATGGTATGATCTACATTATGTATATATATACATAAACATATGGACCTTACATTATGCTGGGATTATGTTGTGAACTATTATTTGTCATGTGCTTGCTAAAAACAATGGGCGAGTTGGTAAAAAGAGTGGGGCGATTTGGAAAATCTTGCAGTGAGTTGGTCAGATAAGTGAGAGTTGACAAAAACATGGGGTGAGCTGGTAGTAGAATTGGGGCGAGCTGGTAAGAGAAGTGGGGCGAGTTGGTATGGGCGAGATAGTAATGGGACGATTTCATTAGTAGGGTGGGTGAGCTGGTTTTGGGCGAATCGACCGTAAATCGCCTACAAGAGAGTCTATAAAAACAAAACAATTATCTTGAGTATAAACGATGAAGAAATAGGGTAGACTAGCAAAAAAGATAAAAAAATAATAGAAAAATAGTCCCCGAATTCCGAGGCCCGGCTTTAGGCTGTTTGAGTGCTATTGACAAATATTCGGCTTATTATTTTGTAAACATATTTGTCTTATAGTCTGTCCGACGGTGGGGAATGGTCCAGAATGAAAGTTAGCTTTTCGGTATCCAGTCATTTAATTCTCAAGGGATTGTCACGAAATTTTGCAACCATTATCATCTAGTCATTTGGCAACATCCCTGAAAATTTCGCAAAATTCAATTGAGTATTTCAAAAGTTAGACTATTTGCCATGTAACACAATTCTGAGAATAAACCGGAACAGAAGTTAATGGGTTTATACATGTTATAGTGGAGCGTCATAAATAGACATTTACTACATGTCAAATGGTCCAACTTTTGAACTAAACAATATTTTTTTACGAAATTTTCAGAATCGATGCCAAATGACTAGAAAATAAGGTTTACAAAATTTCATGAAAATTGGTCGAGAATTGACTGACTGGATACCGAAAAGCTAACTGTCATTTTGGACCATCCTCCACCGTCGGACAGACTATAGTACTCTTCCTCATGGGCCAGAATTCTAAATGTCCAGGATATAATAAAGGAAAGTACCAAGAATATATCTTCAACGTTTATTCCTTCCACCACCATCGCTCCAGTCCGTACAATGCAAAGTGTGATGTCCTTCTAGTTTGGGGCCAACATCGCCAGTGCTGGCCTTCCAGTACATTGCCAGTAAATCGTGCTGCGGCGTGTCTCGATCTACGGTACCGACCGTACACACGATGTAGGCCTACGGTACATAGTACCCACTCAATTCTGGTTCATTGTTGGGCCAACGTCGCAGCCCATTGCTGGATCAATGCTGCCTAATTGCATACGACGCTTAATTGCATACGACGCTGGTCCACCACTACTTCAACACTTGGTCTGCTGTATAGGCCTACGACGTGTCATTCATCCAATACTGTTTCAATGTTGGCCCAACGTCTTAGTCTAGACGCTGGCCCATCATTGAAACAGCATTCGGCGATTGGCCTGTGTTTTCTGTGCTCTTGCAGCACTGTCATGTGGGTGACGCTTTCATCCTCCCGTCGCCAGAAAAGCCAATACCCAGATTAGACGATATATTGGCTTAATGCTGATGTAATGCTGGGCCATTGTCTGTGACGCTGGACCAAGATTATTCCAACCAAAACCCTTTAAGCGTTTAATGACGAATATGATCGTGAATTTATTTTTCCTCAACACTTTTTAAACACGTAAGTTAGACCAACTATTTGATTTAGCGACCTCAAACGGTATATTAGCGCTAACGTTATATTTGACATGTTCATAAGGACTGTTTCTCAGACATATCAATCGTTCCCTAAACACGCAAAATTAGGGCACTAACATTAGCTCATTGCAATAAACTTAATAGGCTTCTGGCCTCGGACCGGGCCTGAAATTTTATCAAATAATTCGACTTCAATTTTGCTTTAATAAACTAGACTACAGCGGATGCGGTTATGGAATCAAGAATTGTCTGTATTATAGCATGTGCCGTAACACGTGACCGGTAAATTCGAAATCAAGCAAGTCTGAACAACACAGTCTCACAGTCCACCGAAAGTTACTGTGGAAACGGCAGTTGTTAGTTAACAACACACCATTTTACGAAATATATTTTGTAATAAGGAACAATAAGTTTTTTTCCCTAACGTTATGTTTGGCTCAAGCCTAGAATAAAAAAATAACCCAAATCTTAGGCGCACATAATTCAAGTCTTGTTTGTTTGTATCATCATGAAATTGTAACATGTTTGTTTGGGATAGTTACCCCTGAGTGGGGCTACCCTGGCCTTTCGACATTGTCGATCGCTCTCTATGTCCCGGCAAGGATCGAATGGGTAAATCATCGAATGTATCTCTTGAAAAGATGTCAGAAGAAGTCATTTTGGTGTTTTTTTCGTGTTTTTTCAGGATTTATGTGAATTTGTGATACAGTGCATACACTGCGATAAAAGTCTAAAAAGACATATTTTTCTGGAATTTGTTTGTTTCTTTGCTCACTATTACTGGTAGAAATGAAGCCATCATTGTAGACCTAAAAGTACCAGGCTATTTGTTTTGAATAGCACTTTTATCACCTGTTTCTGTTACACAACTTAATATTCTCCACTTTTAGGATGAAAAAGATTGCCTCTGTTATCTTTCCATACAGTGCACCATACAGAAATTTGGCAGGTGTCCCAAGAGATCAGCTGAGAACCTGAAGCTGCCGCAACACAAGCTATCAATCCAACGCTGACACAACACTGGGCCAGTCTTGGCGATGCTCATTCAGCCACTTTCAATGACCCATGTTGACTTGCTGGCCGCTATATCAAGACCACACAGACACAGTTTCAAACATTTGACTGTGGATGCCGCCGATAAACTGATGGTTTGATGTTCGGCCACTGTTGTAGACAGTGGGCGAGCATTTTAAACTAACAAATCTGAAATGTTACTTGCCAACAGGACGGCTAACAAAAAAATAAATGAATAATTATAATCATTTACAGATGAGGTAGAGTGTCTATTCTCAGAAACTGAACGGCCTTGAAGGCGTGACCTTGGGTGCGAACTAGGTGATAGAAAGGCAGTTTGGTCCTGATTTTTCACTATGTCAAGTATAAAAAGAAGCGACGCTAAAACACATCTCCCGAAGTAACATTATGCTTTATGTCGCTATAAACATGACAGTCTAATAGGAAAATTATCTCTTTTCATTCATATTATGTTTTTTTCACTCCGGAGAGATTGTATGTAGGCTAAAAACGACATTTACTCAACACGGGAGCACAACTTTTAGGAGTGCTGTGTGTAAGTTGCCATGGTGGCACGTGTGACCTCGTCTGTTCAAAACCAATCATGTTGCCGTCTTGTTGCGTGTCACACCATGCACTCGGGGTCACGAGGTCAACGCATGATAGGCGCGTGGACATGTACTGTTTAGCACATAAAATCTGCCATGTTCTTAAACTTTGTCTGCAATTTGCGTGCATATAATATAATTTTTTATGGTTTTCAGTGTTTCTATTTGCGGCTAAATATATATTAAAATACACATTGGTTTTGAAATGTTATTTTATGACGCGATTCTGGCAAAAACGGGGATTTTCAAGGGGATGTCCCAACTTTTAGACATTAAATCAGTACATTGAAGTATAATTCCTTTGACAGCCCAGGCGTTGTTATCACCTAGTAGCTGTCCCGCAGTAAATGCTGACCTGTGATGACGTAACACGGTTTCTGAGAATATTGTACAGCCCTTTATACTTTACACCTTACTAATTGGACATAACTACATTTAAATCAGTTAACCTATAAACATTATTCTACAGATTAAAGATTTGTCTTTAGGGCCTACAAAAAATTTGCTCTCAGCTACATGTCCCTTATCAATATCAGGGTTTCCCCCAGAAATGAATGTAAGCGTAGTGGTTTTCTAGAATAATACGAAAATTTGAGAGCGCGAATTACGCGCCGCTATTACAAAGTAAGGGGGTTTGGGGGCATGCCAATATTACTACCAATATATTCCATATTTTATGGTCTTTTTTAAGCTCTTTAATATTTGTTTATAACATTTTAAGGCTATTGGGCTGAAATATGTGATGGAATTTGGCTGATAATGGCCTGAAAAAACTGCAAAATACATGCTAAGCGGGTGCCCATAGTCATGCTAGTTGGAAGCTCAAAAAAGGACCCTGTCCCAATTCCGGAAGCTCAAAAAAGACACCCTGTGCCAAAGCTGGAAGCTCAAAAAGGCACCCTGTCCAGCGGCATATCTTCAGTAGGCCTAATCCCAAGGATGCGGGCGTCTTCGACGCTGGCTCAACATTGATACAGCATTGGGTGAATGTCCCGTGTTTGCTGGGCTAGGCTAGAGCAACTGTGCTGAACGTGCGCGTGTTCAGTCAGATCAAGGAATCTCATTATCAAGGAATATCGCCTATAGATTCCTTGTCAGACAAGACACGCTCGTCCCTAAGCCAGTCAGTGTCTGTAAACCAGTTGATTGTCGCCGCACGGCGATAATGCTACATGTTATCTGTGACTGTGGGTGAACTCAACCATTTTATATTTTCAGGCATATTTTATTGTTTGTTCCCAATCAGCTCCTTATTGAAATAAGGGAGATTTGAAAATACAAAATAATAATAATGTGAACCCAATCTCCCAATTTTAAAGATTCATACGTGAATAACACAACATGACATATTATTAGCGAGATTATAAACTTGGGAACACACTGTTTGTGTATATAGCAGAGCCAGGGTGCGCAGGCTACTTAATTTTAGAGGGGGAGTATCATGTTGTTAATGGGGGATCCCGCAACCTGAAACCACCCATGTAATGATGGCATTGAAACACGCGTTATAGGCCTCACAAGGTAACCTGTTAAAACTTTTTATTAATGTCAGCTTCCGTGGCATAGCATGGATATGGCTCGATCTATTATAGAAAGTGATGGAATAACATAGATTCATCACTGACCATGTACACTTTTTTTAAATGTACAGATATAAAATAATATAAATGATCAACTTCGGTTTTGTTTATCATTAATAGATTACGGACTATGCTTTAGACATATTAAAATAACCTTGAAAAAAGGTTGTAGGAAAAGTACCACACTCATGGGTCCAGAACACTCGGCACGCAGCGGACAGGCAATATCACACACACTTATTCACAACACTAATGTTGGGCCAGCATCGTAAACGATGGCCCAACATTGTATCAACATTGGTTCAATGTTTCGTGTTTGCTGTGGTCACGGTACATGCAGTAGACAGCGTGCTGCCCAGGACCACGTGTGATAACCATTGCGCGCGCTAAGTGAGGTCATACACTATACACCTCTGCTCTAGTCAGCCCTGGCTCTAGTGGCTGTCAGCTGTAGTTTTACGGCAAGCGTAGCGGCAACTATTAAAGCGTATCGGTAAAGCAATAAAGCGTAGCGGCAATTGTGTAAGCGTAGCGGCCAAACAGTGAAGCGTAGCTGGGCTGCTACGCTATAACTTTTAGGGGAAACCCTGAATATAGGTTACAATCAGCGGCCCGGTCGAAAAGTGATGTTGAATTTTTTGCTGGAGTTATTGATGTAACTACAGTATATTGCAAAACAGGGCTACTATATTTTTAGCAGGGCCACTAATATATGAAAGTTAGTGGCCCTGCTGGCCACCAATGATTTGCCATGAATTTTCACCCCTGATTGGAGAATTAAAAACATTATTTGTTTTGAATGGCACTTTTATCACCTTTTCCGGGGGTTCCCATCATTAGATTTCTCGCAATTATGAAAAATAGTGCTAGCTCTCGCCTTTAATTCTGTAATTGTTGCATCAAGTGCTTGAAGAGGTAAGTGAAACAGGCATGCTGTGGCTCCTTCTGATATTTTTTTTTAGCAGGAGCCATTTTAAAAAAAAATTGTAAAAAAAAACAAAAAATGAAAATCGACTAGTATGTCCACTGTCCTATGAGGAAGTTCTGGAGAACATTATCAAGGCCGTTCAGACAGAACAATGTGGGAATCTCTAAGAATTGAGATACCCGGGAAAGGCTGCATTAGTTTTCCTAGGGTAAGACCTGGGTGAAGTTTTGTTTGCCGGCCCTACGCTTCTTCACGGGACGCACTGAGGGTGAAAATGGAAGTTTCTTAGCCATTAAAAAGAAAATCCACCAAAAAATTTCTTCTCCCATTACCCCCTCGTGAACTCTCAGGAACTTTTGGGAACATTCATCTCAGTAGTTTTCTTCAGCTGCTTTAAAAAGTTAAAGTGTCCCGGTGATGTTTTGGATTCTGTATCCCTATTGCAGTGTGAATAACTAACTGATTATACCACTCGCCCATTCGGGCGAGTGCAGTTGAAGTGCTACTCGCCCAGTAAAATTTGAACTCGCCCGAAACAAGGGGCACTAAGCTAACTCTTAAAACTGTGCCAGCGTTCAAGAGTCGGCTGGTCTACCAGCCTCTTTCTCCCCTGCAGCCTGATACTCCACATTGGAGGTGCTGCTGGAGTACAAAGTTCTAATTCAACCAAGTCTAAGACGTGTTTAATCATTGGAAAATTGACAAAAAACTAATGACTTGTAAATAAATGTAACAGGATATGTGAACATATACATTATAGTGACATATATGGACATGTATAATCCTTTAGTTGGCAGTTTAATTATAAACATTTCATTTAGTGGTGGGCGTTAATTAAATCATACTGTCTGTGACGTCTTTTAACAATGTTTACATCTAGTTGCAGGACATTGTAACAACACGCGTAGGCCTACTCGTCAACAAATGCAGGTGTGCGCACGCATGTCTGTTACAATTGACCCTATAGGGGGGTGACACAATTGACCAATTGCTCAGACAAGTGCCGCATACTTAGAGCTCAGTGCATGCGTACCGTGTCAGCGATGCATACACATGCAGGCCTGCCGACTCCAGGCAGTCATCGCGCTGATCCGAAAATCTCCAATCGTGCCGTAATTTCGCCACTCTTTTAGAACCTCGCAGGTCACGATTGCGTGACATGAACTAATAGTAAAACAAATCTATCCTGACAAATTATTATTTTCACAGCAGACTACATGTTTAAATTACGGAAAAATATGCACTCGCCAACCTGGGCGAGTTCGTGGCCAGCCGAACTCGCCCGTTTTTTTTCCTACTCGCATTGGCGAGCGGGCGAGTGCCAATCATGCACACTGCTATTGCCAATTGCAACATTCAAGGTCACAAGTTTTGGATGTTTTTGCAATTAAGCTTTGATTTTGAGCTAGCACAGCATTTTTCTTGCTCAGTGAAAACTGTGGAAGGTGATCAAATATTTATTTTATCATGTCAGCAGTTACGAAAAAAGGGTCAGCATAATTTTATTGGACAATTTTAAAATTTATGTGATGTACCTACTTCAGATCTATGTATAAAGTTGTTCTCTGCACTGAAATAATTAAAAATTTGTAATGACGATAGACCCATAACCATAATAACATCTATAGGTACCGGTATTCAAATAAAACGGAAAGAGCAACTAAGACATTTATTATGATTTCAGATTGCTAAAAATCCTTTGGTCTCAATAGCTTATACAGAAATATTTCAGTGTTGTAAGCTGGAATTGCTAATGTAATTTGCAGCTTCAACTGACGAAAACGACTTAAATTTATGAAAAAAATAGATATCTCCAATGTTTAATTATTGGATTGGATGACGGGAAAAACGTCTAGCAACCTCAAATTTTGGATGGCTGCAGTGTCCAGGGGCCATCATAATTCGATGTAGGTCTATGGATATTAGCTTGTTCTCCTAATAGCACCGTGACACAGGACAGACACCTGCATACACAATACTCAATGGCAGGAACACCGGCATCAGTACAGCTTTGCAAAACCAAAGGGCAGCTGAGTAACTGATTACTAAGTAAATTAAGCAGATACTGTATTTTCATTTTCCACGGCAGAGTGGATATCATCTGGACTGTCTGGTTTTTGGCCGACAACCCGATGCCTACATAGGCTACATATACACTGTTTAAAATGTAATCAGTCAGATTTTATAATATTTATATTTCGCCTACAATTTTATATAATTGTAATACATCTATTACAAAGACCATATTTTGATATCGTCGTGCTCAAATATGAACATTCCAAGATGAAATGTGATTGTAAATTATTTGCAGACTGGCCGCATTGTCTAGACACAAGAGGTGTGTGGCTGTATAAGGTGTCAGGGTGTAATAACTACTGATACGGCACATGCTACACTGCGACAACAGCAGTAGGCGTTAATGTTATCCCAGCAATATGGACATTCTGAGGCCTACACATATAGAATTTGCCATAGGAAATATGATCAGTGATCAATATCTTGTTATATTTCGTGAACGCATTTCTCTCATTCCAATACATCTTAATAAAATATCATGTTCAGATAGGCCTACCGTTTTCCACAATTGAACACTCCCATATAAAAGGTGATCTTAGATTAAATCATTATTAATATAAATGAACAGCGGAGTGTGAATTGGTTGCAGACTAACTGTGTCATTTATCTGCCCGTAGTTGTCAAAGTTGCCGCGCACGTCGTTGTCTTTTTGCGGGACATAAGACTGGGATTACCAGCAAACACGACATGTTCACTTAATGCTGCAACAATGTTGTGTCAGCGTCGCAGATGATCATGATGATGGCCCGACATTGTACCACGACTCACTGTCCAAGGTGGCTTAAGGGTTGGGCCAGCGTTGTACACAGTGTCCTAACTTTGACCCAGCATTAACCATTTTGTTAGTATATCGTGCTCATTGTGTGCATTATCACAATCTTCGCGAGGCCTACTCACCAAACACGCTGACTGGCCTATGTTTACAGATACATTTTACACACACTGATCTTACTGCTAGAGCGCTTAATTTTTAAATTAAATTCTTCATCTATGTATAATACGAGGTGCCTTTTTGTGACTTGAATAAGTAAGAAAAAACATATCATACGCGGGGATTTACAGTTATCAATTTTAGTGATCTCTCTATTGATCTAAAACATGCTTAACCCTTTCACCACTAAAGCCCGTTTTTATGTGCTGAATGTTATGGCATTCAGCACATAAAAACGGGCTTCAGTGGTGAAAGGGTTAAAAATATATGTACGGTTCCATCAGCACAAGGGTTAATCAGTTTAGTGAAGTTTCAAGTACCGATACTAGTACGCTTACATGTGTAAAATAACAAAAAAATAGATATCAACACCTGCCATGAGTAAAACACTGCAATCATTTTGTTACAATATGGACAACTAGTGTGACAATCAAGCATTCTACACAGGGTGGCCGCGTGTCTTTAAAACTCTTTAAAACTCTTTAAATTTGTTTTCGAAAAATAAGGCTTTTAAAAGTCTTTAAAAATGGAAGTTGGGTATTAAAGAGGTCTTATTTCTTACATTTATTTCAGTTTTTTAAATGCAGTAATTTTCACGTTCATTGAATTTTTTCCCTATTCCTCAGTGATCCAAGTGAGGCGATATCTGAGGAACTGGTAATAATTTTAGGTTTTGGAGTCGTTAAAAAGGTCTTAAAAATGTCTTCATTTTTTATTGCATTGAGTTGGCATACACCCTGTCTACAGTTGCAGTCAATTAATATATATGCCTCATATCAGGGTTCGCACTGGTCCTGGAAATCCTGGAAAATCCTTGAATTTGCAAAATAAAAATCCAGGCCTTGAAAGTCCTGGAATTTTGTTGAAAGTGCTTGAAAGTCCTGGAATTTTAAATAATGAGAAACGAGATGGCAAAAATAGTATTTGCTAGAGTCTAATAATTAAGTTACCCTTTTTAGAACAAGTTGAGATAGATCTAGCTGCCCAATTTTATTATCAATTTTAAAAGATATGTAAAATGTAGATTCAAGTTGTTTTGGGGAAATAAATGTACGAGTTATTGTGTACACGTAAGCAGTCCTTGAAAAATCTTATTAGGTCCTGGAAAAGTCCTGGAATTTTGTTTCTTCATGGGAGTATGAGCCCTGTCATATATACTCCTGGCCAGATTACCAATTATGTTAAGAGAACTGTGATGTGTTTTGTGATATAATGCGCCAAGTACAGTCATAATCGTTTTTATTTTGTTTTATTATCTGATCACGTCAGAATGAAATGAGTGTTTGGATCAAGATTGACAAACTTTTTTTATGTGTAGTCTCAAATTAAACAAATATTCAGGTAGTTTTCATACACTTTTTCCCTCCATTTTAACTTTGGTATTCTGATTAATGTATATTAATAAATATTCCGCTAATTATCAATTATTTCAAATTTGATTAGCAAATGGCCAGAATTGCATAGCTCATCGCTATGCTATATTGAACAAAATTCTTTTTGCCTTAATGCCTTAAGTTATAAAATTTATATTTTCATCCACTGGAAGTTGTGTCTTGCAATTACTCATATTTGCTTAAGTTGAGACCATACATGCCTAGGGCTACCATCTTTTCATGTTGAGCTACCAGAAGTTGTTCATTTTCGTCTCTATACTAGTTAAGTAGTCCAGTAGCCATGCAAGTTATCTTCGCTACCAAAAACAATAAGGATTTTTTGCACATTTTTAGCTCCCGCCGTCACCGTAGGTGAGACGGAGGGAGCTATGGATTCCGCCTCTGTTTTTTTTTACCTCTTCTTTTGCCTATAACTTTGTAAGAAAATAAGCTAAGATAACAATTTTTGGTATGTGGGTTACTTCCAGGTGGATAATGGACAGGTTAAAATATTTTTAATCTGAATTAAATACGCAAGGTCGCAGAGGAGAAAATGATGATGTTACGGCGTTGGGCCGTCCGTGAACAATTCGTTTCCGGAGCATATCTCTGAAAGTACTTGTCCGATTGTCTTCAAATTTTACACACAACACCCCTAGGGGGTCTAGTTGTGCCTTTTGGGATATATGAACTTTGACTTACTTTTGGTTCAGAACTATGACCTATTTAGACGTTTTGACGCGCACTCCGTTACCGGAGCATATCTCGAAAAGTACTGGGCCGATGACAGTCATATTGCACATACATGTTCTCTAAGGTCCCTAGTTGTGCCTTTTCAGGTTTTTGGACCTTGACCTTGAAGTTGACCCAGCACTTTGACCTAATTTATAACATCGGTAAATCCGACTGAAAGATTTTGCGGAATATCATGAAATCCGCTCAAGATAGCTACACCATTACTATAAAACAAATTGTGAGGTTTCAGGAGAGGATGCATCTTGAAAATTTTCAGGTCGATAAAATTAAAAATGGCTGCCTATCGGCCATTATTCACCTCGACAGGCCTGATATTGCGGAATATCATGAAAACCGCTAAAGATATCTACACCATTACTATAAAACAAATTGTAAGATTTCAGGAGAGGATGCATTTTGAAAAAATCAACTCGACCGAGTTCAAAATGGCCGCCAATCGCCATGATTCACTTTCACATGGCTGTTATTCGGTTGACCGTGCTAGATGGCTAGACCATTGCTATAAAACAAAATGTGTGATTTCAGGAGAGGATGCGTCTTGAAAAAATTCAACTCGATAAAATTTAAAATGGCCGCTTATCGTCCATTATTCATTTTCACATTGCCGATATTTGGTAAACTGTGCTAGATGGCTAGACCATTACTATATAACGAAATGTGAGATTTCAGATGAGAATGCATCTTGAAAAAAATTGACTTGATCAAATTTAAAATGGCCGCCTTTTCGGCCATTATTTATTTTCACATGGCTGATATTTGGTAAACAGTGCTAGATGGCTAGACCATTACTATAAAACAAAGTGTGAGTTATCGGGGGAAGATGCACCCTGAAAATTTTAAAATTACGAATTCAAAATGGCCGACAATCAGCATTATTTACCTCGATAGGCCTGGTATCAGGTAAACCGTGCTAGATAGCTAGACCATTACTATGAAACAAAATGTGACGTTTCGGGAGAGGATGCCTTTTAAAAACTTTCGTCTCAATCGAATTCAAAATGGCCGCCTATCAGCCACTATTTACTTTCACATTGCTGATATTTGGTAACCGTGTTTGATAGCTGGACCATTACTATAAAACAAAATGTGAGATTTCAGGAGAGGATGCATCTTGAAAAAAATTGACTCGATCAAATTCAAAATAGCCTCCTATTGGCCATTATTCACTTTCACATAGCCGTTATTTGGTAACCGTACTAGATGGCTAGACCATTACTATAAAACAAAAATGTGAGATTTCAGGAGAGGATGCATCTTGAAAAAATTCACCTTGATCAAATTCAAAATGGCCTCCCTATCTGCCATTATTCACTTTCACATGGCCGATATTTGGTAAACCGTGCTAGATGGCTAGACCATTACTATAGAACGAAATGTGAGATTTCAGCTGAGGATGCATCTTGGAAAATTTCGACTTGATCAAATTCAAAATGGCCGCCTTTAGGCCATTATTCAATTTCACATGGCCGTTATTTGGTAAACCGTGCTAGATGGCTAGATCATTACTATAAAACAAAATGTGAGATTTCAGGAGAGAATGCATCTTGAAAAAATTTAGACTCGATCAAATTCAAAATGGCCGCCTATTGGCCATTATTGACTTTCACATGGCTGATACTTGGTAAACCGTACTAGATGGCTAGACGATTACTATATAATGAAATGTGAGATTTCAGCTGGGGATGCATCTTGAAAAATTCTGACTCGATCAAATTCAAAATGGCCCCCTATCGGCCATTATTTACTTTCACATGCCCAATATTTTGCAAACTGTGTTAGATGCTAGTCCATTACTATAAAACAAAATCTAAGGTTTCGGGGGAGGATGCACCCTTAAATTTTTTAACAAGTTTATATCGAATTCAAAGTGACCGTAAATCAGCTACTAGTTACCTCGATTGGCCTGATATAGGGTAAACCGTGCCAGATAGGTAGACCATTACTGGGATACTGATTAGGATCTTTAATTTCAATGGAGGTTTGCAATCTCTGACAGACTCTCTAGTTCTTATCTTACTCTTAGACTGAGCTTCTTAGACCTAGTTGTCTTGCGTCTTGATTTTTGACCTAGTCTAGGACTACATTAATAACCCTATACAAAATTGCCTTAATCAAATTCTAATTCGGAGCGGGAGCTCCTGGACTTATGTAGTCTTGTTATGTTTAGTTTAACTCTTACTGCGCGGGGATCAACTTTAGATTTACAATAAAAAAAATTGTTTCTGTGCACGGCGCATCAACCCTTTAACACCTGAAATGAGCGGGAGGTTTGCTGGTAATCACCAGCTATTGTTTTAAAATTAATTTATTTTGAAAAATAAATGTTTTTTCATGTCCCAAAATTTGGACAACTAGAAAATCTTGCGGACAACCTGAAAAGTTGACCTGGTGGTCCGGTACACAACCAAGCTAACAATCCTTTTTTCGTTCCCTGTGAGGGTGGACCCAATGAGCCATAGACTCATTTGCCTTAAGGTTTTAAATATACTGTAATTCATCACTGTTGTCTGTTACAGATATGTTGTTATAACTTGGACCAATGCTGACGGTTGACCATGAAATCTCCACCGCTCGATGATGAAGCTCACACCCCACCTGATCAGGTGATGACAGCCACTCATCTACTGAGCGGGGCGGCCATACACAGCCCACAGAACTGTCTGACAACCCCCGTCAAGGAGAGCGGGGCAGGACGTGATGCAGGTCATCACACAGCCTCCGCTGACATGGCTACCTACACGCCATCTGGTGTACAGGCCTATATGCAGCACTACCCCCATTTACAAGGAGCCACTCCACGCTACTCTCCTGGTAAAACCAACCCGTCATCACCCGCTAACCTCAATCTCTACTTACAGTATGCTCAAACGTGTAGTCCACAGCTTTCAACCCCTAAATCAGCTGCCGGGTCTCGAACTGCTCCCGCTAGAACTCCAAATCTCATCTCAAAAGTAAGTCTGCAGTTATTTATATCTATTTGTGTTAAGTATCACCTTTATTTATCTTTGTTCCCAGAATGTTTCTTATCTGCTCGGTCAAAACAAAATCTCTAAATGATTTTACAGAGCAATAACAATCTAAAGAATTTTACTCCATGTGCTTTGCTTTGTCCATAGCCGTTTTTGGCCTTTTGGAAAATAAGCATGAGACATGAACATTAAATTTGATAATGGTCATTATGTTTTTATTTAATGTGTTGCTATTTTGAATATTTGGTCATAGTAGCGGAACACAGTTATTTTTAAGAGCTTTTAACTCAACTGATTTTTGTACCAAATATATGAGTGAGCCAGCAAGCAAAGTAAAAAAAATATTCAAATTTATTTCCTCATGACACATTTTACGAGCAAGCACATAGGCATAATTTTATAGGGATCACCCCACTCTTGAGCCTCTTCTGTCACCTTTCTATGATTGTTTTCTCTTTATTTATACAGCATCTGGCATCGCCCAGTCCAAGCTCTCGCTCTCACCTTCCTATGACCCCAGGAAGTGCTCAGAAACTACCAATGACCCCTACGAGCTGTCAGCGAGGGATAAATTCGGTGACAACTAACAGCGGTCAGAAAGTGTACAACCCATTTGACAAGGTGTCTGTTCATCAGCTCAATGGTCCTGTATTCAGCCCGGGTGTGTTTAATACTGTTACCGGAAGTGCAGAGAAGGTAAGAGAGACTTGTCTTTTCTTAAAAAGAAAATTGGGGGCTGGTAAACTGCTGAATATTCATGAGATCCAGTAAACCTTAAGGTTAATAATGGTCTTAATGTCTGCTAATAAAATGACGAGTTGGCTGCAAATTGTTAACAACATTTTGAAATGTCCTATATGTTTCTACTGTTATAAATGCGATTTCAATCAAATAATTTAAAAAATTAATTATAAATCCTCCATTCTACAATAAAGATGATCATGTGTACGGTACTTCAATGTGCAGATATCTCAAAAATGTGGCTGGCAACCAAATTTTAAGAATGTGATGCCCATGTCAATGGAGTAAATATTAATTCTAGTGATGGGAATTGGTTGTGATTTCATAATCGACGATCGGGTGGAATTGGTTGGTACAACTGACCGATAATCACAGTTAATATATTTTGCGACTTTTTTTTTTGTGATAATAGATTAATGACGTTTCTAATCAATAATCACAATTCTAAAGATGAGTAAACAACCAGTTGTTGATTATATTCAATCATCGGTACATCACTACTAAATTTAATCATTTGATCAATGATCTTGTCTTAAATCTTTTCAATCCCAGTTTCTGAATGTTATGTCTTCAAAGTGAATTTTATTTTTGTCTTTTTTATTTTTTACAAATATTCATTCACACACCTTCGAATTAGTGGATTGAGACAACTTCCAAGTTCTGTTGGTAAAAAATTAGATTATCTAACTTACTCTTAGCCACGTAAACCCTTCTAAGTCAATTAAATTTACAGTGACTTGGATGTATCGATGCCGCGATTAAAAATTTCAAGTCACTGAAAATTTCTTGGCTAGCTGAAAGTTGAAGTCACAACATATGGCAGTGTTACAAGTTAAAGACGGATTTCACCTTTTAACCCATTAACTCCTATGCTGCTGAAGTGTTGGCTTCTATTTATCGTCATTTGAAGCTGGAATTGCTAATGTGATTTCCAGCTTGAAATGACAATAAAATGTGATAAATCATTAAATAAAGATGTTGTAATTAATGTGTTAAATGGTTTAATATAATTAAAAATTATGTATTATTTTCTACACGTATGTATTATTGCATAGTTTACGGCATTAAAGCTGCCTGATCTTTGCTGTACTTATACTAATGTTGTCTTTGAAAAATGTTCTTGTTTTAGTTGAAAGTCCTTGAATTTTGTGATTTGGAATATGTAGCAACCCATTTTGTGCATTGTATGTTTGCACACACCTAAGTCTTTCTGCTGTTCACTTTATACATTGTGTGTTTTCAGACACCTAAGTCTTTCCGCTGGTCTATAGATCAGATGGCTGAGCTGACACCGGCTGATATAGAAGAGATGCCGCTTCATCAGGAATCCTTGCACAACAAGTCTGTTATTCAGCCCTTAACATTTTAAATGCTCAAATGAATCCGGAATTGCCTAGTTGATGCCCAGGTCTAGAATCATAAAAAAAAACGGTGATTTTATTTTAGCTTAATAATAAGACGATATGATGTATGTCCATAGACTAGAACTGCAAAAGTTTTCTAATGGTTGTCAATAATTAGAAATCAGGAATTTCGTCTCTTTATCTAGCCTAACTGGTGAATGCACAGCACAAAAATTAAAAAAAAATTGCATGGAAAATGTCACCGAAAATCTACTTGCCCAATCAAAGAATGCTCTGCCCAGCAATTAGGAAATTAATACCTTGAAGTAGGCCTACAATTATGAAAGTTTAAATATTGGTAATAACTAGGGTTATATACACACGGCCCTGGCTGTACTGCTGGGTGCCAGATCCACTCTGCCCGGTTTACAATAAAATGGGACTGTCCCGGGCCGCCAGGCATGTCATCTTGTAAACCCTGCTATTAAGCCATGAATTACACTGCATGTCAAATAGTTCAACTTTGAAATGCTAACTTTTCTTTTGCAAAATTTGCAGGGTATCTGGCAAAATACTAAGAAACCATTTGGTGCATGTAATATTAAATGAAAATCGTTGATGTGGCAGCAACTATATTTTCTAGCTTTGAAGGGATGCCGAAGGAAACAATGGATATTTTCTGAAACGGACTGCTTTTAAATGATCATTAAAGTATTGAGATTTGAATTTATTAAATTAAAATTTTTGACAATTTTTCATATTTCTAGAATTTGATTCAAATTAATGCAAATCTAGCAAATGTAATGCTCATTTCCTCTTCGGATTTTTTTGTTCAAAAGAATAAAAAGGCTGACAACAGCTATTATAGACCAGCACTTTAATTTTAGTACATGTAATAATATCTCTTGTGCTACTGGAACCATGTACATATACAGTTTAAAGCAGGTTTTAGATTAATAGAAATATCATTAAATTTGATAAAATATTTTTGGTGGATGCTTCGGTGATATATAAGAATTCAATATTGGAGATGACTATTTTTCATAATATAAATTTTTTCCATTCATTTGAAGCTGGAGATTGCATTAGCAATTCCACTTTCAAATGAATGAAATAGTGAAACAAACACCAAAGCAGCACACAGGTTAATATACAATGACTTTTTTAGTCCAACGGGAAATTGATGTAGAATTCTGAATGTGAATGCCTTTTCAACCAATCTCATCACCCAGGAGTCATTTTTTGTGACAATACGGAAATGCCAAGAAATGATTTATGCCAAACATTAATTTATTCCAGCATGCTATATGTCATTTACTTACAGTCTAGATCACCTGACAGAACAACAAGCACAGAAAGCGATAGACAGCTTTTTCTCTCAGATGGTCGTGCCGTCGCCGTGGTCAGATAAAAGCCGACCTGTGTTTCAGCTTCCTCGTACACCTGGTGAGTGGCAGATTAATCTTCAATGCTGAATACTCTTCCTTATTTATTTAATTTTTCCTTGCACACAACACTATCTATCCACAGAGTTGCAGACCATCCCAATTTTATCGGAAGAATACTGATTTTGTGGGCCATATTTCGATCTACTGATCACTTCCTGAAATATTACATACCGTATTATCCCTAATAAACGCGCCGGGCGCGGAGACGAAGTTGGGGGCGCGTTTATTATGTGCACTAAAATGTTAATCTGTATTTCACGGCCGCGTCGCCGTCATTAAGCCATGCGACATTGGTAAGAACTGACTGCACGTGCAAGCCCCCATCCACTCTGACGCCGCCACTGGTGCGCGCTGGCAGCAGGTGTAACTGGTGTGTTAACACAGGCTGACACCTTATGCAGCCACAGCCCGCTATATAGCAGGCTAGACAACGCGGTTACCATTATATATCATCTTGGAATGTTCTTATTTGGGCACGACGAAATCAAAATATGTTATTTGTTTTTAGATACATTAGAATAATAGAAATGGGTTGGCGACATACTGTATAAATGTTTTAAAAAGATGTAGGCCTAACTGATTCAATTTACTTCTAATTTCACACAGTGTGTAGGCCTCAGAATGTCTGCCACAGCATACCGTCCCCGGCCTGATGACGTCATCTACTCTTGCCGGCCTTATCCCGCCATTTATCAAATGGTGGTATATCATCTCTGCAGGGACATCATGTATACATGTTCCATAACATTGTCAACATTGGTTCAATGTTTGCAGCATTGACGGGCCAATGCCATGGTTGGATCATCTGGTTTCAAGTCCTGTGTCTCGGCGCTACTATAGTAGGCCTAGAACAAAAAGATCCATACCTCACATATTTGGATGACCAGTGGACGCCAACTGCTGACGGCCAAAACATGAGGTGGCACGATAAACAGGGGCACACGTTTTTCGTGTCATCAGAGGCTTCAAGTCTTAGGCCTACTTGATACGCATTAATACGACTGGAATTTAACAAGGGCGCTTGTAAATCTGTCTGACTCAATGATCACTGATCTAGTGCAATGGACAGTCATTACTTTCGTTGCAAGCAAACCTGACACGCTGTCGTTATTCTGACACAACTCAACGATTACTTACCCAACACACACAGATGTTATTCAATGCTGGTCAACCTGTACGATGTTGGCCCAGTGTTAAAACAATGTGTACAACAACTAGGCTACATGTAACAGTAGCATACCGCGTTTACACCCACGCTCACAACACACTAACCGTGGCTCAACTATGTTGACACGGCTACACGCAGAAGACTGGTGTCTGGTAGATTTTTTCAAGCCAACTGACTTTCTGGGTATACGAGGTATATGAAAAACCAGGGGGCGCGTTTATTGGGGGGGGGGGTGCGTTTATTAGGGATAATACGGTATACTGAATTATTCCATCAATAATTCCATTCATTATAATTTTCTCATTATTACATGTTTTTTGCTTTATACTTCAGATTGCCAAAAAATCAATCAAAAATTTTATAAAAAATTCTAACCTCCTAGCTTCCGAAGCGCTTTATTTTAATTTTTTTTTTACTTATTTTTTATTTTTACCTCTTTTTTTAGGAGTGAAATAGTTCTTAAATCTGTGCGGCAAATATTTTCTAAATGAATCCTTGTGCTGCTGGAGATACTAACAGTTTTATAAATAGAAATATCACAAAATTGATAAAATACTTTTTCTAGAAGCTCCGTTAACCATTTGAGCCCTCGCCATGCATTAAAACATCTTTTTACATCCCTGAAAACAAATTAAATTTTCCTACAACCAAGGGTTTTAGAATGTAAATCTCCATGAAACTGGTTTATCAATGCATGGCAATTTTCTTAAATTTTTCACCCACTTCAAGTCATCTTCAACCACTGCATGTCGAGAATTGCAGCAGTAATTTGCGGCTTGTAGAGGATGAAGATGACAATGGTAAAGTCAGGCTTGAAAGGGTTAATCCAATTAATCAATATTGGAGATATCTATTTTTCTTAAATGTAAATATTTTCCATCATGAATTCAAATGAATGAAAAATACAATATAAGCAATTTAACAGCAGAAGGGTTATACTCGCTGTCATATTAAAAATGATCAACCAGGATCGCATGATTTACGGCGATTTCTTCGTCAATTTTAAACCGATTTCTTTTAAATTTTGCAAAGGCCATTTTTTATTGAAATCCTAATGTGGTAAAAAATTCGCAAAATTATATTTAATATTTAAACCATTTGACATGTTAAACCATTTGACATGTAATAAAATTCTAGAATTAGTTTAATGGGGTTATAGAGGAACATTGTAATTTCAATTTACTACATGTCAAATGGCCTAACTTTTGAAATACGCTATATAATTTCATCAAATTTTCATGTCTGATAGGATTTGAATAGAAAATCGCCTTTGCAGAATTTCAAGGGAATCAGTTGAAAATTGACAGAGAAATCGCCGAAAATCATGCGATCCTTGTTGATCACTTTTAATTTGACGACGAGTATATGCTAAAAAAGTGACTTGTGGATTTCTGTATCAAATTAGTATCAAATATTGCTCAGCTCATTTAAATAATGTTTTTTCACACTATTTTTTTGCTGTAATAAATGTTTTTTGTTTTCAGGGCACATTTCAACTCCGCCTCCCAGTCAAGTCAAGGCTAACTGTAAAAGTAGAGATGGTGATAATCTTTTTGTTGTTACTTTGTTACTTAAGTGTTTTTTAATCTTAGTGCTAATGCTGCTGAATTGCTATAGTAAAAATCACTTTAAATTTGTCACTTTTGCGTTGCATACTTTTCGCTAATTACTCACGCAATTTTCATCCGATTGTCATGAAATTTGGCAAGCATTATTTTCTAGTCTTACGGCAACTTCCCCGGAAATTTCAGGGAAAAATATCATGTAGTTTGAAAGTTAGACCATTTGACATGTAGTTTTTGCGAATTATGACGCTCCTCTATAAACCCATTGCACGCTATCAGCTTCACTCACAAAATTCCACTACTTGTCAAATGGTCTAACTTTTGAAATACTTATTCAAAGTTCACGAAATTTTCAGGGTAGGCGCCGGAGTAGTTGAAAAGAGTGCTTGCAAAATTTCATGAAAATTGATTCAAAATTGACTGCATAAAACACCCAACGCTGGTGGAAGTTGACTGCAACTATAGTTCTATTTTAAATGTTTTTGAAATCTTATGCTGTTATTCCGCGGTGTAAGGGTTAAAAACAGATAATTTTAACAGAATCATCAATGTCATTTGTCATGTGATCAAATCACAAATTGCTGCTATTTAAATCTTCACCATTATCAATTATTGTGCTAGAAGATTTAGTAACGGCTATAGACACAATTAGAACCGATGGGCGGTAAAGACATTTTAACAGAATCATCAAAGTGATTAAGTTCACAAATTATAGCTATTTCACTTTAGAAAATTGTCATCCTTCTAGAATTTTTAGATATAAAGAATAACTTCTTTCATGTGGGGCTACTGGCTGGCAGGCATTTTAAATATTCTGAGCCCTCTAGTACCTAGACTCGATTCATCATTTGAATGTTAACCCTTAGAGCACTGAGCTCAGAAATTTAAATTTTCAGCCACTTGATGTTGTGTCTCGCTACAGCGATCCATAACTTTAAGTGCCTAAAAATTTGTGTGATTTGCGAAATATAAGTCCTAACATATATCAGTGTTTCAAGATTGAAAGCATAATTTACTTTCAACAACTGGTGATGCAGGAGCTAGTAAAATCGCAGAATGTCTACTGTAGTCGACATCAGTGTGCTAAGGGTTAAAAAGTCGCGTCTATAAAATTTGTTAGCCCATGTGCTGCTGAATTTGTTTGTTCTTTTTTCGTCATTTGAAGCTGGAATAGCTGACTCAACTTCCAGTTTCAAATGACTAATGACAAATGTTAGGATTGTATTATAAAATACATTTTGATGAAGCATTGGCATAGCTCAATCCAAATCAGGGTTTTGTTGGATCGGGTAGCGCTGGAAAAACATGTCTGTAGTATAAAAATAGACATTTTGTATGCCATGACTGTCCACCACTTCACAATTTCTGGGCAGACCCTTGCAAATGAAATAGTGTTTCACTTAACCCTTTCAAGCCTGAATTTACCATTGTCATCTTCATCCACTACAAGCCGCGAATTGCTGTCGCAATTCTCAACTTGTAGTGGATGATGATAATTTGATGTGGTTTAAAAATTAAAGAAAATTGCCATGTATTCAGTAACCAGTTTCATGAAAATATTCATTCTAAACCCTTTGTTGTAGGTAAATTAAGTCTGTTTTCAGGGATGTAAAATGATGCTTTAATGCATCGTGGGGGCTTAAAGGGTTAAATTCATAAAACAGTGTTATCGAAGGTCAGTTAATCAAATCATTTTTTTTTAATATAATTTTTTTTTGTCATTTGAAGTTTCAAATGTGTAAAAAATCTAAGCAATCAAATCAGCAGCACAGTGGCTAGCATTTTATTTTAGTGTGTTATTTTATATTTTTGTTGGTTGTGTTGTTGTTTTAGCTGCTTCACAGACGGCTTGTATGATTCCTATGGATGTGGATCTTCAAAAACTTCTGCGTGAGTTTTATTTCGGCGTGGGATATTATTGAGGTGATATCCGCAGTCCTAATCTTAACTTAAATCATGAATGCCGTTCCCTGATTTATTAACACATAAAGTGCCAAGTTAGAAGAAATTTTCATCCATTTGAAATTGTGGCTTGCTACAGCAACCCACAAATTGGTTAAAAATTTAGCATGTTAAAATAATTTGTTTAATTTGGGACCCAACATAAGCAAATCCTGAGGTTTAAACACACTTTGTGTTTCCAATAACAGTAATTTAATCAGTTAATAAAACGGTTTAAGAAGAAGGACCTGTTGTGCTTAGCTCTCAAAGGGTCACTCTCATTCTTCCCTCAGAGATTGCTGTTCTAAATCACTGATTTATTAAATTTAGCCAGAAAGCAGAAGACGCTTTAGCCTATCAGGCCTAGGTGGTGAATGCTGTGTGTAGAATAACATTTATTAATCTTTTACAACTACCATATTTATATGTTCTGTTTTTTTTGTGGTTATGCAAGTAAAATATCATGTAAAATAATCTGTTATGCTAGCATTAAGTAGATTTGTTTATTTACCAGACCTAATTAGTAAGACATTCGTAGCTGTTGACTGTTTACAATAAATTTTTTTTGCCAAAAATCAAGTTGACTTGTTACCATCTATACCAAACAAATATTTTTTTTGGGAGTCATTTTTAGCCCGCCTTTTAATTTTAATTAAAAAAGGTGGGCTATTGCAATTGAAGTTCGGCGTCGTCGGCATCGGCGTTAACATTTACTTGTGGGCGCGATAACTTGAAAAGTTTTTCATGTTTCCTTCCCAAATTTGTTTTGCATGTTACTAATGACCACTTCTCGGACAAGTTCAATAATGGCTGAAAAAAATTTCAAAATGGCCGACTTATTGCGATTTTTCACCTTTTACGTCAATAATTTGACCTTGTGGGCACGATAACTTGAAAAGTTTTTCACGTATCCTTTTCAAATTTGTTATGCATGTTACTAATGACCAGTTCTCGGACAAGTTCAATAATGGCCGGAAAAAAAAAAAAATGGCCGATTTATTGCGATTTTTCACATTTTACGTCAATAATTTGACCTTGTGGGCGCGATAACTTGAAAAGTTTTTCACATATCCTTTTCAAATTTGTGATGCATGTTACTAATGACCAGTTCTCGGACAAGTTCAATAATGGCCGAAAAAAAAAAAAATGGCCGATTTATTGCGATTTTTCACATTTTACGTCAATAATTTGACCTTTTGGGCGCGATAAGTTGAAAAGTTTTTCACATATCCTCTTCAAATTGGTTATGCATGTTACTAATAAGTAGTTCTTGGACAAGTTCAATAATGGCCGGAAAAAAAAAAAAAATGGCCGATTAATTGTGATTTTTCACATTTTACGTCAATAACTTGACCTTGTGGGCGCGAAAACTTGAAAAGTTTTTCACATATCCTCTTCAAATTGGTTATGCATATTACTAATAAGTAGTTCTTGGAGAAGTTCAATAATGGCCGAAAAAAAAAAATGGCCGATTTATTGCGATTTTTCTCATTTTACGTCAATAATTTGACCCTGTGGGCGCGATAACTTAAAAAGTTTTTCACATATTCTCTTCAAATTTGTTATGTATGTTACTTATAAGTAGTTCTTGGACAAGTTCAATAATGGCTGAAAAAAAAATAAAAAAATGGCCGATTTATTGTGATTTTTCTCATTTTTGTTTTTCATGCAAAGTATATTTCTTGTAATGAACCACTACTGGTTAATCATTGTTTGTTTCTGTGTAGTATGGTGTCGGTTTTGCAATGTTTTTTAAACCTTCAAATTGAAAAAAAATTGTAACCGCTACAGTTTTCTATATACATGTAACACACAAGTTTAAATATTAATATGATGTGAACTTTTTTAAATGTCTCGTTTTCAATTGATTACATGCACCTGTCTTCCTTTGGATTTGACATTTCTGTGTTTTGATGTCATGTGTGCATATCTCTTTATTACCCAGACCTCTTTTAACATCATTAATACCATGTGAAATTAGCATAATGTCATTTTTGGCCTTACAATACTTTATTTTCTATTATTAATGCCACGGAGTTTCAGCATTAAATTGCACAGCGAAACCCAAGTCTTCGGTCATCTGGGTATGTCTGGGGGTAGATCCCCTAGACATGCCCAGAACCCGTTATCGGGCGAGAAAAAGAAAACGCTCTCAATAACTCACCATGCCCTATCACCCCCACCCTCACATCATCATCTGTACATCATTCATCTCATCAATTGACTACAATGTTTTTATTGTAATACCCCCCTCCTCATATATCGACTTTGATCTTTATGACCCCAATAGAAAACATTTTTGTCAGACGCATCTTATAGATCTGCTTGTAGTCTATGCAAGTATTATATAGTATATCATATTATACATGTATCTATCTTATTTAACATACCATTTATATCTTGGGTTGTTATTTACGTGATGACATTCGTCTTTACTTTCTTTATCATAATTCGGCGGCGGGCTATTATCGAGTGTGCTCTTGTTCGAAAATAAGGTTACATATTGTTGTTGGTTACTTTTTGGTCTAGCAAATGACAAAAAGAACACCCTCATTTCCTCATGACTTTATTACCCACTGCGAAATCCGAAACAAAGTTTGGCAGGAGAAAAATAAAATAATTACCTCTCTCCCGCATGACTTTTTTTTAGCTGATGTGAAATCCGGAACAAATATATTGTTAAGGCTAGCATGATTACGTTACAGTACTGTTGTTTTCATTGAATGTTACAGCTGAATACTATGCCTCAGAAGACGCAGGCAACCTCAGTAACTCTTCCCTCAGACGCAAACTCTTCTTCCACGGTGATGTGGGCACTCCACTCAGTCCTGTTAGGTGAGTTATCATGGGCACTCCACCCAGTCCTGCTAGGTGAGCTACCATGGGCACTCCACTCAGTCCTGTTAGGTGAGTTAGTTACCAAGGTGAGTCCTGTTAGGTGAGTTACCATGGTGATGTGGGCACTCCACTGAGTCCTGTTAGGTGAGTTACCATGGTGATGTGGGCACTCCACTGAGTCCTGTTAGGTGAGTTACCATGGTGATGTGGGCACTCCACTGAGTCCTGTAAGATGAGTTACCACGGTGATGTGGGCACTCCACTGAGTCCTGTTAGGTGAGTTACCATGGTGATGTGGGCTCTCCACTGAGTCCTGTTAGGTGAGTTACCATGGTGATGTGGGCACTCCACTGAGTCCTGTTAGGTGAGTTACCATGGTGATGTGGGCACTCCACTGAGTCCTGTAAGATGAGTTACCACGGTGATGTGGGCACTCCACTGAGTCCTGTTAGGTGAGTTACCATGGTGATGTGGGCTCTCCACTGAGTCCTGTTAGGTGAGTTACCATGGTGATGTGGGCCCACCACTAAGTCTTCTCAGGTGAGTTACCATGGTGATGTGGGCACTCCACTGAGTCCTGTTAGGTGAGTTACTATCTGACTCTGACCATCAATTGGAGGTTCTCCTGGCCCAGTTTAGACTGTATGTGCAGAAGCCGCTCGCACGTTGAAAGGATGTTAACTTAGATGTATATGTTACAGGTCTGGTCAAAAAGAGCCGCTGACATTTGGAGATGATGTTAGTTTCATCTCGCCGGCTCCAGCTCATACACCACAAGCTACAGGCAGACTCAGCCCGTTCAGCACACCTAGCTCGGTAAGCTGCAACAGAAACACGTTCATACATTCACTTTTTTATCTTCCTACCGTGACCCACTACTTGAGGTGGGTGAAAATTACTTATAGTTGTAGACGTCAGATTCTATAGTCTGTGCCGGCACTGAAAGAGTAAAATATGTATAATAGCTGTAGACCCATAACATATTTTTTCAAATTAAAAAAACCTTCTGCCTCTTGGTTTATATAAAATAATTCAGCGTTATTAGGGTTGAGGGTTAAATAAATTCTAGTCGTGACTAGCAGTGAAAGGGTTAACCCTACACACATTTGGATCACAACCACCAGTCCCACATCAAGTTTAATAACAATGATTTGATTTCATCAGATACACCAAGTAAAATATATGAAATAAAACTCCAAAGTGAACATGCCTATGTTGATGAATTACATGTACCGGGGTATATGATTTTCTCGTGAATCAATTTTATTCAAATTATGTGACGTGACACCCTAAAATGTGCATCCAAGCGGAATTGTTACAATTATTTAATGTCATAATTTAAGGTGAAATTTAAATAATTACATAACTAAAATTATAAGTTTAAAATCTCATAGAATCAAAAAAAATAAAGATTTTTGAAAAAATCTTTTAGTTCATGAAACAGGTAAGACACAGCTGTCAAATCTACTTGAGACCAATTTTTGAAAATTTGCCCTTACTACGTGGCTGGTCACATAATCTGTTGTGCATGAGTGTGTCAAGTAACAATTCAAGAAAACGTTTTCATATAGGTCTGGTAAGATATATGAACAAAAGCTTTATTATCTAATTATATGTAGGAGCGTGGATCCATTGGACAAAATTAGATAAAATATTAATCATGATGCACATTTTGCATTTGACAGTTATTTGCAAAATTATGTCGACACATGATACATTAACACAGGATATGGTGATAATATTATAATTACCATATTGCAGAAGACATTTGCCTTACAGTACTAGTATTAACTGTCAAAGGTCTTTACTTGCTGCAACATAAAATGACGAAAAAGTCAAACACAAGACAGAAAAACATTTTTGAATAGGAATTAGGACCACAAACGAGCCACATAGTATAAAGAAAATACTCCTAAGTATGGACTTATTCCCGAAGGAGTAATTGCTGCTGCACCACAAAAATAAGTGTACAGGGCTCCATTTGTTCAGTACTGCTTAGCGATAAGTTACACAATTTAGGCCAATTGCTTATCAAACTTGATTAGCGGAATATTTTATTCAAATAATGTGACCTAACACGTTAAAAGGTAGCATTTTTACAATTATTTATGACATAATTAAAATTTGAATAATTACACAACTAAAATTAAAAAATTTAAATCTCATATAATCAAGAGTAATAAAGATGTTTCAAAATTTCTTTCAGTTTATGAAACAGAAAGCTGTCAAATCTACTAACCATTTTTCTTTCAAAATTCGCCCTTTCCAGGTGGCCGGTCATATATAATCTGTGTTGCAAGATTGCGTCAAGTAGCCCTTTAAGACAATGTTGTCAAATAAGTCCAGTTAGATACATGGACAAAAGCTTGATATGTGGGAGCGTTGAATCCATTAAACAAAATTATATTGTTATGCAGGGGTGGGAAATTTCCGTCTACAGATGGATTCCCGTCTTCTGAAAAAATTCTAAGTGAAAAAAATAAATTACACTTTAAAATCGAATTAATAACGTATTTCTCTTGCCCTTTACGAGCTGACATAGATGAAAACTCTGCGCAGCAAGAAACACTAGACTGGTATGAAGTACACCACCGCCCAGACATTGGGCAGTGGTGGGCGGTCTTAGCATTAGAAATGTCAAATTTTATACTACAGCCATGTTTTTATACTCAAAATACTCAGTTTTCCATGTTTTTTCTGACTGTTGTGGTGGGCGGCATGTCAAGAGTGCTGGGTGAGGCCGCCCATCACTGCCCACATCGGGCGGAACCCTATTACACGCTTAGCTATGCTTTGTACACATGACTAGCAGATCTATGATTTAGCCACATTTAAAATTTAAACGATAGACCAAATACTTTTTATCAATCTGTAATCATCATAACTGTCTTAGTTGGCTCTCTCCGCTTTATTTTATTACATATGTTTTGAGTCAGAATCTGACTTTTAGACGTCAGATTCGGATGTCAAAAGTCAGTCCCCATGCTGAACAGGTTAATAACATGAATTGAGATGCAATTATAATTTTAGCATTTTTATTTCAATGAAAACCACATGAAATACTGGTAATCAATAATGATCGTCTAATGTTTTTTTCCGTATTCTGATATACCATATATTCAACTTGCATTTCTGAATGAGTAATTGCTGTTGTTGCTTCGCAATAACTGTAACATCTCTATTGGTGTCAGCTTTTATTTTATCTCCTGATTTTAATTATTTGTTGTTTTATTGTGGGCACAGATTTTTTCAAGCCTGATCTGTCATACTCGTAAGACGGGCTTTTGGCGCTGCTCTACAGCTCTGAATTTTGTCATTTGTTTTTTTACAGTTTTCATTGGATCCATTTCGTCATACTCTTAAGACAGGCTTTCAGCGCTGATCTACAGCCCTGAATTATGTCATCCTAATTTTTTTATTGTAGGCACGGTTTTCATCGAGCCTGATCCATCATACTCGTAAAACAGGCTTACGGCGCTGCTCTACAGCTCTAAATTATGGTATTGTTTTTTATTGTAGGCACAGTTTTCATCGAGCCCGATTCGTCATACTCGTAAGACAGGTTTACGGCGCTGCTCTGCAGTCCTGTATTATGTCATTTGTTTTTTTATTGTACGCACATTTTTCATAGAGTCTGATCTGTTATACTCGTAAGACAGGCTTTTGGCGCTGCTCTACAGCTCCTGAGTTTTGTCATTTGTTTTTTTATTGTAGGCACAGTTTTTATCGAATCTAATTGGTCATTCTCGTAAGACAGGTTTACGGCGCTGCCCCACAGCTCTGAATTATGGTATTTGTTTTTTTATTGTAGGCACAGTTTTCATCGAGCCCGATTCGGCAAATTGATAAGACAGGTTTACGACGCTGCTCTTAAGCTCTGAATTATTTCATTTGTTTTTTTTATTGTAGGCACAGTTTTCATCGAGCCCGATTCGGCACACTCGTAAGACAGGTTTACGACGCTGCTCTACAGCTCCAGATCTACACAACTCTCCCGACTTTTCTCCAATCACGGACAATGCTTACCCGTCCAGTGGTGAGTAATAAGTCAGGTTCAAACCAAAGGAGATGCAGAAGTTTGTGCTTTAACCCTTGCAGCGTGGGGATACACTTTAGTCGGCTGCAGACGTCAGATTCTGATGACTACAGTTGATCCCCGCGCTGTAATAATTAAAATATTTCTAATGGTCGTAGACCCATAACATAGGTATTCAAATGAATCAGAAAGATCTGAGTAAGACATTTATGATGCTTTTTTTCAAATTGAGCAAAACCCTTTAGTCTCCATGGCTTATATAAAAAATATCCAACGATTTAAGGGTTAAATTTATAAATAGGTTACAAAAGAAGTTTTATCACAGTCTCCCTTGTGGTGCCACCCCTTGTATTTTAGTAAACTATACTGCAGTGGTGCATTGCATTTAATCAGTTACATCTTGATATATCATATTTTGCATTTCTATCATTCCAATGTATATAAACACAAAGACAATTGTAGGTACTTATGCCCAACATTCCAAATTGAAAAGTGATGTAAATTATTTGCAGTCTAACTGTGTCGTCTAGCGGCCTGTGGCAGTAAAACGTATAATTTTAATTCATTAAATTTCGTTCTCAATATGATAAGGTTGGATAAAGTCATGAGTAAGTGTCAACTGTCAAGGACTTAGCCAGAGACCCGTCCAGCCGTCTTTTGGTTGGCCTATTTTCAGCCTAGACTTAGAAAAATATCGCCAGATTCCACCAAATTGCATTGTGGTAGGACCCCACACCCGTCTTGGCCCAACAATAAGTAAATTTGAACTCCCTTTTATCATTTCCTGGCTAAGTCCTTGTCAACTGTTGTTCCAGGCTCATCTCACTTAACGACCTTCCTCTGTGTACACTGTTATGGTGGATATATATCATAAACCCCTATGAACTGTTTGTGTTACAGGTGCATCGCACTTAGCGACCCCACCTCTGTGTACACCACTGTTAGGCACACCCAGTACAGGTAGACCCACGATGCCCGTGTTTGACAGTCCAGGAATGTCACCCATCATCTCAATCACTCATGACGAGCCAGTCACACCATGCTCAGGTAATATACCCCATGACGAGCCTGTCACGCCGTGCTCAGGTAACCTACATCCACTGGTAGGTACACCCAGTACAGGTAGACCCACGATGCTCAGGTAACCTAGATCCATCAGTTTTTTACCGGATTTTGTTTAGAACTAAAAAGTCATATCTGTGAATTCTGTGAATCCAGCTATTATTTAAATTTAATTAAAGTGCTAAGTTATAGAAATAAAATGCTTACACACTTTAAGTTGTCATAGCAACCCACAATTTAGAGTTTGTAAAAAATTCTTTGATATTATAAATGCTCAATTTCAAACAAAACTGTTTTCAATCTAACAAATTTAATCCTGAATTTACCTTCAAATTCGTTTGCTTGAATGACAAATAATAAGACTGGAAATGGCAATAGACCCTTATCCTGCTGATTACGACTATAGAGGTTTTTAGCTTGTTTTATTAATCGATTGAATCACTGATATTGGGAATGAAATGTGTGTTTAAACATCAAGATTTGCAAATGTTTGGTCCCAAATTAAACAATTATATATAATTTTTAACCACTTGAAGTTGTGGATCGCGGTACAAGACACAACTTCAAGTGGTTGAAAATGTTAATTACTTAACTTAGCAGACTTAGCAGGATGAGGGTTAATATTGGGAAGGAAATGTGTGTTTAACCCTTTGAAGCCTGAATTTACCATTGTCATTTTCATCCACTACAAGCCGCGAATTGCTGACGCAATTCTCGACTTGTAGTGGATGAAAATGCTGTGATGTGGTTTAAAAATTAAAGAAAATGACTATGCATTGGTAAACCAGTTTCATGGAAATTTTCGTTCTAAAACCCTTGATTGTAAAGGAATTAAGTCTGATTTCAGGGATGTAAAAAGATGCTTTAATACATCGTGAGGGTTTAAAGGGTTAAACATCCAAGATTTGCAAATGTTTGTCCCAAATTAAACAATTATATATAATTTTCAACCACTTGAAGTTGTGGATCGCAGTAGCAAGACACAACATCAAGTGGTTGAAAATGTTAATAACTTAACTTAGCAGACTTAGCAGGATGAGGATGAGGGTTAATTGGTTAACATCATTTATGTTATTTACGTTATTTCCAGGTGGGACAGGTCGCCGGAAACGCCAGAGGCCTGAGAAGGTGCCAACACCCATGGAATTAAGACCAGACAGTTTCCCGATGGCGGACATGTCACCGTCACCATGTCACTGGCCGTCATCATGTCACAGATCACCACCAGGTGGCAGATCACCGCAGCATGTTCACAGTGCCCCGTCTAGTCCGTGCCCTGATAGGAGTGACGACATCAGACGTGAAGTCAGGTCACCTCACACAGATCTCGTATCTCATATGGATGTGGACCACGATGACCTGACCTCATTATTACAACCTAATGAGACCAAAGGTCAAGATAGTCATGACACCGGTTACCATAGTAGTAGTTTACAATTGACTTCACAGGAGGTTACGAGGAATATAACCAGTGATGACTGTAGAATGCAGGACAGTGTGGGCTGTGAGGTGGATGCGGGCAGTATTGACAACCATGGCGGCTATTTTTCAGGTTTACATAGGGAGAAAGTGTTCAGTGTCGCATCCAGTACCGACACACCAACCGCCTCAAACGTACAGACAACTAACTCATTCCACTGTAACCTCACTAACCCTTTCAGTCGTCTGCCGCTGCCTGGAGACGATACGGATTCTCAGGATATGTGTGACGCCGCCGTGTTCCACTCCACGCTGCAGGATGCCGCCCCAGTGGAGGAGGAGGAGACACTGGGGTTCTGGCCGTCCAGCTCCAGGAAACACACCATACAGTCCCCCGGCATACACACTAATAGGCAGCAATCCCCCGATATACAGACTAATAGTCAACTTGCTCCAAATGGTCAAAATTACCTCAGTCATATAGGGCAGACCACTGACCATCACTCAAGTGAGGTAGACCATCTGAATAAGCCTCACTTTAGTGAGGTAGAGCTTACAAATAAGCCTCACCTAAGTGAGGTAGAGCTTACAAATAAGCCTCACTTGAGTGAGGTAGGACAGACAGTTAGTCATCTAGTGAAGTCTTCTTTAGACATACAGTATGACGAGGACAAGCCATCGTTATTTGCCGATAAGAGTTTAGGGTATCTATCCTTGGGGGAATCGTATCACGAGGATTTCATCATTAGACGAGCGAGACAACTACTCGGTAGAAAATCCCCCTCACCAACTGATCATCACAAAACAAAACCAAGCTTCCCCATGAGAGATACAGCGATCGGTGGCGGGGATCAAGGTCATGGCATTCGAGAACCTAGAGGTCACAGTGACAGAGGTCAAGAAGGTCATCCTGAGGGTTCACACCAGACTCTACTGCCCAGTAAGTCATGACAGCTGTTACACAGGGCTTCATTTATATCACACACCACAGCATGCCTAAATTGTATTTTTTAAGCTCTCATGAATCATTTTACATCCCTCAAAACATACCTAATTTTCCTACAACCAAGGGTTTTAAAACGAAAATTATCATGAAACTAGTTTACCAATTCATGGCAATTTTCTCCAATTTTTAAACCACATCCAATCATCTTCATCCACTACAAGTCGAGAATTGCGACAGCAATTCGCGGCTTGTAGTGGAAGAAGATGACAATGGTAAATTCAGACTTGAAAGGGTTAAAGAGTAGTAAAAGTCACATGCCTGATTAAAAATAAATATAAGTACCGATACCACTCACTGGTGCGCGAACAAACTTGTTATAGCAAAATAACATGTGAAAAGTAATGAAATTACACTGTTACCTATGTTCACAAGGATCTTGTAAGATCTTTCTGTCACTTACTTGGCCAGTAGAATTTGTCGACCCTGGTGTTTTTATTTTTCAATTCTATTTTTTTACAGGTCAGTTTGCGAGTGAAATATTGAGGAGAGCAGAGCAGGATTTGATACGATTCACCCCTTCATCAGATGCCGCTGGTGTCTCGCACAAACAGTCACCCCAAAGTATTCCTCAGTCAGTGTTACCTTGATAAACTACAGCTACAGGTAGCAACCCTCCTTCGTCAGATGCCGCTGGTGTCTCGCACAAACAGTCACCACAAAGTATTCCTCAGTCAGAGTTACCTCGATAAACTACAACTACAGGTAACAACACTCCTTCGTCAGATGCCGCTGGTGTCTCGCACAAACCGGCACCGCCAAGTATTTCTCAGTCAGAGTTACTGAGATAAACGACAACTAACAAGCAGTGTTAAATGTAACTACAAAGTCCACTGGTTAACCCTGGAAGCGCTAAATTAAATAATTTAAATTTTCTCCCAGTTGAAGTTGTGCCTCTACCGTGACCCATAAATTCAAGAGGGTGAAAATGTCCTATATTTGTTAGCTCCCGCCGTCACCGTAGGTGAGCGAAGGGAGCTATGGATTCTACCTCCGTTTTTTTTTGGCCTCTTCTTTTGCCTATAACTTTGTGAGAAAATAAGCTAGGATAACAATTTTTGGTATGTGGGTTACTTCCAGGTGGCTAATGGACGGGTTAAAATATTTTTAATCTGAATTCAATTCGCAAGGTTGCAGAGGAGAAAATGATGATGTGACGGCGTTGGGCCGTTGGGCCGTTGGGCCGTCCGTAAACAATTCGTTTCCGGAGCATATCTCTGAAAGTACTTGTCCGATTGTCTTCAAATTTTACACACAACACCCCTAGGGGGTCTAGTTGTGCCTTTTGGGGTATTTGAACTTTGACCTACTTCTGGTTCAGAACTATGACCTATTTAGACGTTTTGACGCGCACTTCGTTTCCGGAGCAGATCTCGAAAAGTACTGGGCCGATGACAGTCATATTGCACATACATGTTCTCTAAGGTCCCTAGTTGTGCCTTTTCAGGTTTTTGGACCTTGACCTTGAAGTTGACCCAGCACTTTGACCTAATTTATAACATCGGTAAATCCGACTGAAAGATTTTGCGGAATATCATGAAAACCGCTCAAGATAGCTACACCATTACTATAAAACAAATTGTGAGGTTTCAGGAGAGGATGCATCTTGAAAAATTTCAAGTCGATAAAATTAAAAATGGCCGCCTATCGGCCATTATTCACCTCGACAGGCCTGATATTGCGGAATATCATGAAAACCGCTCAAGATAGCTACACCATTAATATCAAATAAATTGTAAGGTTTCAGGAGAGGATGCATCCTGAAAAATTTGAAGTTGATAAAATTCAAAATGGCCGCCTATCAGCCATTATTCACCTCGACAGGCCTGATATTGTGGAATATCATGAAAACCGCTCAAGATATCCACACCATTACTATAAAACAAATTGTAAGGCTTCAGGAGAGGATGTATTTTGAAAAAAATCATTTTGTCAAAGTTCAAAATGGCCGCCAATCGGCCATTATTCACTTTCACATGGCCGTTATTTGGTAAACCGTGCTAGATGGCTAGACCATTACTATAAAACAAAATGTGTGATTTCAGGAGAGGATGCATCTTGAAAAAATTAGACTCGATAAAATTCAAAATGGCCGCTTATCGGCCATTATTCACTTTCACATGGCCGTTATTTGGTCAACCGTGCTAGATGGCTAGACCATTACTGTAAAACGAAATGTGAGATTTCAGATGAGGATGCATCTTGAAAAAAATTGACTTGATCAAATTTAAAATGGCCGCCTTATCGGCCACTATTCATTTTCACATGGCTGATATTTGGTAAACCGTGCTAGATGGCTAGACCATTACCTGATTACTATAAAACAAAGTGTGAGTTTTCGGGGGAGGATGCACCCTGAAAATTTTTAACTTACGAATTCAAAATGGCCGACAATCAGCATTATTTACCTCGATAGGCCTGATATCAGGTAAACCGGTCTAGATAGCTAGACCATTACTATAAAACAAAATGTGACGTTTAGAGAGAGGATGCCTTTGAAAAACTTTCGACTCAATCGAATTCAAAATGGCCGCCTATCGGCCACTATTTACTTTCACATTGCTGATATTTGATAAACCGTGTTAGATAGCTGGACCATTACTATAAAACAAAATGTAAGATTACAAGAGAGGATGCATCTTGAAAAAAATTGACTCGATCAAATTCAAAATGGCCGCCTATCGGCCATTATTTACTTTCACATAGCCGGTTTTTAGTAACCGTACTAGATGGCTAGACCATTACTATAAAACAAAATGTGAGATTTCAGGAGAGGATGCATCTTGAAAAATTTTGACTTGATCAAATTCAAATAGCCTCCTATCGACCATTATTCACTTTCACATGGGCGATATTTGGTAAACCGTGCTAGATGGCTAGACCATTACTATAGAATGAAATGTGAGATTTCAGCTGAGGATGCATCTTGGAAAATTTTGACTTGATCAAATTCAAAATGGCCCTCTATCGGCCATTATTTACTTTCACATGCCCAATATTTTGCAAACTGTGTTAGATGTTAGTCCATTACTATAAAACAAAATTTGAGGTTTCGGGGGAGGATGCACCCTAAGTTTTTAAGTAATTTATATCGAATTCAAAATGACCGTAAATCAGCTATTAGTTAACTCGATTGGCCTGATATCGGGTAAACCATGCCAGATAGGTAGACCATTACTGGGATACTGATTAGGATCATTAATTTCAATGGAGGTTTGCAATCTCTGACAGACTGTCTAGTTCTTATCTTACTCTTAGACTGGGCTTCTTAGACCTAGTTGTCTTGCGTCTTGATTTTTGACCTAGACTAGGACTACATTAATAACCCTATACAAAATTGCTTAAATCAAATTCTAATTCGGAGCGGGAGCCCCTGGACTTATGTAGTCTTGTTTAATCGGAGTCCAAACATTTGCAATGAAACAAAATATATATTCGAAATCATTTAAAGCTGGAAATTGTGTTAGCAATTTCAAATTTAAATGATGGAAAATGTTTTTTGCTAGCGGGAATTAAACATGGAATATTGTACTGCACAGTCAGCATGCTCATGCTTTCTCTAGAAACCTAATGAGCAGTATACTGAGATAGACTGAAACCATGCTCATGGCATTCTCCCCTGCATGTGAAGCTATGCTATTGTTTTTAGTTTGTCTCATGCTAATGTTCACCATATAGAAAAAAAAAATATATAAACATATATTCAAAGACATGTATAGAACTAATTTAGGAGCATGGTCCTGCACTAGCAAAGTTTCCAGCTTCAAATGATGAAAAATATTTATGAAAAATAGACATCGCCAAAATTGAATTATCGGATTAACAAAGCATCTACCAAAACTATTTTATCAAATTTAGTGATATTTCTATTGATCTAAAACATGCTTGAAACTGTAAGCCTATATATACAGCTGTATGGCTCCAGGACATGTTGATCAAAATACAATTTGTTTCCAAATGAAAGCTCAAAGCATTCTTAACCCTTCAAGCCCCCACGATGCATTAAAGCATCATTTTACATCCATGAGAACAGACTTAATTTTTCTACAATAAAGGTTTTTAGAACGAAAATTTCCATGAAACTGGCTTACCATTACATGGCATTTTTCTTTAATTTTCAAACCACTTTAAATCATCTTTATCCACTACAAGCCGACAGCAATTCGCGGCTTGTAGTGGATGAAGATGACAATGGTAAATTCAGGCTCGAAAGGGTGAAATCTCGATCATGGGTTGTATTTTCTATAACGCTCTTTGAAATTAATGCAGATTTATTTAAAAATGCCTTGTGATCCATAGATGCATCCATAGCAGATAACTTTTTGGCTCAATGCAGCACAGTCTGCAGTGCAACCCACTATAGGTGGATTTATATTAGGTACATGATTTCCACAGATTTCTCACTTCAATTCGTAACCAAAGTTGTTGCAAACAGGTTTGCAAAATATATTTTCAAGTCCTACGGCAATACTTAGTTAGACTCTTATGTGATGTAAATTCTGAGAATAAACCTAAATATTGTTAATAGTTTGATGGAAGGGTATGGTTTGCTAAATGTTAATAAATACTAACTTTTAGATGATACAATAGTTTCAAATGAAATTGTCAGGACTTAAATAGTCCTTGACAATTTTCATAAAAATTGACAGAGAATTATCTGAGAAATCATCAAAAATCTGTTTGAAAAGTAAACTGATTGCGTCGGAACTACTCACTTTTCAAAAGTATAATTTTATCACAGCTCAATTATGTTAATATGTGATTATATACGATGAGAATGTGTATAAATGTATGTGATATGGTCTTTGTTTTTAACCCTCTTAACAAAATTCTGCGTTTTTATTCTCATTTTTATTCACTTCAAGGTGCGAATGGCTGCCGCAACTCCTCACTCAAAAATGAATGAAAATATCTTGCTTTTATAAAAAAAGGTAATATAAGGCCAGTCTTCTTATTTTTCGGCTCTCAAGAATGACTTTAAGAAAATATGCATAATTCATATTATTTTTTCAATATATATCAGTTTATACTGGGTCCGCTGTATAATAAAAAAAGACAAAATTTCACTTTTATTTTCTATTGATTTTCCATTATCGTGACTCTGCGGTCTTGGAAACTAATTAATTAATCGATGAATTCTCATCTGGTAAATGACAAAACTTAATGTCCTTATTTTTATTGATCAGTGCACAATTTTGGAGCAAATATCGAAAGAGTCCTTTCGTGTAAGAATGAGGGAGTCCTACACAACTTAGTGAGTTAAAGAACCATTGCTTTTTGCTGACATTCAGTATTAGGTTTGATTGAGCTTGAGCAGACTCATATATTCAACTTAATTGTTATGTTCTTTAATGAAAATGGACCTTTTTTTAATCATAAAATTCAGCGTGGCTACAGGTCACAGCCTGGCTACATGTCACAGAATGGCTACAGGTCACAGCGTGGCTACAGGTCACAGCGTGGCTACAGGTCACAGCGTGGCTACAGGTCACAGCGTGGCTACAGGTCACAGCGTGGCTACAGGTCACAGCGTGGCTACAGGTCACAGCGTGGCTACATGTCACAGCGTGGCTACATGTCACAGCGTGGCTACAGGTCACAGCGTGGCTACAGGTCACAGCGTGGCTACATGTCACAGCGTGGCTACAGGTCACAGCGTGGCTGCATGTCACAGCGTGGCTACATGTCACAGCGTGGCTACATGTCACAGCGTGGCTACATGTCACAGCGTGGCTACAGGTCACAGCGTGGCTACAGGTCACAGCGTGCCTACAGGTCACAGCGTGGCTACAGGTCACAGCGTGGCTACAGGTCACAGCGTGGCTACATGTCACAGCGTGGCTACAGGTCACAGCGTGGCTACAGGTCACAGCGTGGCTACAGGTCACAGCGTGGCTACATGTCACAACGTGGCTACAGGTCACAGCGTGGCTACATGTCACAGCGTGGCTACATGTCACAGCGTGGCTACAGGTCACAGCGTGGCTACAGGTCACAGCATGGCTACAGGTCACAGCGTGGCTACAGGTCACAGCGTGCCTACAGGTCACAGCGTGGCTACAGATCACAGCGTGGCTACAGGTCACGGCGTGGCTACAGGTCACGGCGTGGCTACAGGTCACAGCTTGGCTACAGGTCACAGCGTGGCTACAGGTCACAGCGTGGCTACATGTGGCAGCGTGGCTACAGGTCACAGCGTGGCTACAGGTCACAGCGTGGCTACAGGTCACAGCGTGGCTACAGGTCACACAAGGGAGTCCTACATGTTTCATATCACAGGAGGTCACGCGAACGCAACACAGACTCGACTAAAAATGTGCACTTCTAATTATTACATTCTCTCTCGACAGAAAAGTGGTTGATAATATGTCATAATTGAACTACATTAATAAAACCAGGAAGCTTATAACAATAACCCTAGCAAAAGATTTCCAAATGTTTGGTCTCTGTTATTTTCACCACCTTCAAGTGCGTGAATAAATTAAAGAACTTAGTGGTTAAAGGGTTACTGATGAGCTAAAACTAGAGTTATAAATAGACATGAAGTTACAAACAACACAATGTATTTTGCTGCTAGTCCATTTCATACATTATTGTCTAGGAAAACCATGAAATGTGTCATGTTAATTCTGATATTTTTAGTCCGGCAGTCAGCGTGCACAACAGTTGATGTTGTCCAGATGATGTCTGACCAACATTTTCAAATCTATTCCAAACCCTGATGGCTCATTCGGCTCGTTTGTGGCTCGAAACTGGAGGTACTAGGTTTGAATCACGGCTGGTTTGAATGTTTGTCATCGGGGTTGTGCGTGTACAGTTCTCAAATCTGTTCAAATGCCTGGAGTGTGCAGTGCTGTCTATGGTAATGTGCATTATAAAGAACCCTTGAAGTCATTCGATATGTGTAGGGTCTTGACTTTGGGCTTCCTTCTGTCGTGATATTACTATAAGCACAAGTGATTGTGTTCTCACTTAGGCCACTATCTTTTATATCTCTTTTAGATCAGAAAAAAGCCAAAATCTAATGAGGAGGGCAGAATTATTTTTTTTTTAGGAAAAAACAAACATTGAACCTATTTTTGAAAAGGTAAAAAAATATTGGACAAATTTCTGGGTAAGGTAATGAGGGCGACGCAATAAAAAAAACCGCCAATTTTTTAAATATTTAATAAGGGCGACGTAGAAAAACATAGCTGGAAAAATGTTTTTTATCCCCTGAAAAAAACTTGTTTTTTTCGAAATGTTTTTTTTATCTCCCGAAATTAACTGGTTTTTTTCAGAAATCGGCAACAATCCAGTGCGCCACTGGGCAGAAAAAAAATACATGTTTTTTTTTGTAATGCATGGCCTAAATCTAATGTGCGCGCTCATCTAAAACAGAGAAAAAAGACATATAGTTACTACTTGATAATGTTTAAGTGCTTCAAAAATGTTCAAGGGCTTGAAAAATGTATTGTAATGTATGTGTTGTACAACTAGTGCTTGAATGACAGATGTGGCACAGGATTACCCACAGTAATGATTATTTTCTGTACAATTGAAACTGATCTTGTGTACTTGAGATGTTTTTACCTATTTAGATGTATGGTTATCTGTAAGCGTATAATTTTTTAGTAGGCAGTTCAGCTATTATGCTATTAAATAATAGATATTGCAAAAACTTCATGCTCTCAATCCCTATGCAAAAGTACAATATTTCCACTGTTTTATTTGATATTGGAAATATATTCTTGGAAAGTTAATGAGAAGACCATGCGATTGTCATTGGTTAAATGTAGACACCCTTTCATGTCACAGATAAGTAGGGAGTGTTTCTCATGTATCTGATTTGAAATCTTTTTACCTGGTTTTGAAATCGGAGTCCTAGCTCTATAAACTGATTTATTATGAAATATTTCAGATGTAAATATATAAACTGTGCCTGTGTGAAATTATTTATTTTAGCAATCAAGTGTTGATAATTAAGTAAGTATTGTCTTCATGACTAGTTATGTGTGCATGCTACCAGAATGGTTGTACATAACATTGTATATAGAATAACTTTATTTTTGTATTGTGTATTCTTGATAATCAAGATTCTTTAGGGAAATTAAACAATTTCTTTTCTGGGGCCTACCTCATGAAGTATTGAATATTGTCATTGCCGATGAGCACTTGTTTTTTGTTGTTTTTTATTTATTCTTTGCAGTCGATGTAACTGTCAATTTCTGACAGCTATATAATTGTGTACATGTTTTTTGTCAGTCCTCTTTAATCACACCATATACTCGACAGCGTCTAGCAGTCAAATATGTGGTGTGATTCCAATTAATAAAATCCTACCCCCAAAATTACAGTGGAAATTTTCCAAACCTTGCGCCGGGCCATTTTAACAGGTAGCCATAATGGCATGTGGTCATTGACATGTACCTGCATTTTTTCTTTTAAGCAAGTTCGATGTTGATTATCAGTTGTTATGTATTTAATCAATCAAATATCATTGGATGATTACCAGCAAATTGTAAAGTTTAATCCTGTCTCTGTCCGTACCATATTTATTCTTTTGCTCATCCAGATCTCGTATTGAGGCTGCCCTGCCTGGTTTACCCTGCATGGTGGACATAGTTGGTGTAAAACAAGTAACTCCTTTGTTATTGCCCTATGCTATGCTTAGGAAGATTACAGTCTAGTCCTTGAAAAACATAAAAAGGTCCTTAACCCTTTGAGTGCAGGCGACGCTTTTAAGCGCATTCATACTGTTTTTCCACAACTAAAATTTGACACAAATTGAACAAATATGCATGTATAAATCTTGAGTAAAGCCCCCATTGTGAAATTTTGCAGGTTTAATTTTTAAGTGAGGAGGTATTTTTCTTTCATTTGAAGTTGGCAATTGCGTGAGCAATGCCAACTTCAAATGAAAGGAAAATGTTAAGTAGTAATGAAGCACTTAAAGAGTTAAAGAAGTCCTCAATCTACTATAATTATATTCACATACCTTTATTATATTTTACATTGAGTCATGAATGTCCAATTGATAACTCAGTAAAGCTTTTTAATCAAACGAGTCACACAGTTAATTTCAATAAATTAATCCAAACTAAGCTCCTCTTTAGAATCTAGATTTGACATAGACAAGTTGTCTGCAGATCTAATCAATCACCAGGTTAATTTCAATAAATTAAGACAAACTTCCTCTTTCAGAGTCTAAGTTTGGCAGAGACAGATGTCAACAAATGTTATTTTTGACCTATAGCTATACTGCTACTCAAGGTTAAATTTGTCTACAATTTTTAATTAGTATGAGATCAATGTAAGAAAAGAAGATTACAATAGATTTACAACCACCCTTGTGACACAAGAAAAGTGGCCTTCTAAGCAGGTGGCTGATCATAGGAGGTTTATTTGTATAGGTAATGCCCATTTTGGGGAATGACCAAGTGGCCTCCCATAGAATGTTGGCTGCTCATAATATAAGAGTGGCTCATAGCAGGTTCTACTGTATCAGTCGAATGTGTTATACACAATTTATATATTCCTCTAGTGGTATATGATACAAAACCACATCCTATAAGCAGCCACTTGTGAAGGACTCTTTTCTGGTGTCCTGAGCTTGGTTGCCTGTAACAGGCTCGATTATATTTAGATTTTATTTCACTGCCTGTTATTTTTCATGTGCCTTGGGCGATAGATTATTTTATTATCTGTATAAATGATGGGATATGCAGGGCTTGCCATTCTTCACTGTTATTGTTACTTATAATTGTAACCATTTTCTCTGTGTGAGACTGTGATCTTGTGCACAAACGGTCTGGTAAAATAACTCATTTAACCTTTGCCTTGTCTTGCTACAACTTTTCAATATGCATGTAATTCTGCAAATTTGTGTTTGCAATTCCCATTTCATAGCAAATTATAAAATAATATGAAACCTTAATAAAGCTCTAAGGTGAATAATTTAAATTTTCACCCACATAAAATTGTGTCTCGTTCCCGCTACCCACAACTTCAAATGGGTGAAAAGTACCCATATTTGTTAATTTGAGACCAAAAATTTGTGAATCTTGATGTTTGAACACGCATTTCATTCCAAATAACTGATTTGATCGGCTAATAAAGAAATTAAAAATGACATCGTGCTTATAGGTTTAACTCTTTGAAACCTGAATTTACTGTTCTCATTTTCATCCACTACAAGCCGCGAATTGCTCTTGCAATTCTCGACTTGTAGTGGATTAGGATGATTTGATGTGGTTTAAAAATTAAAAAAAATTACAATGTGGTGAGCCAGTTTCATAGAAATTTTCATTCCGAAACCCTTAGTTGTTGGAAAATTAGGTCTGTTTTCAGGGATGTAAAATAATGCTATAATGCATCGTGCGGGCTTGAAGGGGTAATATATCAATTGAAGCTCAAAATTTTGAATTTGTAGATCAACTGGAGAGTTCATTCATCAAGATTTTCATAGATTTGGTCAGAGATTAAACAAATAATTTTCACCCACTTTTGACCACAAATTAAACAGATACTGTTATACACTTTGAAGCTGTTGGTCGTGGTAGCGAGACACAACTTCAAATGGGTGAGAGTTAAACTAGCACTTCACAATTTTGCAAAATATCAAAATGTAAAATCTGCCACAGGCTCTGAGGTATAGAGGGCGCTCCGTGTCATTACATCTGAGAGCCATTGAAGCCGCCTGATTTCATTAGTTAGTTTAACCCTTTAAGCCCTCACGATGCATTAAAGCATCATTTTACATCCCTGAAAACAGATTTAATTTTCCTGCAACTGAAGACTTTTAGAATAAAAAAATCCTAGAAACTGTTACCAATACATGGCAATTTTTTTCAATTTTTCACTCACTTCACGTCATCTTTATTCACTACAAGTCGAGAATTGCGACAGCAATTCGCGGCTTGTAGTGGGTGAAGATGACAATAGTAAATTCAGGCCTGAAAGGGTTAAAGACTCTGTAGTCACATTTCCAATTGAATGGATTTTAATCATAATATATAAGATGCTGCTTATATTCATCACCAGTAAGTAAAAGGATGAAGCAGTATATAGGCCTTTCATTGCTGGCAGTGATATGCCCCCATACCAGTACTGGGTTCAAATGTACTCCCGTCATTGTATTATTCCAATGTACACCGGGAAGCAGTGGCTACGGCCCAGGCAGTAAAAGGGTTGATACAATGATTTTAACAATGATTTTAATGCTGCAGTTGATAATGAGAACAGGCGGGAAATGTTAGAGCTCAAGTTTTTCAAAACCTTTTAAAAGTGTCACACATGCAAAAAAGCTTTTTCATTTTTCTTGGCAAACATTATTCTGCTACATGTACCGGTACTTGACCTAAAAAGTGCTTGACAATACGATATTCTGCCAAATCTTAACCGTTACTGCTGATTATTCTATTTATCAAGCACTTTCCAGGTCAAGTACATTGTGGAGTTACACAACTGGTCTGCTGTATTCTAGTGTTTTTTGTAGTATGCATTATGGTTACTGGCTGGCAAAAGCCACACTCCACAATGTGTTCTGCTTGTACTACATACCTAGTTCTACTTGTACTACATACCTTAAGCGGAAGGTTCGAGTTCTGCTGTTGGAAGGCGATCGATTTAACCCCTATTTATTCCACCTAAAAACATTTCATTTGAGCTTATACAACCATTTATGAATAGACTCGGCTAACATTCTATCAGTTATATATCTGGTAAATCAACTTTACCGTCTGGCAAAAAACCTTATGCTTAATTTATTGAAGCATAAAGTCATGAGCTACTGCTTAAAGGGGGTATGATGAATTTAAAAAGCAACCCTATCATTTCTGTAGTGCTTTGAAATTGAAGTATTTTTTGTCATGTCATGCAGTTAATTTTGGTAGAAATTTATGCTTGTTTTTAAACAAAATATTTAACACTCAAGAGCTTGGATTAACTGCAGTTTTTAACTAAATCCAGATGATTTTTAATCCTGTTTTCTCCTTATTTGTGTTGTTTGGAGGCACACCTTGTTTTACTGACTGCACTCTGCCCATATGTATGGTGCAGAAACAGTTTTAAGAATATACAGTTTTTTTGTAATATGTTAAAGGGGATCTATCACTCCTTATGTGGTATGAATAATTATGTCCTTATAAGGGGTGATTGGCTATCATGTGACCCCTCATGTGACCCTCTCAGGGGGTCACATGATATCCAATCACCCCATATATGGGGGTGATTGGCTATCATGTGACCCTCTCAGAGGGTCCCATGATAGCCAATCACCCCATATAATGAAACACTTGTGCCCCATCTTGTGGCAACTTTAATTTATTTGTCACAAATTTATTCATACTATATAATGTGTGATTAATCACCTTTAATCACTTTAAGTCATCTTCATCCGTTACAAACCCGCGTCTTGTAAAAGATGGAAGATGTGAATGGTAAACTCAGACTTGAATGAGATAAAGACTAGGCACAAGTCAGTTTTATATGATAAATGGACGAATAAATGAGAAATGCATGGCTTTTGAGTTATGAAATCAAGTATCATATTTGCCAGGGTTATAATGACTTAGGTATTTTTACTTATATTATGTGAAGAGCGTTTTTATGATGAATAATTGAAAGCTGAATGACTTGAAACATTGTATTTTATAGGAAATAAATCAATTTATCATCTGTAACTTATTCTCTTTGGTTGTGTCGACTTGTAGTGCACTGGTGTATTCGGGTTTCAACGAAACAAAATCTCTGTCAGGGATCTTCCGTGACTGACTCTCAGAAGTAGCGTGATTGACCTCAAACAGTCAGGTCTCAATTTTTGAATAAAACAATATTTATATGTACTGCATTTTTTTGTATTACCATAAGCATAATGCATGAGAACAATGAATATGTATCAGATATATCGATGGTTGGGCGGGGGCCCTAGGGTAGTGGTTAGCACCGCTGCCTTTCACGCCAGAGTTTGGAGTTCGGTTCCCGGTCTCGGCGGTTTGAAAGAAACAAAACATGTTTTTTCCCCATCCACGTGTGAAAGTTAGTATTGTGGGGTAGCCTCTGTGACCGAGAGGTAGCATGCTCGGCCTCAGACCGCCAGGGCTCGAATTTTGAATCCTGTGTCTGGAGGACAGTGTCATCTCACCATCCCCAGGAGGTTTTCCTGGCCCAGTTTAGCCTATATGTGCACAAAGGTGACCTAAAGCCCGATTCATTTCATTTATATATCGATGGTTGCCTACAAGAAGGGGACATGGACACTCTTCTCTGATTGTCACATGTCCCGTTTGTCACAAACAACAAAGTTCCAATTGGACTTGTCCCGTTGTTGTTTGCGACGCATTTGTCTATATTAGGGAATTAGTTGTGCCAATTGTATTTGTCCCGTTGTTGTTTGCGACAGTTCGACTACACCAGGGATTCAGCTGTGGTCAATTGGACTCGTCCTGTTGTTGTTTGCGACATTAGCTGTGGTCAGTGGGACTTGTCCCGTTGTTGTTTGCAGCCAATTGGACTTGTTCGGTTGTTGTTTGCGACATTTCGTCTATATTAGGGATTTAGCTGTAGTCAGTGTTACTTGTCACGTTGTTTTATTGCAGCCAGTTGGACTTGTCCCGTTGTTTTATTGCAGCCAATTGGACTTGTCCCGTTGTTGTTTGCAGCCAATTGGACTTGTCGCGCTGCTGTTTGCGACAGTACGTTTGTACTTTTTTGTACTTGAAAATTATTTCATGTGACAGCTCAGCTTGTCATGTTGTTGTTTGCTATAGTTTTCTAACTACCACTGCCTTTGTTTACCCAACAGTATGACAAGTGCAGTTGTCACATTACTTGTCCCGTTGTTGCAGGCAACCATCGAATAAGGTTAACTCTTTAAGTGCTTCATTACTACTTAACATTTTCCTTTCATTTGAAGTTGGCATTGCTCACGCAATTGCCAACTTCAAATGAAAGGAAAATACCTCCTCACTTAAAAATTAACCCTGCTGAATTTCACAATGGGGGCTTTACTCAAGATTTATACATGCATATTTGTTCAATTTCTGTCAAATTTCAGTTGTGGAAAAACAGTATGAATGCGCCTAAAAGCGTCGCCCGCACTCAAAGGGTTAATCAGCCCGCATTTACCCACAGGCCTGATATCACCTCCCTCTCCATAATGCCAAAAATGGTGTTACATGGAGGTAGTTGAGTGCAGTGATGATAAAAGTGTCATTTGTCACTAGTAATTTTCTGCTGGCTTTTTACAGCCATAGTGTAGAGATAAGTGTAGCCCACTCCTTCTAGCGCCATTTTGATCTCATGTTATTTAAAAAATGCGTTGCCAACAAAGAAAGGTTGTATCATTTAATAATCCGGTCATTATCGTCAAAACTATGACAGGCCTAGGGTTATCAGTAAACAACGGGTTCAATCCTATATCCGCCCACACATGTATAAATTTAAATAGTTGTATTCTGTGAAACTCAGACCATGACCTCCTTTGTTTCCACCGAGCTGGCTAATACAATGAAGTATGGGGGAGGGGTATTATGTAACCTTGTTTTCACCGAGTGACGTCACTGCGTTTCACAGAATGAATTATGGGGGAGGGGGTCTTACATAACGTTGTTTTCATCGAGTGACGTCACTGCGTTTCACAGACTAATTGTTATAATTTATACACAATTAATACACTATGTATAAATTACACATGCGCCTAAATGGAAAAGCTCAACATGATCAATATCAAGTGGCGTGCTCGGTGACTCAGCTCATGTGTGACAGGCGGATGTAGTTAGTCACCTTTCTAGGCCTGTTATACCTCTCGGGTGAAAAAACTATTATGTCAGACATAATCTTGGCAAGTGGATCAATACAAAAACAGTTCACATGTATAGGCTCACGTACCAGACAGCCGAGTTTCAAAGCACGAGGAGCTCACTCAGAATCTCAGCAACCATTGGTTCAACATTGACCCAATGCTGATATAATGTTGGTTCTACATCTGTGACGTTGGCCTAACATTACACCAATGATTGTACATGATCATTGATTACACCTTGCACCTCTGTCCCAGCAAACACGATACATTGAAACAATGTTGTTCTAATGTTGGGCCAGCGTCGAAGACGTTGGGCCAACGTTAAAACAGCATTGTTTCAATGTATCGTGTTTGCTGGGGTGACTTCCTACATGCAAAATATTAATAAGTTTTGAATAATTTCAGCTAACACCACTTAACTCTCCCAGCCCCCTGCTATTTCGTCACATTCCCATTCACTTTTAGATTTGGATTGCTGTCGCTATTCACATCTCAAAGTGAATGAAAATGATTAATTTATGAAATACCCAAATATAATATCCCAAATGAAAGGTGAGAACGACCTTATTATGACGGATAAGACCTTTAACCGCCGGTGCCGCATATATTCGGGTTTTTATTAGCACATTGAGTACCACATTTTAAATATGTTGTGTAAAGATAATATTTGACGTCAACCAGCAAGATTTGAGAAGAGTTGACCTCCATTTTGTCTAATCTGAATAATTTTCACTCACTTAAAGTTGTGGATCGCGTCAGCGAGACACAACTTCAAGTGGGTGAAAATTCCAATTGAATAATTTGGCGGTTAAAGGGTTAAAGCTGAGAACGACCTTATTCTGACTGATTATGCCGTTTAAAACTGAGAACCTCCTTATAGTGATGTAATGTAGGGTTGTAGCTTCGAGTATTTTTTTCAAAATAAGCGCTACTTTGAAAAATGCGACGAGCAGCTTGAGGGGCGAAGTCAATCAAAAGAAAAATCAAATAACGTGGTGGTTAAAGTGTCAAGGGCAGATAAGAGTATGAACAGGAGGTAGGGCATGGGAGTGCTGGTGGGGCGGACATTAGCTCAAGCTCTGGCTGGTATCCCGACAAACACAGCATTTGTATAACATTTGTACAACGTAGGCCCAACGTCTTCAACGTTGGTCCAACATTGTACAAATAATATGCGAATGTTTTGTGGTTACTGGGATATGTATATATATGGCCTTTATGTATTTTAGGGTTAATCAATAAAGGGTGATCGATTATAAAACGGTACTGGTTTGAATTCAGAAGAAATTGTTCGCAAATTACACGTTACACGTTAATTGGGAAATGTCAACGTTTTAAATGTTTTAATAATCATGCAGTCTCAAGCTGCTAAAATAAATAATTTAAATTTGTATCCACTTGATGTTGTGTCTCTCTAATTACGTGAAACTCAACAGCCTTGACCTCCGTTGTTGTCACCGAGCTAGCTAATACAATGAAGTATAGGGGAGGGGGTCTTATATAACTTTGTTTTCACTGAGTTCCTATTTAAAACGATTTCCAGTGACGTCACGGCGTTTCACAAAATGCGACCCACAACTTCAAGTGGGTGAAAATTAATCACATTTTGAATCTTGACGTTTCAACGGTCATTTCATTCTCAATAATATCGATTTGATGTGCTAATCAAACAAATTAAAACGACAATAGGACCGATTAGTGCTTCAGGCCTAAAGCTTGTATTATTAACCTCCCCAGAGTGTAGATCGACGTCAGATTCTGATGTCTAAGTCGATCCCCGCCCTGTAAGATTACACATATTTATAATGGCCGTAGACCCATAACATAGGTATTCAAATGCATCAGAAAGAGCTAACTAAGACATTTATGATGATTTCAAATTGAAAAAAAACCTATTTAATTGCGATGTTTTTTTACAAATGTATTTAGCGCTATAAGGGTTAACCCTTGAAGCGCTGAGTTATAGAATTCCATTTTTTTACCCAGTTGAAGTTGTGTGTCGCTGAAGCCACTCGCAACATCAAGTTACTACAATTACTACAATTTAAATCTAAACGAATGCTAAGTTGCTAATATCGTAAATTTAATCCTCTTTTATCATTCATAATTGTTTGGTCTGAAGGTCAAATAAAACGGCTGTAAACGATAGTCGTGATTAAGACCTCAACCCTTTCAGAACCTTAACTCTAAAGTCAATCCCCGCGCTGAAATAATTAAATATTTCTAATGGCCGCGGCCCATAACATAGGTATTCAAATGAAGCAGAAGAAGATAGCTAAGGCATTTATGATGATTTAAAATTGAATAACCCTTTGGATTCATCAAAATATGTGAGCACTGTGAGGTTAAGACGTACAGTACAATACCAGCTGCCAGACGAGCTTTTATTATATGATTCATCTACTTTGACAGCCTAATTTCACCCCAGTAACAACCAAGTTGCTGATAACATTCCTCTGTATGCCTACCGCACTGATAATCACGCAACGCCACATATTCAGAGCTTTGTGACCCCAGACTCAGACAGACAGGATGAGTGGGTGGGTGGGGGTGAAAAAAAAGTCTGCGTTCTGTAAAGAAATTCAGTGAAACGCAGCGACGTTACCGGAAACCGTTTTGAATTCAAATTGGTGAAAACAATGTTATATAAAACCCCCTTTACTCCCCCATACGGCCTACATCACTGTATTATGTAGTTCGGTGAAAACATTGGAAGTCAAGGCTATTGAGTTTCACAGAATCGCGTTAGCATGGTTAGCGATTCCAGCTTGACATTTTTTTGAAAATAGAATAACCAAAATACTATACACAAATTCAGAATAATCTTGATCGCATTATTTTCGCTAATTTTTCAGTCGATTCTCAACAGATATTCATGACATTTTTCAAAACATCAATAAAAACATCACTAAAAAATGTTATATATAATTATGGTTAAATAAAGTTTCTTCTTCTTCTTCTTCTTCTAACAGCCCTGAAATTTTCGTGAAATTATTTGACGTGGCCTATTTCAAAAGTTAGACCGTTCAGGATTTAACATGTTAGTAAATTGAAATGATGACGTCCTTCGATAAACCCATTAGACTAATTCTAGGATTTCATTAAATGTCAAATGGTCTAACATATTCACCTTTGTTAGGATTTGAGAAAATTGTCTTTGCAAAATTTCAAAGAAATCGGTTTAGTATTGACTGAGAAATCAGCGATCCTGCTTCTCCATTACAGCGATGAATTATTTTTGTTCAAACCATGGAGACCAAAGGGTTTTTTCGAATCGTAAATGTCTCCGTTAGCTTCATTTGAATACCTGTTATGGGTCTAAGGCCATTACAAATATTTTAATTCTTTTAGCGCGGGAATCGACTTTAGACGTCAGAATCTGACGTCTAAAGTCGATGCCCGCGCTGTAAGGGTTAATCTGAATTAAACTTAGATCTATGGAATCGATCACTCAGACTGCCAGGGATCGAATTTCTCATGGCCCAGTTTAGCCTACACGTGCACAAAGGTGGCCTTAACCCCCATTCATTTTATCCGAACTATTGAACTCAAGGAACCCTTGGATATGAAATGGTGTATTTGCCACTTTGTAAGGTGACAGATACACCCTTTCATATCCAAGATAAAGATTTGATGAAATCAAGTAGTTTGCATCCATCTTGAGGTGGGTATTGCATTATGTACCAACAACATAAACATAACGTTATCTATCGCAAGGCAACCCCTTGTGAGCAGAACCAGCCGCATATAATTATATTCTATTTTTCTTCAATTACTTTATTATGATTAAAATTTTGAACCAAGAATCATCCACTACCAAATGTAATTCGGGGCAGAGGGAGAAATCGCGAACCATACAGCGAGAGGATTTATCGAATATGTAAAGATATGAATTCCATTGTTTACATCAGACATGTGTTACCCCGCTATTACACTTTTAGGCCAAATATGTTTAAATTTACCTCTCTCTTATCTTTAGAAGAATCATCTGCGTCAAAAAACTTGCTGAATTCTTATAACTACGTCATTCTTAGTTGTATATCAGAGTACATTTTCACACAGACACACACAAATTGTATTAATTTATTGCGTCACTGTTCATGCTTTATATCTGTTACCACGCTATTTGTCTCGTCAAAATGCACTTGTTTATATGCATGCACACACATTGTAAATATATCGCTGAATAGACTTACTTAGGCCTCCATGTAGGCCTACATAGCTCAAATTCTTTTTTTTTTATAAAAGTATTCTACTTGTATTTATTTTATGGGTTTCTACGCTTTCCAGAGTGTGTTTTTTGCTACTAGTTATAATAATATGTAGTTATTTTATCTCTGGTTCTGGCTCGGGAAACATATATTATGTACATTATTTTTTATACTTTTATGCTTATACTTTTCGTACATAAATAAATATGAATAAGTTGCTGCCTAACTTGCAGAGGCTTGCAGAGCGCAGCACGACCAATGTTGTATATAATAATCTAATGATATAATGTGTATATTTATTGTATCTGTTTTTAAATATATGTATTGGTCAAAAACTAAAGAAAAGAAAATAAATACATGTTATGTGGTGCACTGGGAAACGGGGCTCATAGGGTTACACGTGATTATCAGTACAGCACACCTTAATCTCACTGGAAACACCAACCTTTAAAGCTCCACATTATTTATTTACATTTTTACCATTTACATTTTCACCCACTAATTGAAGTTGTGTCTCGCTACCGCGACCCACAACTTCAATTAGTAGGTGATGTTGTGAGTCAGACCATGACGTCATAATAACACACCTTTCCTCATCAGAGCCTTGGCACCGTTTCACGCGGCCATATTCATGAGTGATGTTTCCACTGCGTCATGGAAATTCACAATGTCGCTAGAAATATCTACCCATTTATCGATCTATATATAAAAATTATATTTATCCACAAAAGTAAGCTCATAACGAAATAGTCACCTGTCTACAGAATATGCCAATATTTTTGTTGTAATCTTTAAATGGCGAGGAATTTGAAATCATCATAAATGTCTTAGCTAGCTCTTTCTGATTCATTTGAAAACCTATGTTATGGGTCTACGGCCATTAGAAATATTTTAATTTTTTCAGTGCGGAGATCGACTGTAGACGTCAGAATCTGACGTCTACAGACGTTAGATTCTGACGACTAAAGTCTATACCCGCGCTGTAAGAGCTAAAGAATGACAAATTTGTGATTCACGAAGCCTGTAGCAGTCATAGCGTCTCTCCTTAATGTTCCTGTACTGGGCTGGGTCTACGGCCATTATAAATATTATAATTCCTTCAGCACGGGGATCGACTTTAGACGTCAGATTCAGACGTCTACTGACGTCAGAATCTGACGTCCCCGCGCAGTAAGGGTTAAGTCGCTTTCTGCACAATTATGGCAATATCACGACAGAAGAAAGCCCGAAGCCGGGACTATACCCTACTCTTATCAAATGATTTCAAGGGTTCTTTATAGTGCACAGTATCATAGACAGCACACTCTAGGCCTTTGAACAGTTTGAAGCACTGTATATGCGTAACCACGACAACAAACATCTGACACGGCCGAGGATTCGAACCCAGTATCTCTGAGTTTTTAGCCCCAGCCGGACCGAGTAAGCCATCGCCGGCGAGGACAAGGCCGAATCCAGCTTTTGAACAGGACAGGTTTTCTCTTGAAAATGCACACCGTACAAGGGGAAGGCCTATGCTCGTTACGCATTGATAGTTGTCTGTTACAGATTTTTTATGTAATCTTCACAAGTGCTTGCTGGCATGTGAAAGCTGTCACAGTCAGCAAAGAACGAGGCATTCACAAAATGGCAACTGTCTGCGACGCTGGGCCAATATAAAATCGGCATTGCTGGCCAACCTTAATCTATTATATTTGTGGATGCCTCTTGTTTGATTTGCGGCGTTGCTGCAGCATTCCTCGGCAAGAACGTTGACCCTGACGTTAATTTTAGTATCAAATGTACATTTTTGTAGTTGAATTTGCTCGGCCTATATAATACATGGCTACTGACAGATCGTTTCAGCTAAGTCCTATGATTTTATCAAAAAAGAGACCTTTCTAGCTCTTTTGTTGGAAGCAAGCTTGTGATTGGCCGGCTGTCTTGCTAAAAGTACCCTGATCGGCTGGCGAGAATATTATGGTGGTGGAGGGGTGGGTGTAGACAGACACCTGTGTGGAGCCCAGCAAACGCGAGCATTTGACCCAATGCTGTTTCAATATTGGCCCACCGCCAACGGCGCTGGACCAATATTGAAACAACATTGGGTCGAGTCTTCGTGTTTGCTGGGAGAGCTGTCCGCATTTTGATACACGCGTGCCGTCTGTGTCTGGTCGGAACAGGCAGCACAGTGCTCTGTGTAGCAAGTTCTATGCTCCGGAAACTTTAGTTTCACACTCAAAAATGCATATAGTAATACGTTATGTGATACATTTCTGTAAATTTTTTGTTGTGAAAAAGTGAACCTGTAATGTTCCACTGTTGGCTTCATATGAAGCCAATCACAGTGGAACATTACAGGTGTAGTGAAAGCCCAGTCCATCACTGTTAATAATGTCTCCTGCAGAGAAAAGGTTACTATAGTCGGATTCACATTAATCGTGGTTAATGATTTTCGCCGATTTCTCAGTCAATTCTCAACCAATTTTCATGAAATTTTGCACACATAATTTTCTATTCATGTCGTGACTACCGTGAAAGTTTCGCAAAGTTTTGATAACTATTTTAGAAGTTAGACCATTTGACATGTAGTAAATAAATACAAATGTTGCCCTCTATAAACCCATTAGCTCCGTCTCAGAATTTGTATTACATGTCAAATTGTCTAACTTCTACAATACTTATCAAAACTTCGCGAAACTTTCAGGGTAGTCACGACATGAATGAGAAATAGTGTGTGTAAAATTTCATGAAAATTGATAGAAAATCGACTGAGAAATACGCGAAATTCAATAATCTAGTTGATGAATTTAATGTGAATCTGACTATATACCTGTGTAGGTGGTTGCCTTGAGGAGGCCCTAGCTATGATAAAGAGCCCCAGCTAGTTCAATGCCCTGCCCTAGATTGTCTCCACGCTTGGCCGGAGCCAAACCTGTGAACCCTCCCCCCCGCGCGTGACTGTCACTTAACTCACACCCCTTCTGTGCCCGCGCAGGTGAGATAGGAATGTGCGATACATGTAGGTGTGCTGTATGGAACACCTATCGATTACTCCCTGTGCACCTGTGTATTATTTATGCGAGCAATTCACAGAAAAAACATTTACAGCTCAGCCAATGCTGTTTTAATATTAGGCCAACGTCTGCGACGCTGGTCCAACATTAAAATAACTTTGGGTCAGAATTTGGTGTTTACAAGAAAGATGTCCCACCAGACGTTAATCTAATGTTGGTGCAATGCTGGCCAACCGTCCACGACATTGGTCCAACAATAGACCAGCATTTTAAATCAGCGTCTTCCCAGCAAACACGGGGCATTCACCCAAAACTGTTTCAATGTTGGCACACCGTCTTCGACGCTGGCCCAACATTAAAACAGCATTGGGTGAATGCCCCGTGTTTGCTGCCTACATCATTCCGTCCCCAGCAGATACAAGTGTTTGACCCAATGTTGTTGTTACAATGGCCCAACATTATGGGTGAGCGTCTGTGTTCACTCGGCTGTCACAATGGTGTAGATGTTATTTATAGGCAATAAAAGGGTATCCGCGTGCTAAATACGTCATTCTGATTCTGTATGATATTGGGAATCTCCCATGACGTCATGATGACGTATATCCCGTCAGAGTCACATGCCTGTTACATTTATTGCTTGCTCTGTGGCCTACATTCCTGCCTTATATATAAGATCACCAGGCCAGTCTGAGAATCAAAGGGGTTCACAGTCAGCGACATCATAATCCAGTCTTCACAAAGGGGAGACATACATTCATATTTAGTCGCAATATTTTTGGAGTTGTATTCAAAGTAAGATATTATATCATTTACCACTAACGATACATTAAAGCTTTAAAGCGCTACAAGTGAGTGAAAATTACTTATAATTGTTGAATTTGTGACCAAACATAGCCAAATCTTGATGTTTAGACACATCAAGGAATATTTATATATTCATTGGACACACTGTTAATTCCCAATAACTGCTGAACAAAACAGATTGAAGACGACCATCATGCCCAGCGCGTACAGGGGCAATCGTTGGTCTTTCAATCATATCCTTTTATTTTCAAAGGACGATTGCAGTTTTTACTCCATCGTCTGCGATGCTGGCCCAACATTAAAACAACACTAGCTTAGCATTCTGTGTTTTCAACTTGAACAAAGTAGATATGATATTGTTAACCGCCACTGAATCTGCCGTCATGGTACACACTTTCATTTTCAAGGTGTCGATGTAATAGATTCATTCTATTTGAACTAGTTTCAAAACATTTCCCCTCTAGAAAAATGACCACAAGAACAAAACGCCCTCTAACTCCTTCTAATAATGATTTCTCGTGTTTTTGCTGAAAACAAGTTTAGATTTTAATCCATGCCTCGGTAAATTCTCATTATTACACTGCAATATTTTTTATTGATGAGTATATTGTTATATACGTACCAGGTAAAGTAGGCCTATGCTATATATCTTATGCTTTTTGTCAGCTACAAGACTAGTATACAAATGCTGTAATTTCCACTACAGCTGGATCCAGTACAGCATAAAACCCAGTACACAAACCGACTGCATATTTTTGCGTCAACCATGGAGACCAAAGGGTCTTTTTCAATTTGAAATCATCATAAATGTCTTGATTAGCTTTTTATGCTTGATTTGAATACCTATGTTATTGGTCTACGGCTATTATAAATATATCACTCTTTCAGTGCGAGGATCGACTTTAGACGTCAGAATCTGACGTCTAAAGTCGGTCCTCGCACTCAAAGGGTAAACGATTAGACTGATACCCTTATCTTGAATTTCAGTCATAGCCCTATAAATGATTCATTTTAACAATCTGAACATTAATTGCGACAGTAATCGTTTTTAATGATGTATTAGCACGGCTTTTGATGTGAAATATCTGATTATACATATCAGGCAGGGTTTAACCCTTTGAGTGCGGGCGACGCTTTTAAGCGCATTCATACTGTCTTTCCACAACTAAAATTTGACAGAAATTGAACAAATATGCATGTATAAATCTTGAGTAAAGCCCCCATTGTGAAATTTAGCAGGTTTAATTTTTAAGTGAGGAGGTATTTTCCTTTCATTTGAAGTTGGCAATTGCGTGAGCAATGCCAACTTCAAATGAACGGAAAATGTTAAGTAGTAATGAAGCACTTAAAGAGTTAAGTCTCAAATTTAAATTATAAATATTTTGTATGTACGCTATGAATCCCAGTAGTGATACACTGCAGCTTCAAATGGGTGGAAATCTCAATTGTGCTGCCTGGCTGCGAAGGGCTTTACTAATATCAAATCAATAATATTAACCTACATGTTGAAGCTGTTAATGCATTCACCACTCTCTTGAACATACAAGCCTAATTTTTATGATATTCTTGGATGTTGCACATCTTCTGGTTGCTTATGCAGTATCTGTCACCATGGTGACAGGGGGGTGATCTTAGCCGCAGGTGAGATGGTAGACGGCCAGGTAACGATGGTCTCCCCTGACAACGCTACATCTGGGTGTGATCTATTCCCGAGAATACCAGGAATTGCACCTGTGTTGGCTCAATGGTGGGCAGTGACCCTTAACCCTACTTACAGACGTCAGAATCTCACGTCTACAGACGTCAGAATCTCACGTCTACAGACGTCAGAATTTGACGTCTGTAGACGTGACATTCTGACGTCTTAAGTCGATCCCCGCACTGTAAGAATCGAAATATTTATAATTGCCGTATACCTAGGCCTATAACATAGGTATTCAAATGAATCAGAAAGAGCTAACTGAGACATTTATGATGATTTCAAATTGAAAAAACTCTTTTATTGCCATGGATAATACAAAAATAATTCAGCGCTTTAAGGGTTGAACCACTAAACACAACTAAAGTCGTTTTTAATCTGTTTTTTTAGCTGATCAAATCACTGTTATTGGAAATGAAGGGTGTGTTTAAACATCAAGATTTGCATATGTTTGGTCTATAATTAATCCAATATGAGTAATTTTTACCCACTTGAAGTTGTGGGTCGCTGTAGCGAGACGCAACTTCAAGTGGGTGAAAAATTAAATGATTGAATTTATTGATTTAACGGCTAAACAAACGTAGAATCATACTCCGCCATGCACAATGACACGTGGTATATATTAGTCTGTGTTAGCATGCCATAAACACACCAACCTAAGCGCTAGCGCGAAGATTACCAAATACGCGAAAAGGCGATAATTCGCGGTCGCCTTTGCGTGATATAAGTCAATGCCCCGATAACCAGTTATAATAACCATGATAACACGTGGTGTAAATTACTATGTGCTAGCGTAAACAAACCAACTTAAATGCGAAAATCACCTGATACACAATTTTATCATTTGCAAAACACACCAACGCGGAGGCACACCAACGCGGAGGCGAGAACTCGCGTTCGCTTCCGCGTACATCAATGCCTGACATTGACACATGGTGTAAATCAGTCGCTGTTACCCTAAGCATCAGCCGAACCATATTTCTTGACTAATCCACCATCAGACATCGGAAGATCTGACATATCTATTTACGTCATAGGATGAGAAGCATGTACGACTGTAGGCTGCAGTCTGTTTCACCAGATCCTGGGAGTAGCTTTTTTCCAATCTGCTCGGTCGCTCAATAAATTTTTTTAACAAATTTTTTCTCGGATCTTTTTTTCATCTTCCCCCAACATCCCTGAACATTTTGTAGATTTTCTTTGTGTATTAGCGAAGTCGAACCATTTGGCATGTAAAATGTTTTTAAATTAGAGCGCTCTTCAACACCATTACCATGAAACAAGAATTCTATTACATGCCATAAACGACTAGTCTAACTTCCAAAATACACAACCTCTACGACGTTGAATCAACGTCAAACCAGCATTGATTCAAAGTATGTGCTATGTGCAGGGTGTTATGATCTAATAATACGCCAATGGTAAGCATCTCCCCCCCCCCCCCCCCCCCCCGGGTAATTACGTATGGCATCAAGGCTATCTCTCCCTCAGCCCAGGTATGATACATTACCTGTGAAAGATGATGGAGAGAAGGAGTAAATATTGATCTACATCGTTTTCTGCACAATCATGGAAATATCGCGATAGAATGAAGTCCGAAGTCAGGACTTAATCCTGACTTCGGGCTTAGTCCGACTATGCCCCACTCTTATCGAATGGCATGAATGTTTATTTTTCCCGCATAGTGCCATAGACAGCACTGCACACTCCAGGCATTTGAACAGTTTGGAGCAATGTGTATGCACAACCTCGATGACAAACGTCGTAGACAGTGGCCCAACATCTAAACAACATCGGGTCATAGCCCCTTAAATATTGTATAGTTTTAATCAGGGGCGGATCTAGATGGGGGAGGGGGGGTGTCAGAAAACCTTGACCTCTCTCCCTTCAAAATAAAATTATAGCTGTAAATAGCTCAAACATCAGTGTTTGCCAAGCAAAATTAAACAATCCTCCGTTAATCAGCTGAAAATACAAAACAAAAATTAAGACTTTAATTTTTGTTAGGTTAAGCAAATTTTACTGGGATTCCAAATTCTGGATCATGGCCCATTCTGTGGAACGCAGTGAAACCGTTTTGAATGGGAACTCGATGAAAATAAAGTTATACGAACCCCTCCCCCATACTTCATTGTATTAGCTAGCTCGGTGAAAACAATGGAGGTCAAGGCTATTGAGTTTCACAGAATTAATCTGTCAGTATCCCGATCACATACAGTCATAAGGTCAGAGGTTCAAGGTGACACCACTCTACATTTACCATGTTTACAGGCCCTTCAGAGGGCAGTATAACATCGCCAAGACATCACTAAACTGGTCTTATGACTCACGTGAACACTGGAAAATATGGGCGACATAATCTACTACATTAAAATAATGGTCGTCCATATTCAAGAAACTATTGGCAAGCATACATTTACAGGCCCTTCACAAGGCCGTATAACATATCGCCGAGACATCACTAAGCGGGTTTTACAACTCACGTGAAGATTTGAAAATAAGGGGAACATTATGTCCACATACAAATAATGGACGCCCATATTCATGGAAATATTTACAAGCATACTTAACTCTTTGACCGCCAAATTATTCCATTTGAATTTTCACCCACTTAAAGTTGTGTCTCGCTGACGCGATCCACAACTTCAGGTGAGTGACAATTATTCAGATATGACAATATGGAGGTCAACTGTTTTCAAATATTGCTGATTGAAGTCACACTTTATATTTACCATGTTTAAAAGGTGGTACTTAATGTGCTAATAAAAAATGAAAACCCGAATATATGCGGCACCGGTGGTTATAGGGTTGAAGCAGCTGTGTCGTTTAGCTTCACCGAAACATGATATTTGCGATACGGCAGACCCTACTCCTGTGGACGTAGGCCATGACGCGCATGCGTGGGCTCCCTCATTGTTCACTCATTGTTCTCTAAGCGGAATACGGCGTTAGCTCGTCGCTATCGGCTCGATCACTGAAGTTAGGCAACGCCGGGCCCGGTCCATAATTGGACGGCTGACCGCCTGGGACCACCAGGTGGTGCATACACTAGGACATGCGTGCAGCGATGTCGTGTTGTGGGGCTCAGAGAGCCACGTAAATCAGATGGCTCGTCTTACTGAACTAGAGCTGGACGTAAAAGAACCTCAATGAACGTAAGCGCAGCTTCCATCGGGCGAGACCCAAACAAATCCACAATGTGGCGTGATAGCGCCCGTGGCGCGACAGCACAATAGTGCGTACTGCCACGTAACATACAGATACAGATACAGAGCGAATCACAACGAGGCACACACACATGCACGTTTTCAAAACATGCCCTTGATCTTAATCATGACACAAAATGCCGCGCATACATTCATTTATTCCTTCGTCTATCGACTCATTCATTCATTCATTTATTCATTCATTCATTCATTCATTCATTCATTCATTCATTCATTCATTCATTCATCCATTCGATCGATTGATCGATCGATCGATCGATTGATTGATTGATTGATTGATTGATTGATTGATTGATTGATTGATTGATTGATTGATTGATTGATTGATTGATTGATTGATTGATTGATTGATTGATTGATTGATTGATTGATTGATTGATTGATTGATTGATTGATGCGCTCATTCTATCGTTATTTCATTCATTCGTCCATTTATTATTAATTCATTCACACTGGTTTAATTAATTAATTAATTAATTATTTAATTAATTAATTAATTAATTAATTAATTAATTAATTAATTAATTAATTAATTAATTCATTCATTCATTCATTCATTCATTCATTCATTCATTCATTCATTCATTTTTTTATTCTCCGTCCCTCCCTTATATATTAAGCTGTGCAATTTCTGACCTAAAGTGATAACATTCCGGATATTGACCTCTTAACAACCATGAAGCATCGATCAAATGCTGATTTAATGCTGGCCCAGCGTTGTAGACGCTGGACCAGCATTAAACCAGCATCTGCTCACAATGTAATATTCACCAGGAGCTGAGTTAGTCCCAGCAAACATAAAGCATCGATCCAATGTTGGGTTAATGTTGGCCCAGCGTCGCAGACGTTGGGCAACATTCAACCATCCTATGTGAATATCAGGAAGCAAGGCGCATTGACCCAATGCTGGTTTAATGCTGGCCAGCGTAGTAGACGTTGGCCCAACATTAAACCAGCATTGGTTTAAAAGATATTGCTCGCTGTGATGCGAGTCAATACACAGCAAACACGAAATGTTGGGCCATTGTTGTATAATGTTGTTCCACCGTCTACGACGCTGGCCCAACATTATACAACAATGGCCCAAGGCCTCGATTGGGAGCGATCCAACATTGTTTTCATGCTGGGCCAGTGTCGTAGACGTTGGCCCAGCACTTAACCCACCAATCGGTGACTATGTATTGTTCGCAGTGTGGCGAGTCAATACGAGTGTCAGCTTCTCTGTTCTGCTCCTCATATGGAGAGTTTTCTGTTTATATGCAGTTTGTGATCAATATGGCCACAATATAACACTCTATGTCAGCCCACCACACTCATCCACTGCCCTTCATATGGTGTAAGCCCCATTAAAGCGATCAGCCCGCCAAAACAAAATATTTTTCTAACATTTTGAGAAAGTCGTATGAAAATGTTAGACCCTACATTATTCGGCAGGGTGTAGAAAATATCTATATTCATTTGTTAAAATGTTAGACAAAAAACACCAACAATGTTTTAATAACGCGATAAATCTATTTAACCATATTATATAACAATATAAAAACGTTTTCAAAATGTTTTTTAAGGCTGTTTTATTCTATGCATGATAGTAAAAAAAATGTTTCATCATACAATATGCCCTACCAAATAATGCTCTGTGGTGCTTAGTCGCTATTTCCTCGCATTAACAAAATGTTTTGGTGTTGGTATATCTGTAGAAGCACTAGTCAAACAACTAAACGAAAAAGCGAACGCATTATTAGCGTTCACATCATTTTCATCGTGTTGATATGCTTTATTTACAACTTTTTGATAAGACTCTAATAAGATAAGACTCTAATTTAGAGCGAGTCCTGCTGGAATAATACTGCGTGGGTACAGACAAAAATCAACAATCTGACACGCCATTAAAGCTTAAAGCACATGAGCGCGGGGAATAATATGCGATCAGCAGTACGCGAACAGGCGAGAAATTCGATGGAAATCCGACCCGAAATTCTTTGTTTTCCCATGCGAAACTGTCGCGCCGCACGGAAATCTAACAGTTTTGACACTATTCGCGCTTGCCTTTCTCGTTCGAATTCACGCTCGTATGTTTTGTCAATGATACAATAGTGCATTTGATAATTTACACCATAACCTTTTAACCACCGGTCCCGCCTAAATTCGTTTTTTTTGTTTTGCCATTATCTCATTAAGTACCATCTTTCAAACATGTTAATGATAAAACGTGACACTAAGGAATTTATACATTCCTTGGTGACACCAATCAGCAAGCTTTGAAAATAGTTGTTGGTCACGTTAGCGAGACACAACTTCAAGTGGGTGGAATTCCAATGTTTTGGCTGAATGGTTAAAGAAAAACTGGGTCAATGTCCAATGAAAGTCGCCAAATGAAATGGCCGGCGCCCATAGCGTGGTTTACATTAGCAGGCAGCGGCCGTGCACATAAGGCAGGTGCATGTGAGTGTGACGATCACTGCTACTGACAACCTGCGCGGAATATACGACGTCAAAATAGGTAGGTGCCGCTAACTAATAAAATACTATACTACGCCCATACCTAACAGTCAAAATGATGTATCTGTCATTCACATGAGTGGCAGATACATCATTTTGACTACTGTGCGTCGTGGTAGGCCTACAAGGGTTTTAACAAGGGGACCACTTTTCAATTTAAAACGCAATGTTCTTTCGTAAAGAACGTTTTATATTTGGCTGTGGTCTCTATGCTGCCATGCAAAGCCGAAAGGCAGTCAGTATCCACTGTAATTCAAGTAGGGAGATACTGCCTTTTGGTTTTACAGAGCACTATGTGCATTTTGAGAATGTCAACTATTTGTGTTATAAGGCCATCATGCCTGAGATATTATTAGCTCACATGCTACGACCGATAAATAATATTGTCATCACAAGTTTCACTGACTAAAATTTCACCTGGCTTAAAACATTGCGGCGAATAGCGCCACGAGGACACGTGTATTATAAATACATACATCCATTCACAGGCTACCGGTCTGAAAATATAAGTTCATGCACGTGTATGAGGGGAGAATTATACATAGGGCCTAATTATGGTCTAATCGCCATAATTCAATAATACACATCATCACAACGCACATGTTATTTGATGAGGGCTCTGGTGCAGTAGTTCAAGCGGAGATCGCGGGTTCAAATTAAACCCGCTCTGGCAGTCAAGTTAAAAAAAACGTTTCTTCTCCGCTCATTCGCAAAGATTCACTATTGCGGGGAGCCTCCTGGATACAATGTCAGCGCATTCATCTTACCCATCTGCAAGATGTTCTCCTGGTCCAGTTTGGCCTATATGTGCACAAAGGTGGCCTAAAGTATAATTCTTTTCAGTTTTTAAACTGGACAAATTATTTATTTCACTCCCTATTTGCAAAACTTTTTTTCCCACTCTAGTTCAAGCAAAATATTCATTTTAGTTTGTGTGCGTTACTCTGCTCAACATTTAATATAAACTAACATCAAACTCAACAAAATTAAATATCTATCACATTTGTAGATAATAGTGTTTTATATGAATTATCTTTCACCAAACCCCATTGAACCCCTAAAGCACCAAATCAATTTAAATTTTCACCCACTTGAAGCCGTGTCTGGCTACCGCCACACACGGCTTCAAGTGGGTGAAAATCACTCATATTTGTTAATTTCAGACCGAGCATTTGCGAATCATGATGTTTAAACCCTCATTTTGTTTATCAATGACAGTTATTTTATCGGCTAATACAACAAATTCAAAACGACTGTAGCCGTGCTTGGCGGGTTAATGTTAAATGAACACCGTTTGCATATCATATTATGACTTGTCTCGGCTACAGAGCCTATATAGGCCTTATTAAAGCATTGTAAATCTCAGACACTAAACACATAGCGTGATATAGGCCTTTACAATATACTTGGGTATAAAAGAAACGTGTTTTTAGAAAACGAAGATTATGGTTCGCATTTTAAAACACTGGTAACTATTGTTGCTTTTTTACGTATGAAATAGTTTTATCGAAATATAATTACCACTGAGTATAAATTATAATAATGCCTAATTTTCATATTTCGGGGTATTTTTCATTCATTTCAACTGGAATTTGCGTTAGCGAAGTCAGTCTCAGATGAATGAATGAGACTGACGCAGCACATGAAGGGTTGATAAATAGAAACTGTGACGTCATAAAATAAATTTAGAATTCGTAGCCAGTTCGATTTTAATGTTATGTCCTTTCGTGCTGTTAATAAAAACGCTAATGACCATTTTTTTGTCAGAAAGCTATAAATGGTTTGAGGTACAATCCCATATCTTACTAAAAATATAAAAAATATGATTATCCTAACTTTCCCTAATTTCTTTTAGGAAAGTTAACATGCTCTTAGCTTTTCTAATGGATATGAGAAAAATATACAATCTAAGTCTAATTTTAAGATTTCCAGTGCTCTCTTTCAGTTACATTTGAAAAGCTAAGATGTTCTCAACTTTTCTTTTGAAAATTTAAGAAACTTCAGATAATCTTAATTTTAAGATGTCCAGTGGGATATCATGCTGTCTGCGGTCATCTCAATAAAATCTTATATTTAAGATCATCTTAACTTTTAAAATAGAAATTAAAGAAAATTAAGATAATCTTAATTTGAAGATTTAATTTTTGGTGGAATGAACTCTAGGGCCCATTCCACAAAGAATCTTAATTTTAAGATCCATCTTAACTTTCTCTTATTTCCATTAGAAAAGTTAAGATTTATCCTAACTTTTCTAATGGGAATGTGAGAAAGTTAAGATAATATTATTTTTAAGATGGTTAGTGGGACGGGCTCTGCCACTAGCATTTAGGTCAGGCATATTTCACACTTGCACTGCCTTCAGTATCAATGTCACTCGTTCATACTGAGAATGAGTTGTAATCAAGTATAATCAAGTATAATCTAGTATAATAATAATGAGCTCAAATACATCTGGGGCGGTTGTGGGGTGTCTGTAGCCACCCCCCCCCCCCCTTCCTTCATATAACCAAAATGTATTGTACAGTAGGGTAGAGCAAAGTTGGAGTGGACATTGACATTAAAACAGGTCAGTTTTACATCTAGATTGTACCATAATGCAACCTTCAGAGCCTTTTTTCAAAACTGCGCCTATTCATTGACCCCCCTTTGCCTTAGTCTGGATACGACCCTGTAAATACTTATAATAATAATAAATTGTAATAAATATTTATAATAATGTTATCCACAGAAATATCCTGGAAATATCCTGCCCCCTCCCCGCTCAACGTTGGGACATTGCTCTGATGTTTGTGTCCTTGGACAAGTCATTCTACATTCACATAACTCACTTAAGTCATGTGCAAAAAGAGTACCTGATAGGACAGAGATGGCAATGTGTACGATAGGTTCAATGCGCCGAAATGGCTGCAGGACTGTATGCTTTCCGTATAGTTGAAATGGAATATAGATCGCACTGATCTACAGTACAGGGATCGACTTTAGACGTCAGAATCTAACGTCTACTATCGATCCCGGCACTGTAAGAGTAAAATATCTATAATGGCTGTAGACCCATAACATGATTGTTTTAAATAAAAAAAACCCGTTGGTCTCCATGTTTTAAACCTTTCAAGCCTGAGTTTACCATTGTCATCTTCATCCACTACAAGCCGCGAATTGCTGCCGCAATTCTCGACTTGTAGTAAATGAAGATGACTTGATGTGGGTAGAAAATTAATAAAAATTGTCATGTATTGGTAAACCAGTTTCATGAAAATTTTCATTCTAAAACCACTAGTTGTAGGAAAATTAAGTCTGTTTTTAGGGATGTAAAATGATGCTTTAATGCATCGTGAGGGCTTAAAGGGTTAAACACAAGTATATCAGCGTTGTACGTGTTAATACGTGGACATACGTATGATCAGCCATGTATGGCATAAAGGCTATAAGTATCAACTACTAGCAGATATACAGCAACTTATTGATTTATGCTAATTATTTTTCAATATGGGCAGGTCGTGCAAGACAAGGCCAACATGTGCTTATACCACGTATACTGCACTGCAAAGCTAAAAGGTAGTATCTGCTTTGTAGAGCAGTATTATACAGTCGTGCAAAGCCAAAAGGGCAGATACTTACTTTTGGCTTTGTAGACTACTATTATTGCGGGCACCGACTTTAATGTGGAAAACACCGTAAGATATGCGCGCAAGGTAGACAGCCGATCAATCAATTTTTAAATACACCACTACATTATTTTCTTTGTCCGACCATGACATTCTAAGCCGGGAATGGAGAGTTATTGTTGATCAAGTACAGACCAGTTATCATGGTAGGCCTATGGTGCTATAATCAGTCAGGTGTGACCGAGCTGTTTATTATGAGGGATTTTCATTATAGTTGGATGTGTTTTAAGTCAGTTAAAACCTTCGGATCTCTACATTCTTAGCTTTCAGGAGAACTCCGCCTTGTCCTCGGCCCTTTTCAAAGCTAAGAATGTGGAGTTCCTCGGGCTTTATCCTATACATACAACTTTTAATGTTCCTAAGTTTAGAAGTCTCACAGTCTAAATAGAGAAAGGCGCTGAAACAGAGACGTATCCTGATTTATTTCTCGATGTTGCTCCAATGCTGACCTAATGCTGGGCCAACGTCGTGGACGGTGGTCTTACATTAGACCAGCATTGGATCAACATCTAATTTTTACCAGGATACACAGCGTTAACGTAACACGTTTCACGTTACATAATTATCCTGTCTTTTATCGAGTAGATCTGAGCAAAATAGGCCAACTATACCACGTATCAAGTTACATAATTACAGCTTTGTCTTTGAGGAGATCTGGGAAAGTAGGCTAATATAATAGACAATAACAAGGGCGTGGGGAGGGGGGGGTAAAAATATAGGTGACTGTCACCCAGGTTAGGTATCTTGTCAAGTAAAAAAAATACAAAAATCCGAGAAAAACTCGAATTATTCAGACCACACCCACCCACCCCCTATCTAATTTTTTTTTGGAAACATTTGGAAACATGAAAACAACACAAAAAAAACACACACAAAATATTTCTAAAAAAAATTATAACCCGAGTTGGGGCTTGACCCACCCACCCACTTCCGAGTTTTTCTCGGATTTTTGGATTTTTTTTAACTTGACAAAACCCCTTAGGTATCCATACATTTGTAAATTTTGATGCTAAAACACGCATTTCATTCAATCTTATTTCATCATTAACATTGATGGGCCTGCTAATATAACGGTTAAAACCATCATAGTCGACTGTTGGTTCGCGCTTAACCCCTTCATGTGGTGACCATGAATCAGAATCTGACGTCGATAGACGTCAAATTCTGACGTCTAAAGTCGATCCCCACACTGAAAAACTGAAAAAATTAAATTGTCTGTAGACCCATAACATAGGTATTTTAATGAAGCGGAAAGAGCTAACTAAGACATTTATGATGATTTCAAATGTAAAACAACTTTGCTCTCCATGGTTTTTTATACGCTTTCAGATAGTCTTTTTTGCTGTCATATATGATTTGTTAATCATACATAGTAGCTATTTTAACTCTGGTTTTTGTTGCGGGAAACAAAATGATAGACCTCCTATGTTCACATATCAGCATATATTGTTCAAGTAGTAGTCAATTATATGTTATTTTATCGCAACATCCAGTGTTTTACTATTGGCAAAGACTTTTAACATGATTTTAATTCTGTATGTGATACCATGTAAATTATCTTATGATTTTAACAAATTAACCATCTTGTATATACATGTACATATATTCTATCATCTTTATGACAAATAAGTCAGTAATGACTTTTCTTTATGTCTATAAATATATATCTACAAAACTATTTCGGCGTTGTGAGGGTTAAATGTTTAACCTTGTTATATTTGTTTTGCAGTAAGCCAACCTGAGGTTAGAATTCACCTGGAGTATAGGCCTACACGTCAATCACCGGACCTGATTCTACCTAAGTGAATATCACAGACCACACCACCATAACCTCACATCATGGGCTGCTGTGGAAAGAAATGCATCAAATACACACTTCTCATCTTCACTTTCCTCTTCTTGGTAGGTATTGTCATCACAGCAAACACCACACGCTGACCCAATGTTGTTTCAATGTTGGCCCAGGGTCGGAGACTTTGGACCAACATTAAATCAACATTAATTAAGCGTGTCGCGTTTGCTTGGATGTTTTATGTTATGTAAATCCTATTCTAATTTAAAGTACTTAATTCTATTATTATCTCCGCCAGGAAGGTTATGGTTTTGGTCTTGTTGTTTCGTCTGTTTGTCTGTCCCTCTGTCCGTCCGATATCTTAAAAAATAATAAGCAGATTTGCATGAAACATTCACCAGAGATGTGTTTCGGCTCAAGGAGCAATTGATTACATTTTAGTGGTGATCCGGATTACGATCTGAAGCGCATGTAATGATGGTAAGATTCTATTTTAACCTGTATGGAAGACTAACTACTTTATGACGTCATATAGCCTCACAACAGTTGTGTATTTTATTGGATCTACTCACCTTTAAAAATGAATGAAATAGGTTGAATCTATGCCGGCATAATTGATCATCTGTATTGCATTTTTTACCACCCATTTTATGAATGAATGCACTACTACTGCTATAGGTACTGGAGGCTTGGTGCACAAATGGGCAATGACACAAAGTGGGAGCGAGCTGTCCCTAGGCATTACCTATATAATATTATATCTCGGACCAATCACCTATATCCATTACATTTTGGGGATGATCCGGATTACGACTCACTCACTCACTCACTCACTCACTCACTCACTCACTCACTCACTCACTCACTCACTCACTCACTCACTCACTCACTCACTCACTCACTCACTCACTCACTCACTCACTCACTCACTCACTCACTCACTCACTCACTCACTCACTCACTCACTCACTCACTCACTCACTGTAATTGATAGATCCACCATTAAGTCGAGATACAGTTAGTTACCATGGTTACTGTATAACCGCTTATCACACAGATGAGACCTGTGACCTTGTCTTGTTTACCATGGCAACACAACGGACACTGAACAAATGGGGATGTAATTAACTCTCTGAAAACCAAGGTATTGACTATCATTTATATCCTTCAATCGAGCATTTTATTCTCCTCTATTTCAGCAATTCGCAAATGCAAAGAAATGAGATTGGAGTGTAATTGATCAAATCAATCTGTGGGCGAAGGGGGGGGGGGGCGAATTTAATTTGGTTGGTCTCTCGCAATTTCTCTTTTAATTTAGGCGTAAAACAATGATTGTTTAAAAAGAAAACCAGTCGATAAACGGGAGTTTAGGGGCAAAAGTTTAGAGTGATTTTTTTTACAATTAATATTTCAAAAGTGTGGAGGTGGACCACCCCACTGTCCCCTTCTTTGCTCCCGCCCTTATTTTGATGGTTTATACGGTATAATATCATATCATCTATAATCAATTTGATAATTATGCTCCCCTGGGGCTTGAAAGGTTCATAAACTGATCACCCACAGTGTGCCAGCGACAAGAGCGCAGACAAACACTACTGTTTGAATTAATCGATTTGTCTGTTTTCCATTCATTAGAAGATTTAGTCCCAGAGCTAGGGGTTTTTTTAAATTATTTATTATCCTCACATATGACACAGGCTTTCACATTGATGTAAAATATTTCGTATCTGATCAATGATAAATGCACAATATAGCTTTAAGTTGCTATTTTAACACGTAATTTTACTTATTTTTCTTACTTTTTCAGTAAATAGACAAAATACTTTTCTCTCAGCCAATTTTTGTATAGTATGAATGTTAAGTTTTTATTCAAACATGTTCTAGCACTATTGTTAACTTGAAATTAACCCATTTGGAATAAAAATAATGAGTTATGTGAACATATTACTTGCTTTTTTGGTTGGACGTTAAATTACTTCGCTTTTCTTCAGCTATAACAATATATTTGATATCAATAGAGAGCTACTGGCGCAGGCCACGGATGTATAATATTTTGTGTCTAATCTTTGACAAATGCACAAGAGAGCTTGAAGTTGGTACCTTAATTTTACCTATTTTTCATACGTTTTCAGTACATGAGTCAATATACTTTTCTCTCAACTGAAGTATAATAAATATTTGGTTTTGGTTCAAACATGTTCTAGAATTATTGTTGACACAAAATAAACCCATTTGGAATAATTTTTTTTAGCTATTTGAGCATACTACACACTTTTTGGGTTGGATGTAAAATTCGGGCACTTTTCTTCCAGCCCGGGGAAATTACCAGTGTTTCACATTTTTGTCAAATGAGTACCGGGTCCCCACAAAATGTACCAACATCTTTGATATCAGTTAAAAATAGCTACCAAAGTTTTTAACGTGGATGCATAATATTTTATTTTTGTTTAATACGAAATGTACAACAATTAGGCGCTAACTTTGTATTTTATCCCTCCATTTGAGCAATTTCCAACGTTTTCTTAGTGAATACCAGCAAGACTTCTCGCTCATGTTAACTGAGCCATTTTTCAAAAGTTATTTTGACGACTGAATCAGTCATCACTGCCATTTTTAAAGTTATCTCAGCCACTACAAAAATTATCTTAGCCACTGAAGAAGTGATCATCGCAACTTTTAAACGTTATCTCAGCCACTACAAATGTGATCTTGGCCACTGAAGAAGTGATCACAGCAACTTTAAAAGTTATCTCAGTCACTACAAAAGTGATCATGGTCACTGAGGAAGTGATCACAGCAACTTTAAACATTATGTCAGCAACTACAAAAGTGAACTTGACCACTGAAGAAGTGATTACAACCACTTTAAAAGTGTAGAAGTGAATACAGCGACTTTTAAAAGTTATCTCAGCCACTACACAAGTGATCTTGGCCATATTATGAAATAATCACAGCAACTTAAAAAGTTATCTCGCCAATGCAACAGTTATCTTGGCGAGTGAAGAAGTGATCACAGCCACTTTACAAGTTATCTCAGCCACTACAAAGATGATCTTGGCCACTAACAAACTGGTGTCAGCCAATTTAAAGGTTATCTAAGCCACTACTACAAAGTGATCTGAGCCACTGACGAAGTGCTCACAGCGACTTTAAAAATGATCTCCGCCACTACAGAGGTGATCTTGGCCACTAACAAAACTGGTGTCAGCCAAGTTCTTCCAGGTTGCTGGAGAGCAACCTGGAAGAAAAGACTTAACAGGGTTAATAAAGTCTCAGCAAGCTGAACAAAAAGACAAGGTCAAAGTTAACATTCACAAAAAGACCATGTAAGATTTAAGTTAAAGTAATAGGATCAAAATTAAAAGAATGTCCTGAAATCAACATTTTGCCCGATAAAACACGTGATATTACTAATATTATCGCAACTTTACTAATATTATCGTTGCCTTGTCAACTTTGCCCTTGTCTTTTTTTTTGCCCTTGTCTTTTTTTCAGGTCGCCGGAGCCGCCCTTCTTGGTCTGGGAATCTGGTTCATGGTGTATTATCTTTGATCTTGTCTTTATGTTTTATCTTTGACCTTGTCCTTTCCTCCAGGTTGCCGGAGCCGCCCTTCTCGGTCTGGGGATCTAGTTCATGATGTATTATCTTTGATCTTGTCTTTATGTCTTATCTTTGACCTTGTCTTTTCCTCCAGGTTGCCGGAGCCGCCCTTCTTGGTCTGGGGATCTGGTTCATGGTTGATGAGCAGACGGAGAACATGTTGGAGATCCTGGGAGCGAGCTCTGACGACGAGCTATACCGTGCTGCCGCCTACACTGCCATCACACTGGGCGCTCTCATCTTCGTGACGTCACTATTCGGCTGTGTCGGCGCCTTCTCTGAATGTACCTGGATGCTGGCTATAGTATGTACAGATAACCTGTCGCTCACAATATATTTGCTTTCATCTTAATAACATTATAAGAATACTAACACTACTCAAACATTCATTCATTCATCTAGTCTTTCATTTATTCATTCATTCATTCATTTATTTATTCATTCATTTATTCATTCATTCATTTATTCTTTCATTCATTCATTCATTCATTCATTCATTCATTCATTCATTCATTCATTCATTCATTCATTCATTCATTCATTCATTCATTCATTCATTCATTCATTCATTCATTCATCCATCCATCCATCCATCCATTCATTCATTCATTCATTCATTCATTCATTCATTCATTCATCCATTCATTCATTCATTCTCTCTTTTCAGTACGGCCTTATATGTGGCATCCTACTCATCCTGGAGATCGTGGTAGGCGTGCTGGCCGTGGTGTTTCAAAGCAAGGTAAATAAGCGTCTGAGATACAAAGGGTGTAAATCGCCCCCTGGAGGCTAAAGTGTCGTATCTGCCACTCATTAGAGTACCTGAGAATTTCTTCTCATTTTTTTTCATCATGAAGTGGAAATAGCAATGTGAATGTTAATGAGACCAACAACTGGGTGTTTGGAGTGTTAACCTTTACAGACGGTCCCGGCGCTGAAAGGGTTAACCCGTTAGGCGCGACTATAGTCCTTATCAATACATTATATTACCTGGTTAAGTCACTGTTATGGGGAACGAAATGTGTTTATACATAAAGATTTGCAAATTATGATTTTAAATTAAAGTAACAATTAAGTTTGGTCTCCACGGTTTATATAATATATTTCAGTGATGTAATGGTTAAGCCGTATAATACATACTGCTTTAGCAGCTCGAGGGTTTGGTACTTTCGTCTCTACGGTTTATATAAAATATTTTAGAGCTTTAAGGGTTAACCCTTTCAAGCCTGAATTTATCATTATCATCTTCATTCACTACAAGCCGTGAATTGCTGCCGCAATTCTCGACTTGTAGTGGATGAAGATGATTTGATGTGGGTGGAAAATTATAGAAAATTGCCATCTATTGGTAAAACAGTTTCATGGAAATGTTCTTTTTAAAACCTTTGGTTGTAGGAAAATAAAGTCAGTTTTCAGGGATGTAAAATGATGCTTTTATTCATCGTGAGGGCTTGAAGGGTTGAACCATATAATATATACTGCTTTAGCAGCTGAAGGGTTTATTTGGGAACAAGGATCAAATTGCGCCGCCACAAATCTACCTGAGTCGGTTTTATATCAAACTTCAAGTCATTCTGAGCAAATACCCTGTCATAAAATACTGTCCGCTACATGAGTTCTCAGGCTGCACCCTTTCTTTACCAGTGACGCATACATACTTATATGTGTGATATATTTAATTTTTTTTATTTTACAACAGATACATTTTCTATTGAAATATTTTATTGGTTAATGGTGGCCATTTGACCTTACTGACTATAAACGAGCCTTTTCGTCCTAATAATCTGATAACGACCTAATAACTTTAGATGAACATTTAAATTTTATAATTCAACGCTTTAGGGATTAAACGAATTAAATAATCGTTTAAATCTGTAATTCCTGCTACTATTTTTAGCACTTTTCCTCCTGAATAGTTTGAGAGGTATGTGTGTTTAAACATCAACATTTGCAAATGTTTGGTTCAAAATTAAATAAATATAGGTTATTTTCACCCACTTGAAGTTATGTTTCGCGGTAGAGACACAACTTCAAGTTGGTGGACATCTAGATTTTATAATTAAGCCCTTCAAGTGTTAAATGAGTTAAATAATCGTTTAAATCTGTAATTCATGCTATTTTTAGCACTTGTCCTCTTGAATTGTTTGCTTCTATTTTGCATTCTTTTCGAGCTTCAAATGAAGAAAAAATAGCTATATTTAGAACAAATTTATGTGAACTTACATTTCCCGAATTGAATATTTATCCACGAAAGCACTTGTAATTATTCACTGAAACATGCTTAAAACGTATATATCATGTATTTACCCTTTCAAGCCTGAATTTACCATATTCATCTTCATCCACTACAAGCCGTGAATTGCTGTCGCTATTCTCAACTTGTAGTGGAGGAAGATGATTTGATGTGGGTGATAAAGTAAAGAAAATTGCCATGTATTGGTAAACCAGTTTCATATCATGGAAATGGTCGTTCTAAAATCCTTGGCTATAGGAAAAGTAAGTCTGTTTTGAGGGATGTAAAATGATGCTTTAATGCATCGTGGGGGCTTAGAGGGTTAACGGTCCAAGCAGCACAAGGGTTGAATCGGTAACCCTTTAAGTTCTAAACACGACTATTGTCGTTTTAAATTCGTTTTATTAGCCGATCAAATCACTGTTATTTGGGAACGAAATGTGTGTGTAAACATCAAGATTTGCAAATGTTTGGCTCAAATTAAATAAATATGAGTAATTGTCAGCCACTTGAAGTTGTGGGTCGCAGTAGCGAGACACAACTTCAAGTGGGTGAAAACATATTTTTTTTAATCTACTGTTTTTTTAATGGGTTAATTCTTACTATTTTTCAGTTGAACGACGGAGCGAAAGATGCGATGAACCAAACTCTGCAGGAGAAATACAAGTATGGAGTAGATGATGATGGGGTGACCAACGCCTGGGACTATCTACAAGTGGAAGTGAGTAGCAAATATTGCGAAATGTATTTGACATGGAAGTGAGTAGAAAATATTGTGGATTTGTGCAAGGCATTTGACACTATTGTAGATTCTGGTCCCCGCATTGAAAAAAATAGAGCAAATTTATATTGGCCCCAGACCCATGACATAGGTATTAAAATGAAGCAGAAAGAGCTAACTAAGACATTTATGATAAGTTTAAATTGAGAAAAACGCTTTTATTCTCAATAGTTTATACATTCTAAAAAATGTGATTTATGTTACAGTTGAAATGCTGTGGAGCTTATGGCTATGCGGACTGGGCAACCTCAATGTGGGCCAGCACTCCAGCTAATAACTTGGTGAGTTTCACTAGATAATAATAACTAGATGTCAAAATAGCATGGCAAATATGAAAGTACCCACCTTCCACCAATAGACAATAGCAATAACAGCAATAGACATCACTAAAACAATAAGTCGAAGTGTTTTAAACTAGATAATTAAAATGGGATGGTCACCAGACCTACCTTGATTATTATCTTTGACTTGACCTATTTTCTCTTTATTATAGACCGTGCCGTGGACATGTTGTAAACTGGATAATTCAGATTACAAGAATCCTGACCCATCAGATGGCGACCAGTGTCAGCTTGACGCCAACACAGCAGACCTGACCAGCTCACAAAACCTGTATATGGAGGTAGGTAGACGCCCAGCAAACACGACACATCTAGCCAATGTTTGACCAATGTTGGGCCAACGTCGTAGACGGTGGGCCAACATTGGTCAAGCATTGGCTTGATATGTCGTGTTTGCTGGGCGTGCAGTATATATATAATACTTTTTAAATCACCTTTTTAGCGGGTATTTTAGATACCACAATAATAATTATTGGATATTTTATATACCCCAATAATTCCCCAATAGCTAACATTGAAGAAAAACTAAAAGCCAGAAGAGTACTATTTTAAGGAGCCACTACTCTGATCACATACCCTACAGATTTTAAATGTGTCTAAATTCTATTTTTTTAAATACCGAATATTTAGGGACATGCAAAATAAGAGCCCGATAATAAGATAGATACCTTATTATTTGGTATTTAACTTTATTATTGGGTCGTTGTCAAAGTCCCAACAATTCCCGTCGTTTAGTTAAGAATACTAACCAAAAGACGGATTTGGAATTGGTGGTGCCACGATTTTATCCTGGAAGTCATTTTTAAATGGGACTAAAATTATTATGGTGTTTTGAAAAGACCTAATAGTTACGCATAAACGAAAGAAAGACCCAATAATAATGTGTTTCTATGTGAAGTATCCATGTATAATACAGCTGGAATTTCTGGTATGTCTTACAGGGCTGTGTAGATTCCATCGTGGATTGGGTCAAGAAGCACGGTGCCATCCTGGTGGGAATAGCCTTTGGGTGTTTATGTCTGCCGGTTAGTATTACAAAGCATGTGTATGGAGGGCAATTAATACAAATAAATGTGTGTGTATCGTGTTGGAAAAATCAGCCTGCGAGTTATTCAACTTTATTTGAACAACATACTGCATTTTCGGATTCACCTTATTTATTGCCCTCTAGGAACGTAATTTGTTACAAGTGTTACGCTAGGATTAATCATAGCCATTGTAATATTTGAGATTTTAATAATTGCCGGTACATATAAGTAGGAACAATGCTCACACTTTTTCATTGAGAAAATGTTGTTTTTCCATTAGGAATTTAATCCATTAGACCTACCTAGAACTTTATATAGTTCTTGGACCTATCCATGCAGTTTGCTAGCTTTGTGTTATCGTTAACACTGATTATTGTGGGATATTGATCATGTTGGTTATATTTTCCTAGTATGGCTATTTTTGTACCTCATTTTAATTACTTTGTCTATTTTTTTTTCTTCAGATTAACGGCATCAACCTGTCATGTCAACTGAGAAGACTCATCAACAAGTCATGCAACTAGTAGCCATGGCGACGGTAACACCCCAGCAAACACAAAATAATTTATAAAAAATTATAAAACATTTATACAACGTCGGCTCAACATCTTCGACGTTGGTCCAACATTGTATAAATTTTTTACAAATGTTTTGTGTTTACTGAGACACCTGCGGACTTCGTTACTATGACCTGTAGCATGTTACTACTGATACCACTATCTCATCTACAGTGTGATATGCCCCATTCTCACACAGTGTACTGTGGTCTATACTATAAGACGTATATCGGTATCAGCCCATATTGCACTCTTGCTGTAGCTTGAACTGCAATGTATGGCATTTATCAGTGTTCATGTCTTGTGTGACCTGATCGTGTGAGAAATACAAACGTTGTTCATTTTCGTGCGATATGGGAAAATACAGCACGTGTTCAATGAAAGGTATTCGCTAAAAGGCTCACACCTCATTCATTGAACACGTGCTGTGTTTACCCATATCGCACTCAAATAAAACCGTTAGTATATCATGTGGAGCCAACGCCCACCATGTTAGCTCCACGTTGAGCCGCATTTCAACAAGACGACTCGCTTAGATGCGAAAGGTGGTATCAGTGCTGAAACACTTGGTCAGAGACGAGTAGAAAATCAAACATTGACAGAAACGCCCATATGTTGTGTACAGGATGATCAACGATGTAATGGTGAATAACGAACCAGTAAATAATGCCTTGTGTTATCACAATACTGGATCAATATTGGATCAATGCTGCTCCAATGCCGGTACAGCATCGCAAAGTTTAACATTTTAACACTAAGCGCTACATTAGTATATTGATATTTGTACTCACTTGAAGTTGTGAGTCGCGATAGCGACCCACAAATTCAACTTGAACGCATCATTTTGGTTACAAATTAAACAAATATGAGTTTTTTTTTTCCGCGATCCACAACCTTGAGTGGTTGAAAATTTAAATAAATCATCTTAGCACAATAAGGGGTTAATACCATTTTACCTGGTTCTAACCCCTAGGGCACTGAGCTATAAAATTAAAATTTTCGTCACTAGATGTTGTGTTTCGCGATAGCGAGACACGACTTAAAGTGACTGAAAATTTGGATTATTTGTGAAATTTAAGTCCCAATATATCAGTGTTTCAAAATGTAAGACATATGTTATTTTTAACAACTGGTTATACAGGTGCTAGTAAAACCCAGAATCGCTAGTTTGCAGTCCACACCAGTGCTGTGAAGGTTGAAAACACAGTCCAATAGCAATGGTTGAGAACGTATGTGTTCGGGGCTAGTCCGAACTTTTGATATATAATCATGTATATAGACCTGTTAAATGATTTAGGGTAGAACAGGGTATCCCTATGAATTTTAAAAATGATCTTCACAATGATCAGTATAATTCACTTAACATTCTTAAACGGGGGGGGGGGGGGGTTGGAATGGTTCCACCAAAATGTCGACCATTCCCAAACTTAAGAAAATCACCTGTGTCGGCAGCCAGCTTGTACTATTACGTTTCCAGAATATTTATATTTGTCTTTATATATTTTAAATGGATAAATCAGGAATGGAGTGAATAATTCAAAGTGATTTGATGTTATATTTTATTATTAATCTATTATTGTATGAGAGCTACAAATGTAAATGACACGTGTATGTAATGTGTAAGGCACAGGTAGCGTGTATACCCAGTAGACACGATACATTAAACCAATGTTGTTTTAATGTCCGGCCGGCGTCGAAGACGGTGGCCCAACATTAAAACAACATTGGTTCAATGTCTCGTGTTTGTTGGGTAAGTGCCCTTATGCACATATCGTCGCCTTGGATATGAAAGGGTCTATCTGCCACGTCATAAAACACCTTTTCATAACCAAGGGGACGATATATCATATATTCTCTAATAATATAGTTAGTGATTGTACGTAATTGTAAAATAACTGATTTGTTTTAATTGGAAATTTTACCCACCTAAAGTTGTTTCTCGCTATTACGACCCACATCGTCAATTAGATGAAGGTTTAAAGAATAGCTTTTTGATATCCTGATAAAATTACTTTAAAATATTTCAAACTGATACTGCTTCAAAAATGATGGGATTTTCATATGCTTATTCCTATTTGTATTTTGTGTAACACCCATTCCCTCTATTTTTTCACTGTCACAAACATTGAACAGTTACTCGAACCACTATAATTCTGAAACTGTTACTGGAAATAATATAATCTTCAAATCGTCCAATAACTCTTTCTTTCACGCTTTCATCAGCAAAAGCCACTTTTATAAGCTGAGTTTGATAATATCTATACTATAACTTTTATTGGTTTGGTTATGAAAGAGATATAAGTAATGAAACTTTGAATATGCAATATAATGTGTTAAAATTAAATAAACAAAATTACAATTAATTCTCTATGATTTATACAATCGATCGAGTGCCCTAAAATATACCCAATTATCCAGCAGGTCATAGAAGTCATTCTTCACCTGGATATGAAAGGGTGTGCCTGCCACTTTATAGGCAGGCACACCCTTTCATATCCACGGCGCCAGAATATTCACACGCTACGCAAGACAATTTACCATTCTGAAATATTCTATGAACCTCTGCAAAGAACTTAAATGTAGGCCTACTGAGAACGAATCTGAAGAAACAGTGAACTTAAAATCACTGTCTGTGACTGAATTATACTCATTATTATTACACTTAAAACCTCTTAAATGCACAGAAATATACTATAAAGGATGGGATATTCTCAGAACTAGTGTTTGTGAATGTAATTCACTTCGCATAACTCCCAAGATGCAGAAATATACTTAGAAATACTCAAATGCACGATAATTTACATTCAAATACTTTAAGGTGCGGAAATATACCCTTAACTACTCTGATGAGCTGAAATATAGTCAGAACCTCTGAATGTATCTGTAATATACTCAGCATAGCTCTAAGGCACGGAGTATACACTGAAGACATAAATGTATACCCAGAAATACTCTAAGGTACGAAAATATACTCTGAACTACTCAGAATAACTGAAATATACTCAGAACCACTGAATCTGAAGGAATATACTCAGCATAACTCTAAGGCACAGAAATATGCTCAGAAGCATTCTAAGGTACGATAATAGACCCTGAACTTCTATCAAACAGTCAGATGAACCCCAGTTTATGAGTGGTTTCTGTAAGATGACAAAACCTCTCAAATAAATATGCTAAAATACACTTTTTTGAATCCCCCGTCTTTTTGTCTTTGGACAAAGATACTTTTTACATGATTTATTATTACACAATGGGAAAACAGCTTGAATTCAGACATTGTATGTTTTACATCTGAATCACTGGTGTATATGCTTTATTAAATTCACATTTTATATATACAAACAAGCAAGCAATTTGTTCAATATTATTGTTGTTTAATTATAAGACATTTAGTTAAATGTGTGTACGTTTAGTACATTATACCGAATCATTTCTGTAATTATTGCTTGTTTCATGTATAATTGACAAATATATCATAATTACTGTGTATTTTTAGAGCAATAAACCAAAAAAAATCTCATGACAATTGTATCTGTTTTGTGTTTTAACTGATTACATCTTAAAGATGGTATAATTAGAAAAATGTATCAATATCCGGGGCCAGATTTGATTTGACAACATCTACATCATGGCCGTGGTACATTGGCTAGAGCATGGAGCATTGCTATAGATGATGCCTGTCGTGCGGTGTTATTAACCACGCTTGGTGCAGGTTTTCGCACAGAGACAGATGAGACCCCATGCTGAAATGGAACAGATCCAGTCATAGGAGGGGTATTAATGTGTCCATTCTTTGTGAGATTCTGAAATGATCAGGGCTGTTCCATTTAAACTGGGAGTCTCATGCTGCTTGTGGGTTTTCAGAGAAATATCACCCCCCCCCCCTCTCAACGTCGTGATATTGTTTCGACGTTGTGTCTTTGTGTCAGGCATTTTACCGGCACGTGCTTTACTTCACACACGTATAAATGAGTAGCCGAGCTAGTAGGACAGATACTCAGTATTGTGGGGAGCGTCCGTGACCGAGAGGTAGCGTGATCGACCTCAGACCGCCAGGGCTCGAATTTCGAATACTGTGTCTGAAGGGCAGTGTCATCTCATTCATCTCACCATCCTCAGGAGGTTCTCCTGGCCCAATTTAGCCTATATGTGCACAAAAGTAAAGCTCGATTCATTTCATTAGTAGGACAGATATGGCATATATATTCCAGATATGGAACATTTCATGTCCCATCTATTTGTTATTAATGTACATGTCACTGAAATAAACAACATATATCTATCTATGTCCATTAAAAGCTCATAGCGCCGAAATGGCCGAAGGGCTGTATGCTCCGCGGGAGTTGAAATGAAACACGGATGAAAAGGTATATTGACCACGTGGTGGAATGTAAAGTCAGCTGGTAAATCTTCAAACTTTATATGTTTATATAAACCTGCACCTTTACTTTTATAATACTATGATTGGCTGTAACCCCCCAGGTATACCTTACCATTCTCCTTCACCTTGAGATGAGGAATGCCGTCATAATAACAACTTAACAACTCCAAGCAGAATTAAAATGTTCAGAATTGTTGAAATACCTGACTGTAACAAGACCACATCAAATAGAAGCTCACAATGCCCCTATTTGTGACTTTATTAAATTTATTGAAATATGTTATATAAATTTATGCATGGTTCGTACGCATCCTGGAAGATCTGAAAATCCTGTCATTTGACTATTCAAATTTCAAGTTTTTGAAAACCTTGAAAATAACCTATTACTGGGATAAATGAGAACTTCCCAGTGGTTACACTGATAATGCACGAATTATAATATTCCAGTTCGTCCAAAAAATTCCATTCTTGTGACTCTCACAGCTATTATTTGTTCAAAAATACAATACTCGCTTACAATAATTATGCAACATTTCCTTTACTTTGTATCAAATAACAAGCTTTGAATAAAGTCTTCAAATACATTTTGTGTCCGTGTAGATTTTTTCTCGCCTATAAAAAACCCGTAAAAAACCTGGAAATGTCTTGGAATTTGATCAGCCTTAATGTTCACGAATCCTGTTTTATGTCATCAGGGTGCTCAATGCTCCAGCTTAAGAATCCAGTTTATTAAAATAATGTAATATCATGTAAAACATTTTATTGTCAATGAGAATATAAATAACACAGTATGATGTAAACCATAACCCTATTGCGGCTAAGTTCTTTAAATTTGATACCAAGCATTTGAACAATATTTAGAGAAAAAACACTCATTTCATTCCTAATAACTGTGATTCAAACTGCAACATGCAACATATTACAAACGATTAGCACTTAGAGGTTAATGATTAGAGGTTAGTACCCAGTATGACTGGGCCGCCTTACTCATTTACTACTTAATTGGGACAAATATTTCAAGTGCCTACGAAAACTAGGCCATTATCAGCAGGCGTAAACATTTGATTGTATTAGAACTATTACATTTAAAAATGGAGGTCACTGTGTCAGAGCTTTGCAATGTCATCAGGGTAAGAGGTTAGTATGTAAAATTGTGCGCACACACGCACCTTCAGCAGGGAAAGGGCTAAGGTGTCTTACATAGTGGTTAGAGGTTAGTATGTAAAATCGTGCGCACACACGCACCTTCAGCAGGGAAAGGGCTAAGGGGTCTTACATAGTGGTTAGAGGATAGTATGTAAAATCGTGCGCACACACGCACCTTCAGCAGGGAAAAGGCTAAGGGGTCTTACATAGTGGTTAGAGGTTAGTATGTAAAATCGTGCGCACACACGCACCTTCAGCAGGGAAAAGGCTAAGGGGTCTTACATAGTGGTTAGAGGTTAGTATGTAAAATCGTGCGCACACACGCACCTTCAGCAGGGAAAAAGCTAAGGGGTCTTACATAGTGGTTAGAGGTTAGTATGTAAAATCGTGCGCACACACGCACCTTCAGCAGGGAAAAGGCTAAGGGGTCTTACATAGTGGTTAGAGGTTAGTATGTAAAATCGTGCGCACACACGCACCTTCAGCAGGGAAAAAGCTAAGGGGTCTTACATAGTGGTTAGAGGTTAGTATGTAAAATCGTGCGCACACACGCACCTTCAGCAGGGAAAAGGCTAAGGGGTCTTACATAGTGGTTAGAGGCTAGTATGTAAAATCGTGCGCACACACGCACCTTCAGCAGGGAAAAGGCTAAGGGGTCTTACATAGTGGTTAGAGGCTAGTATGTAAAATCGTGCGCACACACGCACCTTCAGCAGGGAAAAGGCTAAGGGGTCTTACATAGTGGTTAGAGGTTAGTATGTAAAATCGTGCGCACACACGCACTTTCAGCAGGGAAAAGGCTAAGGGGTCTTACATAGTGGTTAGAGATTAGTATGTAAAATTGTGCGCACACACGCACCTTCAGCAGGGAAAAGGCTAAGGAGTCTTACATAGTGGTTAGAGGTTAGTATGTAAAATCGTGCGCACACACGCACCTTCAGCAGGGAAAGGGCTAAGGGGTCTTACATAGTGGTTAGAGGTTAATGGTTAGAAGTGAGTACCCAGTATGACTGGCCCATATGTTGTGTACAGGATGATCAACGATGTAATGGTGAATAACGAACCAGTAAATAATGCCTTGTGTTATCACAATACTGGATCAATATTGGATCAATGCTGCTCCAATGCCGGTACAGCATCGCAAAGTTTAACATTTTTACACTAAGCGCTACATTAGTATATTGATATTTGTACTCACTTGAAGTTGTGAGTCGCGGTAGCGACCCACAATTTCAAGTTGAACGCATCATTTTGGTCTCAAATTAAACAAATATGAGTTGTTTTCAACCACTTGAGGTTTCGCAACCTTGAGTGGTTGAAAATTAAAAAAATCACCTTGGCACAATAAGGGTTAATAACATTTTACCTGGTTTTAACCCCTAGGGCACTGAGCTATAAAATTAAAATTTTCGTCACTTGAAGTTGTGTGTCGCGATAGCGAGACACGACTTGAAGTGACTGAAAATTTGGGTTATTTGTGAAATTTAGGTCCCAATATATCAGTGTTTAAAAATTCAAGACATATGTTATTTTTAACAACTGGTTGTACAGGTGCTAGTAAAACCCAGAATCGCTAGTTTGCAGTCCACACCAGTGCTGTGAAGGTTATATTTGGTTGAAAACACAGACCAATAGCAATGGTTGAGAACGTATGTGTTCGGGGCTAGTCGGACCTGGATTCAGTTCGTATTGATATATAAACATGTATATAGACCTGTTAAATGATGTAGGGCAGAACAGGGTATCTCTATGAATTTAAAATTAATCTCTACAATGATCAGTTCAATTCACTTGAAATTCTCGCACGGGGGGGGGGGGGATGGTGCAGTTTAGTTTCGAATGCTTCCACCAAAATGTCGACCACGCCAACCTTAAGAAAATCACCTGTGTTGGCAGCCAGCTTGTACTATTACGTTTTCAGAATATTTATATGTATCTTTATATATTTTAAATAGATAAATCAGGGATGTAATGAATAATTCAAAGTGATTTGATGTTATATTGTATTATTATTCTATTATTGTATGAGAGCTACAAATGTAAATGACACGTGTATGTAATGTGTATGGCACAGGTAGCGTGTATACCCAGTAGACACGATACATTAAACCAATGTTGTTTTAATGGCTGGCCGGCGTCGAAGACGGTGGCCCAACATTAAAACAACATTGGTTCAATGTCTCGTGTTTGTTGAGTTAGTGCCCTTATGCACATATCGTCCCCTTGGATATGAAAGGGTCTATTTGCCACGTCATAAAACACCTTTTCATAACCAAGGGGACGATATATTATATATTCTGTAATAATAAAATTAGGGACTGTAAGTAATTACTAAATATCTAATTTGATTTAATTGTAAATTTTACCCACTTGAAGTTTTGTCTCGCTACCGCGACCCACATCGTCAAGTAGGTAAAGGTTTAAAGAATAGCTTTTTGATATCCTGATAAAAATATTTTAAATATTTCAAACTAATATGCTTCACAATTGATGGGATTTTCATATTATTATTATTCCTATTTGTATTTTGTGTAACACTCATTCCCTCTAATTTTTCACTGTCACAAACATTTAACAGTTACTCGATCCACTAGAATTCTGAAACTGTTACTGGAAATAATATAGTCTTCAAATCGTCCAATAACTCTTTCACGCTTTCATCACTAAAAGATATTTTTATAAGCTGAATTTGATAATATCTATACTATAACTTTTATCGGTTTGGTTATGAAAGAGATAAAGTAATGACACTTAAATAAACAAAATTACAATTAATACTCGTATGATTCATACAATCGAGTGCCTTAAAATATACCCAATTATCCAGTAGGTCATAGAAGTCATTCTTCCCTTGGATATGAAAGGGTGTGCCTGCCACTTTATAGGCAGGCACACCCTTTCATATCCACGGCGCCAGAATATTCACACGCTACGCAAGACAATTTACCATTCTGAAATATTCTATGAACCTCTGCAAATAACTTAAATGTAGGCCTACTGAGAACCAATCTGAAGACACAGAAACAGTGAACTTAAAACCACTGTCTGTGACTGAATTATACTCATTATTATTACACTTAGATGCACAGAAATATACTATAAAGCATGGGATATACTCAGAACTAGTGTTTGTGATTGTAATTCACTTTGCATAACTCCCAAGATGCAGAAATATACTTAGAAATACTCAAATGCACGATAATTTACATTCAAATACTTTAAGGTGCAGAAATATACCCTCAACTACTCTGATGAGCTGAAATATAGTCAGAACCTCTGAATGTAGCTGTAATATACTCGGCATAGCTCTAAGGCACGGAGTATACACTGAAGACATAAATATATACCCAGAAATACTCTAAGGTGCGAAAATTTACTCTGAACTACTCAGAATAACTGAAATATACTCAGAACCATTGCATGTGAAGGAATATACTCATCATAACTCTAAGGCACAGAAATATGCTCAGAAGCATTCTAAGGTACGATAATAGACCCTGAACTTCTCTGAAGAGCTATCAAACAGTCAGCTGAACCCCAGTTTATGAGTGGTTTCTGTAAGATGACAAAACCCCTCAAATAAATATGCTAAAATACACTTTTTTAAATTCCCCGTCTTTTTGTCTTTGGACAAAGATATTTTTTACATGATTTATTAATACACAATGGGAAAACAGCTTGAATTCAGATATTGTATGTTTTACATCTGAACCAGTGGTGTATATGCTTCATTAAAATACATATTTTATATATACAAACAAGCAAGCAATTTGTTCAATATTATTGTTGTTTAATTATAAGACATTTACTTAAATGTGTGTACGCTTAGTACATTATACCGAATCATTTGTGTAATTATTGCTAGTTTCATGTATTATTGACAAATATATTATAATTACTGTGTATTTTAAGAGCAATAAACCATAAAAAATCTCATGACAATTGTATCTGTTTTGTGTTTTAACTGATTACATCTTAAAGATGGTATAATTAGAAAAATGTATCAATATCCGGGCCCAGATTTGATTTGACAACATCTACATCATGGCCGTGGGTCCATTGGCTAGAGCGTGGAGCATTGCTATAGATGATGCCTGTCGTGCGGTGTTATTAACCACGCTTGGTGCAGGTTTTCGCACAGAGACCCCATGCTGAAATGGAACAGATCCGGTCATAAGGGGGGGGGGGGAGGGGGGTATTAATGTGTCCATCCTTTGTGAGTATCTGAAATGATCAGGCTGTTCCATTTAAACTGGGAGTCTCATGCTGCTTGTGGGTTTTCAGAGAAATATCAACCCCCTCCCCTCTCAACGTCGTGATATTGTTTCGACGTTGTGTCTCTATGTCAGGCATTTTACCGGCACGTGCTTTACTTCACACACGTATACATGAGTAGCCGAGCTAGTAGGACAGATACTCAGTATTGTGGGGAGCGTCCGTGACCGAGAGGTAGCGTGATCGACCTCAGACAGCCAGGGCTCGAATTTCGAATACTGTGTCTAAAGGGCAGTGTCATCTCACTCATCTCACCATCCTCAGGATGTTCTCCTGGCCCAATTTAGCCTATATGTGCACAAAAGTAAAGCCCGATTCATTTCATTAGTAGGACAGATATGGCATATATATTCCAGATATGGAACATTTCATGTCCCATCTATTTGTTATTAATGTACATGTCACTGAAATAAACAACATATATCTATCTATGTCCACTAAAAGCTCATAGCGCCGAAATGGCCGAAGGGCTGTATGCTCCGCGGGAGTTGAAATGAAACACGGATGAAAAGGTACATTGACCACGTGGTAAAATGTAAAGTCAGCTGGTAAATCTTCAAACTTGATATGTTTTTAATTAACCTGCACCTTTACTTTTATACTACTATGATTGGATGTAACCCCCAGGTATACCTTACCATTCTCGTTCACCTTGAGATGAAGAATGCCGTCATAATAACAACTTAACAACTGCAAAAAGAATTAAAATGTCTAGAATTGTTGAAATACCTGGCTGCAACAAGACTACATCAAATGGAAGCTCACGATACCCGTTTTGTCTGTGTGTCTTCAATTAATTTATTCAAATATAAATTTATGCATGGTTCGTGCGCGTCCTGGAAATACTGGCATTTGAGTATTCAAAGTTCAAGTTTCTGAAAACTTTGAAAATATCCTATTGCCTTGGATTTCTGAAATAAATGAGAACTCTCCAGTGGTTACACTGATGATGCACGAATTATAAAACACACCACTACATTATTTACTTTGTCCGACCATTACATTCTAAGCCGGGGATGGAGAGTTATTGTTGACCAAGTACAGGCCAATCATCATGGTAGGCCTAAAGGTATTATATTCAGTCAGGTGTGACCGAACTGTTGATTTTGAGGGATTTTCATTATGGTCGGATGTGTTTTTAGTCTGTTAAAACCCTCGAAGCTCTACATTCTTAGACTTGAAAATGGCCTCGGCCTTTGGCCTCGGCCATTTTCAAAGCTAAGAATGTGGATCTCCTCTGGCTTTATCATATACATAAAGTTTTAATTTGTCTGGAAAATTCCATCCTTGTATCTCTCACAGCTATTATTTATGTCAAGGAGAAAGAACAAAATTCGATAGATTCGTAGATGCGAATGTACGAGGCGCGAAGCGTCGTGTATATTCGGATCTACGAATCTATTGTAATTGAAGTCTTTACACAGATTATGTACAGGTGTTCTAAGATTTGCTATAGAAAACCTCAATTTCATTGTCAGTTGGGCTAAACAATGAAATATTAGACATGCAGTTTCATAGTTAAACTCGTATATTGTGCCCGACCTGACCAGGACAAAATAACAGTAGATTCGTAGACTGACGTCACGGGTGTATTTTAATCAAAATTACAATACTCGCTTACAATAAAATGCAACATTTCCTTTAATTTGTGTCAAATAACTAGCTTTGAATAAAGTCCTCAAATACTTCTGTCTGTGTACATTTCTTCTCGCCTGAAAAAAACCCTGAAAAAATCCTGGAAATATCTTGGAATTTGATTAGCCTTTATGTTCACGAATCCCGTTAATGTCATCAGGGTGCTCAAAGACTCCAGTTTAATAAAATAATGTAATATAATGTAAAACATTTTATTGTCAATGAGAATATAAATAACATAATACGCTGTAAACCATAACCCTATTCCCGCTAAGTTCTTTAAATTTGATACCAATCATTTGAACAATATTTGTGAACACATGTTGTGTTTAAGTTGTATCAACGTCGCAGACGGTGGACCAACATTAAAACATGACTGACATACCAGAAAATACAATAACTGAAAGCAAAGTTATGTTAATGTAAGAAGTCGTATTATTTTCAGCATGTTTAGCGGTATAATTATTGTTGGTACAATGTCGCAGACGGTAGGTCAACATTTACCCTTAAAGCACTGTTTTTTTTATAAACCATGGAGACAAAAGAGTTTTTTCAATTCGAAATCATAATAGGTGTCTTAGCTAGATCTTGTTGATTCAATTGAATACTTATGTTATGGGTCCACGGCCATTATAAATAACGAGACTGACAGTAAACAGGAGACGTGAAACTAATTTTGGTTTATTTTCCCGCCAACGCGCCAACATCAAACTAACATTGGTCTGATGTCTGAGATGGACTGAAAAATATACACAATGCTGACATCTGGTGAGTATTAGGGAAATCATTTAATACTTCTATGTTAGCGGCATGGTATCCACTAGCGCCGCCTAGTGAATATGGACGTGGAGGTTGAAGCCTGACCTGCCTTAAGCACTGAGCCTAGGGGTCATCTCGATAACACTAATATTTAGATTCATGTTGTATCAAAGTGGATCTTGACCTTATTGATTTCATTGCGATTTTTGAACAACTTACTTTCTAAAATGGAACAAGGACCTCCCTGACCCCCCCCCCCCCCCCGGATTCACCGTTTCCCTGGACAAACACGAAACGTTCATCCAATGCTGGTTTACTGTGGGGCAGGGCAAAGACGATGAACCAGAACTAAGCCAAAATGCATGAGCGTACCGTGTTTTCAGGGAAGACATGACACATTTATTATGACATTGGTTTTTACAATCACATTTTTAATCGCAGGGGGCATAGCTCGAAATCTGTCCGACTGATAAATCTACATCCAAGAAAACAAGACATCCTGATGTTGTTTTAATGTACATTAAAAAAAGTACTGGTCCACCGTCTGCGACACTGAGCCAACATTTTTCTGCCCAGCGCGCGCATCGGATCGTTGCCGATTTCCGAAAAAATAGTTAATTTCGGGAGATAAAAACACATTCCGGAAAAAAAACAGGTATATTTCATGGGGGGCAAAAAAATTTTTCCAGCTATTTTTTTTGCTTGTTTTTTTCGTCGCCCTCTTTAACTTCCCAGAAATTTGTCCTTTTTTATTTGGTCGCCCTCATTAACTTTTCCACAAATAGGTTTATTGTTTTTTCTCGCCCTCGTTCATTAGATTTTGGCTTTTTTTCTGATCCTTAACTGAGAAATAAAACATAGTGGCCTAATGGAGCAAGCATGTTGTGGGAACTGGAAGACTTGGACCCATTTAAATTAATGAGGCTGCTTCTCATAATGACATGTAAATGCTCCAAATCAGTCATATTTATATCCCAGCTAACACAAGACATCGCCCCAATGTTGTTTCAATGCTGACCCACAGAACTAGTAGTGAAATGAATCTGCGAGATCCGGGTATTTCATACAGGCATGACATATAGGGCCTACATACATGGAAGTCATTAGGAGTGACGTAGCAAAAGCTCGTATTTATGGAAGTCATTAGGAGTGACGTAGCAAAAGCTCGTATTTATTGAGAAGATATGGTTTCACCCAAGTAATTACTTGGGATGAATTCAATAAAATTTTGGTGCTGGACTATTTAGATTATTTTTTTGGAATATCCCGCTGGTTGTTGTGGTCAGGAAGGTAAGAATAGAATAGAATAGAATCTTATCGACCCGCTGCGATCTAATTCCGCAGCTGTCTGTGGTGACCTGCTCCGCAGGGCTACAGCGACTCCAAGCCTCCATACTCAGAAGATCCAGGCATTTAACCCTTTCAGGCCTGAATTTACCATTGTCATCTTCATCCACTACAAGCCGCAAATTGCTGCCGCAATTCTAAACTTGTAGTGGATGAAGATGACTTGAAGTGGTTTAAAAATTAACAAAAATTACCATGCATTGGTAAACCAGTTTCGTGGATATTTTTGATCCAAAACCCTTGTTTGTTGGAAAATCAAGTCTACTTTCAGTGATGTCAAATGATGCTTTATTGCATCGTGAGGGCTTAATGGATTAATCCACGCAGAAATGTTTTTTTCTTTCCTATGGACGCTACGTTAGGAGTTTGTGACACCATAGATTCACGGCACAGATACCTTATGTTGTCGTTGGATTAGAAGTTTTCAGGAAAATATAGTATAATGTAAAATCTAAACTGGTCTTGCAATGTTTCTAATTCTCCCTATCCTGTATTTCACCTTTAAAGCGATGAAATATGTATATAAAAACCAGAATACCAAATGTGTTTTCAATTTAAAATTATCATAAAATGTCTTCGTTAGCTCTTTCCGCTTCATTTGAATACCTATGTTTTGGGTCGACGGTCGTTATAAATATTTTACTCTTTCAGTGCGGGGATCGAATTACTTTTCTAGTCTACGGGATCCTGAATAAATTACCTTGTTACACCTCAGAATCTGTCGTCTATAGACGTCAGATTCTGACGTCTATAGACGTCAGATTTTGACGTCTAATATCGTCCCTCTCGCTGAAAGGTTTAAGTATCTTGCAGTATTATATTAAGATGACTGCATAGTGCAAAATATACGTTTTTTTGTTATATAAAAAAAAGATAAATATTTTCGCACGAATCAGTACAGAAATGTAGACTATCATTTCCGGGGACGGAATCACACATCAATGTTGACATACACGCTGATAAACAAATCGTGGGGGGGACGTTCACAAACAAATACAATAATTAAAAAATGCCGCAAAAGCATTAGGTTCAGGGGGTTCACATAGGGTCGGTCCGGTAATCAAAACCTAGGTATTTGTTTGCTCTATCATTTACTGAGATGGAATCACATCGCAGACAAGTGGTAATTCTTGACTTTGATGCCGCAAATCTCCTACTATGTATCCACACGTTTTGAAAGGAAAAGAATTAGCCAGAATATGCAATCTACGGTTCTCCCCTGAATGGCTGAATCTTTCACGCCATACGATCAGCTTAGCACTGACCGTTTTTTAAACGTTATTTATATAAGGAGGTATGATAATAGGGCCCAGTTTACTGAGCCACAGATATATTTTTTAAACAGAAATGTGGGCATTTAAATATATTTCCTTTTTGAGTAGGCTATGATAATGATAAAAAAGTCATGTTTGCCAAAATGAACATTCCATTTTATTCAGTATGTTATAAAGTGACAAACATAAACAAATGTAGTTTCGGCAGGTGTTATTATTTACAAACAAGGTGTTGAATATTTGTCAATTTGCATCTGAGAGTAATGTTTATTCAGAAAAAAAATTCTGGAAGATTCTTCCTTGACGTGATAACCGAAGATTATCATATAAGACCACGTTGTTCCAATGGTGGTTCAATTTTGGCCAGCAGATATGCCACTGGGCCAGCAATGAACCATTATTAAAGGAATGTCTTGTATTCATTTGATCAGCCACAAGAACACTTTACTTCTCTAGCGTAAAGTATTTGCTCAATTTGCCCTAAAACAAAGTGATTTTAAAATTAGCGTATAAGTATATACATGTAATGTAATCTCAGAACAATACACTGATGCATTACGAGACAAGCGAGGATAAATAAATCGTCTGTCAACATAAATAAGCGTATACATATATATTTTCATATGCAATCTGAGGACTAAACACTGATGAATTAAACAATCAAAAAAACATTCAAAACATTTTCTGTCAATATATATCCTGTTTGCACGTTACCCTTTTAAGAACCACGTAACTTTTCGTTAACTAGAGGGGAATTGTGACTTTTCAAGTTACAATAATTTTTTTATGATTCTTTAGGCGGCCTTTTATTTATGCACTTGCGCATGTACGCACATGCACTTACGCATTTGCACATGCATTATGCACTTGCATACATGCAAGTAATCGAATACTTCTGCAAGTAGGCTATTTGCGCATTTGTGCAAGTATATGGGGACTTGCACAAGAACTTGCGCACTTACACTCTTGCGCAAGTACTTTCAAACTTATGCACTTGCGAACTTACGTAAGCGCAAACACTTGGGCGCAAACATATGCGCACTTGCGCAAGTAGGCTATTTCACACGTGCGTAGGTACTTGCGCACTTACGTACTTGCATTTGCACTTGCATTTTACACTTGCAAACTTGCAAGTACTTTCGCAAGTAGGCTATTTGCGCACATGTGTGAGCACTTGCGCACTTCCGCACTTGTGCAAGTATATGCACATGCGCAATAATTTACGTACTCTTGCACAGGTAATTTCACAAATATGCACTTGCGCACGCACACAAGTATTTGCGCGCACTCACACACTTGCGCAAGAAACTTCGACAAACACTTTCACACTTGCACAAGTACTTGCTTACTTATGCAATTACACACTTGCGCAAGCACTGGCACACTTATGCACCTGCGCAAGTACTTTTACACATATGCACTTGCACATGTAGGCACATGCACAAACACTTATGCACTTGCACAAATACTTGCGCAAACACTTATAACGTACGCACTTACGATCTTGCGCAAGTACTTGGGTTTTTTGCACTTACGTGCTTGCGCAAGTATTTGTGCAAGTACTTGCGCACTTACGCATTTGCAACTGCATTACGCACTTGCATACTTGCAAATAATTGCACACTTGCGCAAATAGGCTATTCGGCACTTGCACAAGTACCTGCGCACTTACACACTTGCGCAAGTATATGCAGATTTGCGCACATGTGTAAGTACATGCTCACTTACACACTTGCGCAAGCATTTGTGTAATTGCCACTTACGCACGAGGCATACATGCAATGTTGTTCTAAGGTTTGGTCATCATCTATGACGCCGGACCAACATTAAAATAATGTTTTTTTCGTTCTTTGATTTTGTTTTCATAAAGCCGTCCTTACCAGATCTCTGTGCAACACTCACCATCAACTCCCTCACATGTGAGGAACCGAGTGCCAACCTTATCCCCTTTGCCAACACAGCCCTGCTGATCTTTACATACGCCACTGCAGATGTAGTAGAACTTCTGGTAGTCCGTGATTTCTACGTAGTCTACAATACACAGGCTAGAAGGAGGCTGTCTCCATACCATCCACTCTGTCCAGAGTGACTCAGAACATCCTGAACAAAAGACGTAGAGAATGATAGAATATCCACCAAGGGCAGATCCTTTTTGAAATCTATAGAAAATACTTTCACAGTCAGGCCCCCTATCCTTATTTGAACAGATTTTAATCATATCATTGTGAGTTATTTCCAATTTGTCCTCCTCTAGATACCTAGAAATTGGTGTGAGTCTACCTTGTATTTAACCTTGGAAAAAAAAGAAACAGAAAAATTAGTATTGTCGTACATTCCTTGAAGAGGAGAGGGAGGGAACCAGATGCCAATCACTCCTGTGTTACATTCCTTGGAGTGGAGAGGGAGGAAATGAGCCACATGCTAATCTCTCCCTGTGTTACATTCCTTGGAGTGGAGAGGGAGGGAATGCGCCAGATGCCAATCTCTCCCTGTGTTACATTCCTTGGAGTGAGAGGGAGGGAATGAGCCAGATGTCCATCTCTCTCCATGTTATATTCCTTGGAGTGGAGAGGGAGGGAATGAGCCAGATGCCAATCACTCCCTGTGTTACATTCCTTGAAGTGGGAGGGAGGGAATAAGCCAGATGCCAATCTCTCCCTGTGTTACATTCCTTGGAGTGAGAGGGAGGGAATGAGCCAGATGTCCATCTCTCTCCATGTTATATTCCTTGGAGTGGAGAGGGAGGGAATGAGCCAGATGCCAATCACTCCCTGTGTTACATTCCTTGGAGTGGAGAGGGAAAGAGCCAGATGCCAATCTCTCACTGTGTTACATTCCTTGGAGTGGAGAGAGAGGGAATGAGCCGGATGCCAATCTCTCCAAGTGTTACATTCCTTGGAGTGACAGGGAGGGAATGAGCCTGATGCCAATCACTCCCTGTGCTACATTCCTTGGAGAGAGAGGGAATGAGCCAGATGCCAATCTCTCCATGTATTACACTCCTTGGAGTGGGAGGGAGGGAAAGAGTCAGATGCCAATCTCTCCCTGTGTTACATTCCTTGGAGTGGGGGGGAGGGAATGAGCCAGATGCCAATCTCTTCCTGTGTTAAATTCATTGGAGTGGGGAGGGAGGGAATGAGCCAGATGCCAATCTCTCCCTGTATTACATTCCTTAGAGTCGAAGGGAGGGAATGAGACAGATGCCAATCTTTCCCTGTGTTACATTCCTTGGAGTGGGAGGGAGGGAATGAGTCAGATGCCAATCTCTCCCTGTGTTACTTCCTTGGAGTGGGGGGGGGGGGAGGGAATGAGCCAGATGTCAATCTCTTCCTGTGTTAAATTCCTTGGAGTGGGGAGGGAGGGAATGAGCCAGATGCCAATCTTTCCCTGTGTTACATTCCTTGGAGTCGAAGGGAGGGAATGAGACAGATGCCAATCTTTCCCTGTGTTACATTCCTTGGAGTGGGATGGAGGGAATGAGACAGATGCCAATCTCTCCCTGTGTTACATTCCTTGGAGTGGAGAGGGAGGGAATGAGCCAGATGCCAATCACTCCCTGTGTTACATTCCTTGGAGTGAGAGGGAGAGAATGAGCCAGATGCCAATCTTTCCCTGTGTTACATTCCTTGGAGTGGGAAGGAGGGAATGAGCCAGATGCCAATCTCTCCCCATGTTACATTCCTTGGAGTGGAGAGGGAGGGAATGAGCGAGATGCCAATCTCTCCCTGTGTTACATTCCTTGGAGTGGAGAGGGAGGGAATGAGTCAGATGCCAATCTCTCACAGTGTTACATTCCTTGGAGTGGAGAGGGAGGGAATGAGTCAGATAGCAATCTCTCCCTGTGTTACATTCCTTGGAGTCGAGAGGGAGGGAATGAGCCAGATGCCAATCTCCCCCTGTGTTACATTCCTTGGAGAGAGAGGGAGGGAATGAGTCAGATAGCAATCTCTCCCTGTGTTACATTCCTTGGAGTGGGAGGGAGGGAATGAGCCGGATGCCAATCTCTCCCTGTGTTACATTCCTTGGAGTGACAGGGAGGGAATGAGCCAGATGCCAATCACTCCCTGTGCTACATTCCTTGGAGAGAGAGGGAATGAGCCAGATGCCAATCTCTCCATGTCTTACATTCCTTGGAGTGGGAGGGAGGGAATGAGCCAGATGCCAATCTCTTCCTGTGTTAAATTCCTTGGAGTGGGGAGGGAGGGAATGAGCCAGATGCCAATCTCTCCCTGTGTTACATTCCTTGGAGTCGAAGGGAGGGAATGAGACAGATGCCAATCTCTCCCTGTGTTACATTCCTTGGAGTGGGAGGGGGGGAATGAGTCAGATGCCAATCTCTCTATGTGTTACATTCCTTGGAGTGAGAGGGAGGGAATGAGTCAGATAGCAATCTCTCCCTGTGTTACATTCCTTGGAGTGGAGAGGGAGGGAATGAGCCAGATGCCAATCACTCCCTGTGTTACATTCCTTGGAGTGGGAGGGAGAGAATGAGCCAGATGCCAATCTTTCCCTGTGTTACATTCCTTGGAGTGGGAAGGAGGGAATGAGCCAGATGCCAATCTCTCCCCATGTTACATTCCTTGGAGTGGAGAGGGAGGGAATGAGCGAGATGCCAATCTCTCCCTGTGTTACATTCCTTGGAGTGGGAGGGAGGGAATGAGTCAGATGCCAATCTCTCCCTGTGTTACATTCCTTGGAGTCGAAGGGAGGGAATTAGCCAGATGCCAATCTCTCCCTGTGTTACATTCCTTGGAGTCGAAGGGAGGGAATGAGACAGATGCCAATCACTCCCTGTGTTACATTCCTTGGAGTGGGAGGGAGGGAATGAGACAGATGCCAATCTCTCCCTGTGTTACATTCCTTGGAGTGAGAGGGAGGGAATGAGTCAGATGCCAATCTCTCCCTGTGTTACATTCCTTGGAGTCGAAGGGAGGGAATGAGACAGATGCCAATCTCTCCCTGTGTTACATTCCTTGGAGTGGAGAGGGAAAGAGCCAGATGCCAATCTCTCCCTGTGATACATTCCTTGGAGTGGGAGGGAGGGAATGAGTCAGATGCCAATCTCTCCCTGTGTTACATTCCTTGGAGCGGGAGGGAGGGAATGAGTCAGATGCCAATCTCTCCCTGTGTTACATTCCTTGGAGTGGGAGGGAGGGAATGAGCCAGATGCCAATCTCTCCCCATGTTACATTCCTTGGAGTGGAGAGGGAGGGAATGAGCGAGATGCCAATCTCTCCCTGTGTTACATTCCTTGGAGTGGGAGGGAGGGAATGAGCCAGATGCCAATCTCTCCCTCTGTTACATTCCTTGGAGTGGAGAGGGAAAGAGCCAGATGCCAATCTCTCCCTGTGATACATTCCTTGGAGTGGGAGGGAGGGAATGAGTCAGATGCCAATCTCTCCCTGTGCTGCATTCCTTGGAGTCGAATGGAGGGAATGAGACAGATGCCAATCACTCCCTGTGTTACATTCCTTGGAGTGGGAGGGAGGGAATGAGCCAGATGCCAATCTCTCCCCATGTTACATTCCTTGGAGTGGAGAGGGAGGGAATGAGCGAGATGCCAATCTCTCCCTGTGTTACATTCCTTGGAGTGGGAGGGAGGGAATGAGCCAGATGCCAATCTTTCCCTGTGTTACATTCCTTGGAGTGGGAGGGAGGGAATAAGCCAGATGCCAATCTTTCCATGTTTTACATTCCTTGGAGTGGGGAGGGGGGGGGGCGGGAATGAGCCAGATGCCAATCTCTCCCTGTGTTACATTCCTTGGAGTGGAAGGGAGGGAATGAGCCAGATGTCAATCTCTCCCTGTGTTATATTCCTTGGAGTGGAGAGGGAAGGAATGAGCCAGATGCCAATCTCTCCCTGTGTTACATTCCTTGGAGTGGGAGGGGGGGGGAATGAGTCAGATGCCAATTTCGCCATGTGTTACATTCCTTGGAGTGAGAGGGAGGGAATGAGTCAGATAGCAATCTCTCCCTGTGTTACATTCCTTGGAGTGGGAAGGAGGGAATGAGCCAGATGCCAATCTCTCCCTGTGTTACATTCCTTGGAGTGGGAAGGAGGGAATGAGCCAGATGCCAATCTCTCCCCATGTTACATTCCTTGGAGTGGAGAGGGAGGGAATGAGCGAGATGCCAATCTCTCCCTGTGTTACATTCCTTGGAGTCGAAGGGAGGGAATTAGCCAGATGCCAATCTTTCCCTGTGTTACATTCCTTGGAGTCGAAGGGAGGGAATGAGACAGATGCCAATCACTCCCTGTGTTACATTCCTTGGAGTGGGAGGGAGGGAATGAGACAGATGCCAATCTCTCCCTGTGTTACATTCCTTGGAGTGAGAGGGAGGGAATGAGTCAGATGCCAATCTCTCCCTGTGTTACATTCCTTGGAGTCGAAGGGAGGGAATGAGACAGATGCCAATCTCTCCCTGTGTTACATTCCTTGGAGTGGCGAGGGAAAGAGCCAGATGCCAATCTCTCCCTGTGATACATTCCTTGGAGTGGGAGGGAGGGAATGAGTCAGATGCCAATCTCTCCCTGTGTTACATTCCTTGGAGCGGGAGGGAGGGAATGAGTCAGATGCCAATCTCTCCCTGTGTTACATTCCTTGGAGTGGGAGGGAGGGAATGAGCCAGATGCCAATCTCTCCCCATGTTACATTCCTTGGAGTGGAGAGGGAGGGAATGAGCGAGATGCCAATCTCTCCCTGTGTTACATTCCTTGGAGTGGGAGGGAGGGAATGAGCCAGATGCCAATCTTTCCCTCTGTTACATTCCTTGGAGTGGAGAGGGAAAGAGCCAGATGCCAATCTCTCCCTGTGATACATTCCTTGGAGTGGGAGGGAGGGAATGAGTCAGATGCCAATCTCTCCCTGTGCTGCATTCCTTGGAGTCGAATGGAGGGAATGAGACAGATGCCAATCACTCCCTGTGTTACATTCCTTGGAGTGGGAGGGAGGGAATGAGCCAGATGCCAATCTCTCCCCATGTTACATTCCTTGGAGTGGAGAGGGAGGGAATGAGCGAGATGCCAATCTCTCCCTGTGTTACATTCCTTGGAGTGGGAGGGAGGGAATGAGCCAGATGCCAATCTTTCCCTGTGTTACATTCCTTGGAGTGGGAGGGAGGGAATAAGCCAGATGCCAATCTTTCCATGTTTTACATTCCTTGGAGTGGGGAGGGGGGGCGGGAATGAGCCAGATGCCAATCTCTCCCTGTGTTACATTCCTTGGAGTGGAAGGGAGGGAATGAGCCAGATGTCAATCTCTCCCTGTGTTATATTCCTTGGAGTGGAGAGGGAAGGAATGAGCCAGATGCCAATCTCTCCCTGTGTTACATTCCTTGGAGTGGGAGGGAGGGAATGAGCCAGATGCCAATCTCTCCCCATGTTACATTCCTTGGAGTGGAGAGGGAGGGAATGAGCGAGATGCCAATCTCTCCCTGTGTTACATTCCTTGGAGTGGGAGGGAGGGAATGAGTCAGATGCCAATCTCTCCCTGTGTTACATTCCTTGGAGTCGAAGGGAGGGAATTAGCCAGATGCCAATCTCTCCCTGTGTTACATTCCTTGGAGTCGAAGGGAGGGAATGAGACAGATGCCAATCACTCCCTGTGTTACATTCCTTGGAGTGGGAGGGAGGGAATGAGACAGATGCCAATCTCTCCCTGTGTTACATTCCTTGGAGTGAGAGGGAGGGAATGAGTCAGATGCCAATCTCTCCCTGTGTTACATTCCTTGGAGTCGAAGGGAGGGAATGAGACAGATGCCAATCTCTCCCTGTGTTACATTCCTTGGAGTGGAGAGGGAAAGAGCCAGATGCCAATCTCTCCCTGTGATACATTCCTTGGAGTGGGAGGGAGGGAATGAGTCAGATGCCAATCTCTCCCTGTGTTACATTCCTTGGAGCGGGAGGGAGGGAATGAGTCAGATGCCAATCTCTCCCTGTGTTACATTCCTTGGAGTGGGAGGGAGGGAATGAGCCAGATGCCAATCTCTCCCCATGTTACATTCCTTGGAGTGGAGAGGGAGGGAATGAGCGAGATGCCAATCTCTCCCTGTGTTACATTCCTTGGAGTGGGAGGGAGGGAATGAGCCAGATGCCAATCTCTCCCTCTGTTACATTCCTTGGAGTGGAGAGGGAAAGAGCCAGATGCCAATCTCTCCCTGTGATACATTCCTTGGAGTGGGAGGGAGGGAATGAGTCAGATGCCAATCTCTCCCTGTGCTGCATTCCTTGGAGTCGAATGGAGGGAATGAGATAGATGCCAATCACTCCCTGTGTTACATTCCTTGGAGTGGGAGGGAGGGAATGAGCCAGATGCCAATCTCTCCCCATGTTACATTCCTTGGAGTGGAGAGGGAGGGAATGAGCGAGATGCCAATCTCTCCCTGTGTTACATTCCTTGGAGTGGGAGGGAGGGAATGAGCCAGATGCCAATCTTTCCCTGTGTTACATTCCTTGGAGTGGGAGGGAGGGAATAAGCCAGATGCCAATCTTTCCATGTTTTACATTCCTTGGAGTGGGGAGGGGGGGGGGCGGGAATGAGCCAGATGCCAATCTCTCCCTGTGTTACATTCCTTGGAGTGGAAGGGAGGGAATGAGCCAGATGTCAATCTCTCCCTGTGTTATATTCCTTGGAGTGGAGAGGGAAGGAATGAGCCAGATGCCAATCTCTCCCTGTGTTACATTCCTTGGAGTGGGAGGGGGGGGGGGGAATGAGTCAGATGCCAATTTCGCCATGTGTTACATTCCTTGGAGTGAGAGGGAGGGAATGAGTCAGATAGCAATATCTCCCTGTGTTACATTCCTTGGAGTGGGAAGGAGGGAATGAGCCAGATGCCAATCTCTCCCTGTGTTACATTCCTTGGAGTGGGAAGGAGGGAATGAGCCAGATGCCAATCTCTCCCCATGTTACATTCCTTGGAGTGGAGAGGGAGGGAATGAGCGAGATGCCAATCTCTCCCTGTGTTACATTCCTTGGAGTCGAAGGGAGGGAATTAGCCAGATGCCAATCTTTCCCTGTGTTACATTCCTTGGAGTCGAAGGGAGGGAATGAGACAGATGCCAATCACTCCCTGTGTTACATTCCTTGGAGTGGGAGGGAGGGAATGAGACAGATGCCAATCTCTCCCTGTGTTACATTTCTTGGAGTGAGAGGGAGGGAATGAGTCAGATGCCAATCTCTCCCTGTGTTACATTCCTTGGAGTCGAAGGGAGGGAATGAGACAGATGCCAATCTCTCCCTGTGTTACATTCCTTGGAGTGGAGAGGGAAAGAGCCAGATGCCAATCTCTCCCTGTGATACATTCCTTGGAGTGGGAGGGAGGGAATGAGTCAGATGCCAATCTCTCACTGTGTTACATTCCTTGGAGCGGGAGGGAGGGAATGAGTCAGATGCCAATCTCTCCCTGTGTTACATTCTTTGGAGTGGGAGGGAGGGAATGAGCCAGATGCCAATCTCTCCCCATGTTACATTCCTTGGAGTGGAGAGGGAGGGAATGAGCGAGATGCCAATCTCTCCCTGTGTTACATTCCTTGGAGTGGGAGGGAGGGAATGAGCCAGATGCCAATCTCTCCCTCTGTTACATTCCTTGGAGTGGAGAGGGAAAGAGCCAGATGCCAATCTCTCCCTGTGATACATTCCTTGGAGTGGGAGGGAGGGAATGAGTCAGATGCCAATCTCTCCCTGTGCTGCATTCCTTGGAGTCGAATGGAGGGAATGAGACAGATGCCAATCACTCCCTGTGTTACATTCCTTGGAGTGGGAGGGAGGGAATGAGCCAGATGCCAATCTCTCCCCATGTTACATTCCTTGGAGTGGAGAGGGAGGGAATGAGCGAGATGCCAATCTCTCCCTGTGTTACATTCCTTGGAGTGGGAGGGAGGGAATGAGCCAGATGCCAATCTTTCCCTGTGTTACATTCCTTGGAGTGGGAGGGAGGGAATAAGCCAGATGCCAATCTTTCCATGTTTTACATTCCTTGGAGTGGGGAGGGGGGGGGGGGGCGGGAATGAGCCAGATGCCAATCTCTCCCTGTGTTACATTCCTTGGAGTGGAAGGGAGGGAATGAGCCAGATGTCAATCTCTCCCTGTGTTATATTCCTTGGAGTGGAGAGGGAAGGAATGAGCCAGATGCCAATCTCTCCCTGTGTTACATTCCTTGGAGTGGGAGGGGGGGGGGGGAATGAGTCAGATGCCAATTTCGCCATGTGTTACATTCCTTGGAGTGAGAGGGAGGGAATGAGTCAGATAGCAATCTCTCCCTGTGTTACATTCCTTGGAGTGGGAAGGAGGGAATGAGCCAGATGCCAATCTCTCCCTGTGTTACATTCCTTGGAGTGGGAAGGAGGGAATGAGCCAGATGCCAATCTCTCCCCATGTTACATTCCTTGGAGTGGAGAGGGAGGGAATGAGCGAGATGCCAATCTCTCCCTGTGTTACATTCCTTGGAGTCGAAGGGAGGGAATTAGCCAGATGCCAATCTTTCCCTGTGTTACATTCCTTGGAGTCGAAGGGAGGGAATGAGACAGATGCCAATCACTCCCTGTGTTACATTCCTTGGAGTGGGAGGGAGGGAATGAGACAGATGCCAATCTCTCCCTGTGTTACATTCCTTGGAGTGAGAGGGAGGGAATGAGTCAGATGCCAATCTCTCCCTGTGTTACATTCCTTGGAGTCGAAGGGAGGGAATGAGACAGATGCCAATCTCTCCCTGTGTTACATTCCTTGGAGTGGAGAGGGAAAGAGCCAGATGCCAATCTCTCCCTGTGATACATTCCTTGGAGTGGGAGGGAGGGAATGAGTCAGATGCCAATCTCTCCCTGTGTTACATTCCTTGGAGCGGGAGGGAGGGAATGAGTCAGATGCCAATCTCTCCCTGTGTTACATTCCTTGGAGTGGGAGGGAGGGAATGAGCCAGATGCCAATCTCTCCCCATGTTACATTCCTTGGAGTGGAGAGGGAGGGAATGAGCGAGATGCCAATCTCTCCCTGTGTTACATTCCTTGGAGTGGGAGGGAGGGAATGAGCCAGATGCCAATCTCTCCCTCTGTTACATTCCTTGGAGTGGAGAGGGAAAGAGCCAGATGCCAATCTCTCCCTGTGATACATTCCTTGGAGTGGGAGGGAGGGAATGAGTCAGATGCCAATCTCTCCCTGTGCTGCATTCCTTGGAGTCGAATGGAGGGAATGAGACAGATGCCAATCACTCCCTGTGTTACATTCCTTGGAGTGGGAGGGAGGGAATGAGCCAGATGCCAATCTCTCCCCATGTTACATTCCTTGGAGTGGAGAGGGAGGGAGTGAGCGAGATGCCAATCTCTCCCTGTGTTACATTCCTTGGAGTGGGAGGGAGGGAATGAGCCAGATGCCAATCTTTCCCTGTGTTACATTCCTTGGAGTGGGAGGGAGGGAATAAGCCAGATGCCAATCTTTCCATGTTTTACATTCCTTGGAGTGGGGAGGGGGGGGGGCGGGAATGAGCCAGATGCCAATCTCTCCCTGTGTTACATTCCTTGGAGTGGAAGGGAGGGAATGAGCCAGATGTCAATCTCTCCCTGTGTTATATTCCTTGGAGTGGAGAGGGAAGGAATGAGCCAGATGCCAATCTCTCCCTGTGTTACATTCCTTGGAGTGGGAGGGGGGGGGGGAATGAGTCAGATGCCAATTTCGCCATGTGTTACATTCCTTGGAGTGAGAGGGAGGGAATGAGTCAGATAGCAATCTCTCCCTGTGTTACATTCCTTGGAGTGGGAAGGAGGGAATGAGCCAGATGCCAATCTCTCCCTGTGTTACATTCCTTGGAGTGGGAAGGAGGGAATGAGCCAGATGCCAATCTCTCCCCATGTTACATTCCTTGGAGTGGAGAGGGAGGGAATGAGCGAGATGCCAATCTCTCCCTGTGTTACATTCCTTGGAGTGGGAGGGAGGGAATGAGTCAGATGCCAATCTCTCCCTGTGTTACATTCCTTGGAGTCGAAGGGAGGGAATTAGCCAGATGCCAATCTCTCCCTGTGTTACATTCCTTAGAGTCGAAGGGAGGGAATGAGACAGATGCCAATCACTCCCTGTGTTACATTCCTTGGAGTTAGAGGGAGGGAATGAGCCAGATGCCAATCTCTCCCTGTGTTACATTCCCTGGAATGGAGAGGGAGGGAATGAGCCAGATGCCAATCTCTCCCTGTGTTACATACCTTGGAGTGGGAGGGAGGGAATAAGCCAGATGCCAATCTTTCCATGTTTTACATTCCTTGGAGTGGGGAGAGGGGGGCGGGAATGAGCCAGATGCCAATCTCTCCCAGTGTTACATTCCTTGGAGTGGGAGGGAGGGAATGAGCCAGATGCCAATCTCTCCCTGTGTTATATTCCTTGAAGTGGGAGGGAGGGAATGAGCCAGATGCCAATCTCTCCCTGTGTTACATTCCTTGGAGTGGGAAGGAGGGAATGAGCCAGATGCCAATCTCTCCCTGTGTTACATTCCTTGGAGTGGGAAGGAGGGAATGAGCCAGATGCCAATCTCTCCCCATGTTACATTCCTTGGAGTGGAGAGGGAGGGAATGAGCGAGATGCCAATCTCTCCCTGTGTTACATTCCTTGGAGTGGGAGGGAGGGAATGAGTCAGATGCCAATCTCTCCCTGTGTTACATTCCTTGGAGTCGAAGGGAGGGAATTAGCCAGATGCCAATCTCTCCCTGTGTTACATTCCTTGGAGTCGAAGGGAGGGAATGAGACAGATGCCAATCACTCCCTGTGTTACATTCCTTGGAGTGGGAGGGAGGGAATGAGACAGATGCCAATCTCTCCCTGTGTTACATTCCTTGGAGTGGGAGGGAGGGAATGAGCCAGATGCCAATCTCTCCCTGTGTTACATTCCTTGGAGTGGGAGGGAGGGAATAAGCCAGATGCCAATCTTTCCATGTTTTACATTCCTTGGAGTGGGGAGGGGGGGGGGGCGGGAATGAGCCAGATGCCAATCTCTCCCTGTGTTACATTCCTTGGAGTGGGAGGGAGGGAATGAGCCAGATGCCAATCTCGCCCTGTGTTATATTCCTTGGAGTGGAGAGGGAAGGAATGAGCCAGATGCCAATCTCTTCCTGTGTTACATTCCTTGGAATGGAGAGGGAGAGAATGAGCCAGATGCCAATCTCTCCCTGTGTTACATACCTTGGAGTGAGAGGGAGGGAATAAGCCAGATGTCAATCTCTCCCTGTGTTATATTCCTTGGAGTGGGAGGGAGGGAATAAGCCAGATGCCAATTTTTCCATGTTTTACATTCCTTGGAGTGACGGGGGGGGGGGATGAGCCAGATGCCAATCTCTCCCTGTGTTACATTCCTTGGAGTGGAGAGGGAGGGAATGAGGCAGATGCCAATCTCTCCCTGTGTTACATTCCTTGGAATGGAGAGGGAGGGAATGAGCCAGATGCCAATCTCTCCCTGTGTTACATTCCTTGGAGTGTAGTGGGAGGGAATGAGCCAGATGCCAATCCCTCCCTGTGTTACATTCCTTGGAGTGTAGTGGGAGGGAATGAGCCAGATGCCAATCTCTCCCTGTGTTTCATTCCTTGGAGTGTAGTGGGAGGGAATGAGCCAGATGCCAATCTCTTCCTGTGTTACATTCCTTGGAGTGAGAGGGAGGGAATGAGCCAGATGCCAATCACTCCCTGTGTTACATTCCTTGGAGTGTAGTGGGAGGGAATGAGCCAGATGCCAATCTCTCCCTGTGTTACATTCCTTGGAGTGGGAGGGGGGGGAATGAGCCATATGCCAATCTCTCCCTGTGTTACATTCCTTGGAGTGGGAAGGAGGGAATGAGCCAGATGCCAATCTCTCCCCATGTTACATTTCTTGGAGTGGGAGGGAGGGAATGAGACAGATGCCAATCTCTCCCTGTGTTACATTCCTTGGAGTGGAGAGTAGTAGGAGGGGCCTAATCAAATAATCGTTCACTTCGTTGCAAAAGACTGAAATTTTTGTCACAAGCAGACATGACCTGGCTATTTCAGAATCTGCCGACAGACAAGCGATCTTTCTCCTGTAGCGTCCATATTGGGCAATTTTAAATTGGCCGCCACTGCAATGCATTACACATGCTAACTTTTCAACTAATCATCACAGAACTACATGTAATACCTCTTTTCCAGGGTATTTGAGGCTGGGGGTGACGATAAAGACATCAGTTTCCACAAAAACTCGAAATATCAAGTTCAAATAACAACGTCAAGGTCAAAATCGTTTAGAATTTGCCTATTACTGTTTTACTTATTGGTCGATGTTTAAAAAACTGAATAAATATGTATATTTCAGAACCCCGGATATTTCAGAATCTGCCGACAGACAAGCGATTTTTTCCCTCTAGCGGCCATATTGGGCAATTTCAAAATGGCCGCCACTGTAATGGATTACTCAAGCTAACTTTTTAACTAATTATCAGAGAACCACATACATGTAATACCTCTTTTCTGGGGTATTTGAGGTCGAGGTAACGATTATGACGTGATTTTCGATCAAAAGTTGAAATGTCAAGGTTAAATAACAACACCAAGGTCAAAATCGTTTAAAATTTGTGTATTACTGTTTTTCTCGATGTTTAAAGCTAAATGTATCCGTAGTTTTTTAATAAATTGATAACTTTGATAATGTTATGGGTCAGAGATCCTAAGTTCCGTGTGTTGTTGGTCAGGTGATGATATAAAATTCAAATAAATATGGCTTTCCCTCTCAGTCCACTGTCCAAGTACGCCATAGTAGAGAGCCTGAAACTTCCCAACCGCTGTAGGCTTACATATGTATTGAATTACACAATAATACTCATCTTAAACACCAGTCCTTATTGCCACATTTACCTCCTTGGCCTCAGTGTATCGTGTGATATGCCCCCGTCATTATACCCCTCCTGTTAATCTCAGTCGCATGGATTTGTTTATGCCAAAAATTGAGGATGGTAATGTGGCAAGGCCTTCATATTATAGGCCCCCTAGTCTGAGATAAGAGAAACAGTTTGGATAAAGCACGTTTGTTAACGCCTAACTAAAGAGGAGATTTATAACAGCATTACGACAACCTGGTCAGGTTATCATTCTCAGATGAAAGAATAAAGCTCCAATAAACCTCGAGCAGAAATTGCAATTTTACCTCTCTTTCCTGACAAATCCTTTCCTGCAATTTCCTTCAATCCTTGGTGACGTCAAGTACGTAATTTTGCTAGGCGAACTTCATATTGAAGATAACGCTCATTTTATCTGTGGCTCTGGATGGGGAGTGGGTGATGTCTGAGGCTGGTGTGCTCACGTCTGGCAGAGCTATATCAACGCTGGATGACCACAATATTAAGCGCACTCGGTATCAAGTTTCATTGGTGGCCCTCAATCACCTGCAGCAAGGAGCATTCCTATAGTAATACAGACTTATTTGAAGAATAATTTGACAAGCAGTCGAGGGAGAGACGCATGTGTAAGTACTGTTCACTTATTATTGAGGTTGACATTATCATTTGTCGTTTGTGCACTCTCTGAGAGATGGTGATTTTAAGCTTGGGTGAATTGTCGCTGGTGTTTAGCGTTTGACAACACCATTTTTTCCAGATGGTTATTGAACCATGCAAATGATTTAGTGATGTGGTTTTCTGTACATTCTGATATTTTCGTTGTTCAACGGTTTATTTATAAATTTTATTTGATGGATCAGTCTCATTAACACAGCAATAGGTAGTACAAGCTGGTGGTGGTTGCTTATCAGATCTGTATGACGATACTGATTCTATTGCATTGTACATGCTAGCTGCACCTGATTTTCTGACATTCAATAATGAATTTGAAAGTGTACAAAACCATCGCAACTCATCAGATGTACATCACAAAGAATCTTTATAAGCTCTAGAACGACACTTTGTCATTGACGTCGCAAGTTTCCTGAGAGTAATCATAGATCATGCAAGTCCATTCTTGGATGCTGTCCATGTAGTAATTGACACTGGTGATGTAATGGGAGCAAGAAGTTACAGTCAAAGAGATTGGATGTGATCTGCATGAATAGTGTGTGCATAAAATAATCTACCAAGCACAATTCCCAGAATATAGGAAGAATGATGCAAAATGCTACACTTCTTATGTTTATGTCTCTCCAGTCTCGGAATAATGTAAATATGTCAGATTTTTTCACCATTCCTTGCTGGGCGTGGTATGCTCATGCTCAGTCCATGTTCTCGATGTGGCTGCTTTAATTCACATAGTACGTTCAGGTCGTGTAGCAACATTTAATGATTGCATACACAAGCATCAAGTGCCCTATCTGAAGAGCCAAATCACCCCCTCTGCGAATGATGAGATGAATAAGATCACACTGCCCTCATAGGATACATAGGATTCGAAATTCGAGCCCTGGCGGTCTGAGGCCGAGCACATTACCCCTCAGTCATGGAGGCTCCGGTGCTCCATACAATACTTACGAGTGATCTCTACGAGTGAGCGGGAAACAAAGCTTTGTTTCTCTGAAACCTGAATGCCAGAGCGGTGGAGCAGACCGTTTTATAACCACTGCATCAGCCCGTCCCCCTCCCCCTGCCCAAATTGCTCCAACTGGGAGTACACCAATCCCAAAGAGAGATTAGCAAAACTGTCTGTCCAAAAATAAACGAAAATAACTCTGTGCTGTCCAACAGAACATGTGCCATATTAGATTTTCAGATACATTAAATGACCAAATTGAATTGCACTCTAGACAAACCTAGGTCTCTCAAGTCAGAGTCTGTCAACAAGAAGCGATTTGTTTCTGTGTGCTTATACTTGTTATAAGTATAGTAAGAGTTGTATTGTTTCATCTGTTAAATAAGCAAGAAAGCAGCACATACGACCTCACGCTCCCTTGAGAACATACCTTAGACATGCAGCTCTGTTTGAGCACGTCAAAATATCATTCCTACATGCTTCCTATATATGGAAGCAGGCAATCATGCCATCAGGTGGTACCAGACTTTTCCAATTGGGGATAGGAATGTGATGGAAGCAGGTGGTTGTCATTCAGGACGAAACTAGCTGATGCTAGTAAGTCGGGTTTACGGTGCAGCACCATAATTATGCAAGTGTGAGGGAGGTTGTGTGAATAGCGAAACTTGGAGTGGAGAGGGAGGGAATGAGCCAGATGCCAATCTCTCCCTGTGTTACATTCCTTGGAGTGGAGAGGGAGGGATTGATCCAGATGGCAATCTCTCCCCGTGTCACATTCCTTGGAGTGGAGAGGGAGGGAATTAGCCAGATGCCAGTCACTCCTTTTTTTACACTCTTTGCAGTGTGAAAATGAGTCAGGTGTCAATCACTCCCAAGTTTTACATTCCTTGGAGTGGAGCGGGCGTGTAATGAGCCAGAAGTGTTACACTCCTTCACCATTGTCCCCCGTCCTTATATATGAGTGGTTGCTCAGTGTATCCTCCTGGTGCCTATGTCTCAGATACGTATACCATAGGGATACTTCAGTCTTAACAACGTATGTTGACACTATGTTACACATGTGCTTTGTTAACCTCCATTCATTCTTAACCCTTTCAGGCCTGATTTACCATTGCTATCTTCATCCACTACAAGCATCGAATTGCTGTCGCAATTCTCGATTTATAGTGGATGAAGACGATTAGAGGTGGGTGAAAAAGTAAAGAAAATTACTATGCATTGCTAAAACAGTTTAATGGAAATTTTCGTTATAAAACACTTGGTTGTAGGGAAATTAATTATGTTTTCAGTGATGTAAAATTATGCCTTAATGCATAATATAATAATATACATTCTTAAATGTTTACTTAGGAATTGCTGACGGAAAGATGCCAAGCACGTACCACATGTACAGGGCTCGTAGTCATTATCAGTATATGGAATCAAACGTCGCACTGCAAGCAAAAAATACACAGGATAATTTAGTTTAGTTTACACCACAGAAACCTAGGCCTACATGTATAGAATGAATATTTGAAATTGATATTGATATACTGACCAATTTAGTGGACGTTACTTCTCTTTAGTGGGTTCATTTATATATGTAAAATATTACCAGTGGCTACCTAAAGCGATTTCACTGGCATTAGAGTATGGGACGAATTATCGTTTTAAAATACATTTAAAAGTTATCCATCTAAAATTGTAATTTGAGATTTTTTTTATTGTGAAATTAAAGAAGTAGATTAAAAAATAAAATAATACAGTTAAAGAAATAAATGCCTACTCTATCTGAAAATAAATGCCTACATCTACTGCTTGTTATTTAAAATTTAAGTTTTGTGAAATATAGAAATATATCTTGTAGCCTATGCATATATCATAGAAACATAACATATATTTCAGAAATAATCTAGTTGGTCTGATGTATCTATCAATTCCACATGCTAAAACTTTCACTTTTATTTCCTTTCAAATATTATTTTTTGTACGGAATTCTTATACGTAGTGTGATGTATGTAAAATTGGGGTGAAATTGGGATAGCTTAATAACTATTAAGGGAGGGGGCTGCTTTGAAATTTACCTGTACCGTCTTCCCCGCATATTTCATATATCCAGCCAGTTGTCTCTTTCAATTGACACGTATACTGGGGTTTTGCGCAGATGTCCTCACAGAAAACGTAATGCTCCAAATCTCCGCCTGACAATATACAATCAGCATCGTTGGACTGCAAGGCTTCTGTACGATTTTTCAGGCTCGGGGGACATTCAACTGAAACATGTTACAGCATTTGGAGTAATTAATGCCCACATGTAGTCATAATGGTTACTATATTTATTGATACATGGTTGCACATCTGGTCATATCTGCCTGGTACATCTAATTTGCTTAGGTCTAGCTTGTTGAAATAATCGATTAACAAATTAATCACAGCATAGGCATAGGCCAATAGTGTTTATCGTATTATTGTTATTTGTGTAGGCGGAAAAAACACGAAACAGCCCTCCATTATGGTCAGTTGGCCAATTTGATATAGATCAGCAAACTTTGTTATTCTAGATTATTCTTATGTAACACAGGACAGCTCACCATGCAAGGATTCCGAAATTATGTCAGAGAAAATTGAAACAAAACGTCTACCAGTCGGCTATTTTTTATTGTATATCTGCAAAATTTGACATGTTTTGTCCTTGTGTGAACCCGACACTTTATTTAACTCTTTAAGTGCTTCATTACTACTTAACATTCTCCTTTCATTTGAAGTTGGCATTGCTCACGCAATTGCCAACTTCAAATGAAAGGAAAATACCTCCTCATTTAAAAATTAAACCTGCTAAATTTCACAATGGGGGCTTTACTCAAGATTTATACATGCATATTTGTTCAATTTCTGTCAAATTTTAGTTGTGGAAAAACAGTATGAATGCGCTTAAAAGCGTCGCCCGCACTCAAAGGGTTAATATTAACGCTCTAGACATCATGCAAGGTTCTCGAGATATTGAGCAAAATGAAAACAAAATGACTGGTTATCTTTGTGTGAGACCTTACATTTTATTTATATTGATAGTCCAGCAATTTTGCATTGTTTTTTAATGTTTCTTTCATGTTCACTAGTAATGACTGAGGGGGTAGCGAACTTGGCCTCAGACCGCCAGGGCTCACATTTCGAATCCTGTGTGCGGAGGGCAGTGTCAGCTCATTCACCTCACCGTCCTCAGGAGACGCTCACAGCAAACACACAAACATTTTAATGATATTTAGAGGATGCAAGACTTAATGGGTCAACAAAATGTGTTAAATATGTGTTAAAACATTAACAAAAAAAAACAGTTTTTATAATATTATACTTTATATGTTAAAAAAACTTTTTAATGAATGTTTTGCATAATATTTCTATTTATAGTTTAATAATATTCTGTTGAACCGACGTTTTAATGTTGTAAATCTTTTTTCATGTGACTTTTTAAAACATGTTAGAACATGTTTTGTGTTTGCTGGGGTTAGCTCTGGCCCAGTTTAGCCTATGTGTGCACAAAGGTGGCATAAAACCCAATTCATTTATTCATTAAATTGCTACAAAAATCGTTCCATGATATAATTCATACACATTCTGTGCCAGACAGACAGACAGGCAGATATTTTATTGACAGAAAAGAAAAGTCATTACAGACTTATTTGTCATGGAAATGAAAGAGATATATGTACATGTATATACAAGATTGTTAGTTTGTTAAAATCATATGATAATATACATGGTATGACATACACAGCTAAAATCATGTTAAGTGGCATTGCCAAAATAAAAACTGGGTATTTCGATAATATAAATGACTACTACTAAAAATGAAATAAAAGGCATGGTCAAGATAACATAGAGGTCTATCATTTTGTTTCCCGCACCAAAACCAGAGATAAAATAGCTACTACGTGTGCCATATAGACAAGCTATTTACAAAAACTGTATCAACGTAGGCATATCATTATTTACTATCGTTGCTTGTCTGGTGTGGTAGGCCTAATTGTGTTCTCATAATAGTCATATAATTATCTGCCTGTTATCTAGCTCTATGCCCGGCATAGGTTATGTATATAGCATAGAACAGCAACGAAATATCAACCAACAAGCACGAAATGACCCCAGGCAACTGAGGATATCGACATACAGGCTTACAGACTGGATAAAGGTTAATAGTCAGGGAGCTTAACCCATATTTACCCCTAAATTGTTCAAATCGTCCCAAAAGCACCAAATTAGGACCACGTATGACCAAGGCCATATACGTTTGATTTGTTGCGGGAGCCAAGGTGAACTCCTGCCATGGGCGCCATATTTGACAAATCCAAGATGGCCGCCATTCAAATTAGGTCATGTCATAACTTGTAAACTAATAGACGTAGGGACGCATGTAATACCACTTTTCTATGGTTTTCGAATATGTAGAATTGATTTATGATGTTGCGAAGTTGACTTGGGAATTATTTAAAGCACAAAAATATATGAAAAAGTTAGTTTCGTCAATATATACATGATACTGGTTTAAATGACGCAGATCAGCAATACAATCGTCTGTGTCAGGCATTGATAATGAACTAGCCATAAGATTTGGTCCCTATGGAGTTCCTGTGTATTAGCCATAATAAATAAATTCAAAATGGCCGCTGTTCATAACAAGCCCACGTCATAACTTGTCAACTAATAACAGTAGAGACACACTTGAAAGCATTTTTCTATGGTTTTCAAAAACGATTTAAAATATATATTAGTTGCTTAAAGGCAGTAAATATTCTAAAAAGCGCACTAGAAGCAACAGAGTCGTGTCAGACGTCGAAATTAAGAGCTTATTATTTCATTTGTTTGTAAGAGTCAGTTTTTAGCCAGGACAAAAGGCTTTTAAAGGTTTTATTGACCGTTTACATGTCACCTTTGACATATTAGTCATTATTTATTTTTTGTACGTTTTTTATTGGCAGATCAGTTATACGTTCGCTTGGCATTATTATACCACGAATTTGAACGGTTTGGGTGACTGCATATATGTACACAAAGGAAAGATTTCGGCCGCAGCGGGACTCGAACCCGGTAGTTGTAAACTTAAAAGAATCAAGGGAAATAACATTGTGTATACATTTGTTGCCATAAGAAATCTATTTATAATTACGATATATGTGATATTACAGTCACATAATTATGTAGGCCTTCCATGTATATATATATATTTCCAATATAAATCATTTTCTGTTGTGATTACATAATAACAAACACAACCTTCTGTAATACATGTAACCTGGATGGCTAATATTATTAATAAATTACATGAACAATATTGCTGAACATAAAACATTTTATATTATACAAGCAAAATAAATCATCCGACTTAAATATGATATTAAATTTGTTTTATGTTCAAAACAATAAACGCTAGCCAATCTTTGAGTACCAGTTTCAATTTAACCTAACAATGCATATCTATATTACTGAAGCTTGAACAATATAATTTATGTTAACATACAATAATTATGTAGCAATCAATTCAACAGTGAACCAGATCAGCCGCTTGTTTGTAACTTGGAATAATAATATTTACAATAATAATATTCTAGTATAATATGATAGTGACTCATCGCGCAAGAACATAATTCGATTTTCATATTACTGCCTTAGATTTTACGCAACACAGCTATAAAACTTCAGTTGTTCCATCACTGCTAATACATCCATACTCATACATGACCTGCTCTACAGGATTTACAGTTCCTCTTTGTACAGTGTAAGAGGCTTACAGACTGGATAAAGGTTAATAGTCAGGGAGCTTAACCCATATTTACCCCTAAATTGTTCCAATTCCAATTCCAATATAAATCATTTTCTGTTGTGATTACATAATAACAAACACAACCTTCTGTAATACATGTAACCTGGATGGCTAATATTATTAATAAATTACATGAACAATATTGCTGAACATAAAACATTTTATATTATACAAGCAAAATAAATCATCCGACTTAAATATGATATTAAATTTGTTTTATGTTCAAAACAATAAACGCTAGCCAATCTTTGAGTACCAGTTTCAATTTAACCTAACAATGCATATCTATATTACTGAAGCTTGAACAATATAATTTATGTTAACATACAATAATTATGTAGCAATCAATTCAACAGTGAACCAGATCAGCCGCTTGTTTGTAACTTGGAATAATAATATTTACAATAATAATATTGTAGTATAATATGATAGTGACTCATCGCGCAAGAACATAATTCGATTTTCATATTACTGCCTTAGATTTTACGCAACACAGCTATAAAACTTCAGTTGTTCCATCACTGCTAATACATCCATACTCATACATGACCTGCTCTACAGGATTTACAGTTCCTCTTTGTACAGTGTAAGAGTATGAAACATGCTTTGATTGAGTAAGCAATGGTTGTCTAAAACGACAAACATATTTTGTTATGCTCAACCCATGCCCACCCCATGTAGCAAAGTCAAATTATCTATTTGGTAATAGTTGATTGCTTGCAAATAAAACAGGCTTGCAGTACAGATCTCTTCAGATGATCAAAGAGCGCAGCTAGTGTTGGTGGCATATTCTCAGATTAGCGACTATTGTCAAGGAAAAAAAATATATCTGGCATCATTAACATATTTAATAGAGCCACTTGTGTTGATGTACACCAACACAACATATCGTTCAATGGGTCCTTATGAACACATTCCAGATTCAAACATTGTGGATCTTCAGTGATAGTAATCAATGTCTCAACAGGCCTGGAGTGTTTTGCAATATAGTCCTGGCACTCTTATTGTCACAGCTCTGAATGTAGGAGGTTGTATTACAACCTGTTAAAATAAAAAATAACGGTGACGCTATTGACTAAAATCATGAATATGAACCTAGCTGTTGTTGCGAATATACTAAGGAATTTCCCTATAGTGTTTGCCAACACCAAACCAGATCCATTATCCATTACTCTGAAAGCTTAACCTTTTTCAAATAAACTGAGAGCTGGAACAACAATGTCACTTGTGATCATTCTTACAAAAGATTGATATGTTGCATTGCTCATGTGCTGAAATATACATGTATCAGCCCTGTGTGGTTGTAGTGTTCTGACAGCAAAATTTAATGATCTGTTTGTCAGCACCATCTCTGAAACGTAAATTGAACACGTTTTATGATGGTCACTTGAGGTGGAATCAACACGACCAGACAATAGTACATCCGCTTGAGATACGCAGAATCGTTCCCATAATCAGTTGAATATTGTCATTGGAGCACTTTGCATATTGGGATAGAGTGGCAGATCCGAGCCAAGAGTTAGCATATATGCGTCTGGTTTAGAAATAAAGAGCATTACTTTACAATGTCCACGGATAATGTCCACAGAGTATTAAAAAATGATGTGAGGATATCAATCTGATCACGATCGAAGTGTGACAGTTCGACATACACTGTGAGTTAAAACCACCCTATGTGATTACACCGTCTGTATTTATTTCGTTTTTTTTCGACACTGTTGCAACATTTGAAACCCATGCTTTATCCTTTGTACTACTATGGAATGATCTCACAGCACCTTGTTCGCTTTTAGGCACACAAACATCATAGCCGTTCATTGCAATAGGTGGAACAGTTGCAAGTAGCTGGGGCTTCAGTTCGTCATGTTGATCGATATGGTCAACAATATGGTCATTTTGATCAATATAGTGCACTATAAATGGACAGGGATACAAGAAAGTCACCACAAATGTGAAAACTGATAAGATACATGTCTTGCAACTAAATCCAATGCGTTTCGAAACTCTTGACATATATTTTATCTTGATATGTTAAACGTATAGATCTAGAATATCAAATAAATATTTTTTTGTTTTAATTATATTCATAGATAGATAGGACATCACAAATTTATTGTATATACATGTAATGTAACTGTAATATTTTAACATGAAATATAAGTATTAACCCTGTGCTATGTACCACGTGATATACAAATATATAAAATAATGTATACTTCTTTTATTACCATGAATAAAAAACTACGATATAAAAAACGTTGTATTAAAATTATGTAACCTAAGTAAACAGTAATATTCTAAATTGTGACTAGAATGTCTTTTATGATGTTTTAAATGGATAAAAAGTATACAATTCCGACTTTTGACATGTATAATGGGTATATACAATACCCGACATGTGACATACTACGTGATATTGTTCTTGTTGATTTTTTAACATAATATTGCTCTGTTGAATAGCCCATTGCAAATTTGTTTGGTTATACTACACCATGCCAATTCAAAATAAAATGTATTTCGTCTTATCTTATTGAGGTCTATTGGAGTTTGACGGAATGCATTTTAAGCTTTATCATGTTTATGCACCATTGTCTCACTTACTTTAAACAAAAGCTAATATCATAAGGCAGTTTGAAAAATATATCTGGTAAACAATATTACAACTATGCATTTTGGCTTGCTCACACGGTATTCAGTCACTGTTAATAATAATTTTAATGGTTTTTTTCGGCTTGCAGCATTTAGAAATTGTCCAATATGGCTGATACACAGGAACCCCAAAGACCTACTCTGGTACAAAATGTTATGGATTGATAATTTTAAATACCTCACACTGATATGTTGCTGAAAAAAAAGATTCATAGAAAATCTACGTCATTTAAATCGCTAGCATATATTGAAAAATGTCATTTTTTACGAAAATACCATTTATATATCTTTGTGCCTTAACTTGTTTCCAAATCAACTTCAAAACATTTAAAATCAATTCTACGTATTCGAAAATCATAGAAAAGTGGTATTACATGCGTTCCTACGTCTATTAGTTTACAAGTTATGTCATGACCCTAATTTGAATGGCGGCCATCTTGGATTTGTCCAATATGGCGCCCACAGCGGGAGCCCAGCTTGGCTCCCGCGAAAAATCAAAATGATATGACCTTGGCTATAAGTGTTCCAAATTTGGTGCTTTTGGGACGATTAGAACAATCATATGATTAAGCCCCCTGACTGTGATAGATGGCTCCGACAGGGATGTAATTTGTCACCAGCACTCTTTAATCTCTTATCAACGACTTGGCACATATCATCCACGGAATCGACAGTGACATCCAATGCGGCGGTGTTCAGGTTCCTATACTCATGTAGGCCTATGCAGACGACATTGCGCTCTTGGCAGACAGTGATGCAAATAGTACAGGAAATGTTAAAGGCTTTATACATATTTTGTGATGAATGGGGCCTAGAAATTAATAATGCGAGATCTGCATTGATACATTTTCGACTTCTATCACATACCCACAGTCAATATATTTTTAAGTGAGGCGATTAAAATGTGGACATAAAAGCGTATTATACATATCTTGGACTAGAGCTCACAGATCACCTAGCCTACGACGCAACTGTGAAAAAAGTAGCGCAATCCGCTCACAGAGTCTTAGGACTTTTAATAACAAAAGTGGGAAGCTGAACGGCGGTGTTCCTTTTGACTGTTTTCTATGAGTATATAATCATTTGGTGTGGTCAATTATAAATTACGGTGCTTCAATATGGGGAACTCGATCCTACCCAGCTATAGATAGGTACGTCATAGAGCATGTCGCTGCTTCTTGGGTGTCGGTCTCAGTGCCCCTACCACATCTGTATGGTAAGAGTGGATACGGGCCTGGTGCCGTCTACAGTACCAGGAGGTAAAAAGACAGTACGCCAGAATCACACAAATGTCATCAGAAGGACACGGGGATGGTCAGGACGTGTTTATAAAATGCTGACATCTATAAATAAAATCGTTAATAATGAACCCCGAAATAATATTACCCCCTCAGAAGTCACTCCGGCCTTACTCTGTAATATAACAATTCACATTACTAGCACTATACAATAATGTTTCTCCGACCAACCTCAGCCAAATTACAAGCATTGCCGTGACTATGGCCATACTTGACCCTCCCAGCCACCCGCTTGCCACTAACGCAAAAAAAACCTATTAGCTACATGTGGACACGTGGACTAATCTTCACTCAACTGAAGAAGGCCGTGTTGGCCGAAACATTTTCTAAGGGGATTAAACACTTTAACATTTTGCGTGTTTTGTCAGATTTTACCCCGCAATATTCGCGCATTATTGGCTGGATCACTTAGAAAAGTCATAGCATAATGCCCTATACTAGGATCATTAAAATGTCAAGCTGATGAGATGAGAAATGAAGGAGAATCAGGTATTCGTCCAAACTGATAAGTTGAAAAATATGTTATAAGTAAAATAAGTTTGGCCATTTATGGTCAAATTTAGTGACATCATTTTCAAATGGCAATGTCTGTGATGCCTCATTATTCCAATACGCTACACTGTGGACTTTGCATGTCCTTATCATTGATTCAAGTCATTCCCTCGGGGTGAAAGGGTTAAATTTGTCACTTTGTAGAGTGGTATTACTATGACCCTTTGATACCAAGGAGATAAGTATTTCTGACTTACGGCATGCGGTGAGATCTGTCCAGGTAGTGTCGACATAAATGCCAAGAGCCATACATTCTCTAGTCAGTGGTTTTAGAGTATCACAAACCACATCCCACTGGTCAAATTCATTTTCAGTTTTTGTGACGTCAATCACACAACTCTCATAGAGCCCTTCAGCCATGTGAGGTCCCAGCTGCTCCAGACAGTCTCTGGATGGATTGTCATCGTGATAGTCATTTAGCAACCAGCACAACAAGTTTTCATCGCGGGTGTCCCGAGTAGTCATGTTGTGCTTCATTTCACCTTTGCAACTAATGTATAAAAGAAAGCAAAAATGAGCAAATGCTATATTTTTTAAAAAACATAAGACGTTGTGGGTGTACAAGTGTTCAATCGTACCACACACATAAAAATTCATGGGGCGCCAAATAAACACTGTTCTGCACCAAGTTTAACTATTTGAGAGCGAGGACCGACTTCAGAATCTGACGTTTATAAATGTCTGATTCTGCATTTAAAGTTGATTTTCATACTGGAATGATTAAACAATATAATGCCACTGGTATTCAAATTAAGCTGGAAGAGATAACATATATGATCATTTCAAATCGAAATCTTTTGGTTTCCATGGTTATACAAAAATATTTCATCGTTGAAAAGGGTAAAAAAATTCTGGCACTTATAATGTATTAATTGCTCATACCTTTACCTGCTAGTAATCATTACATTTGCTACCACATTTTCAATAAAGTAATTTCATAACAAATTATGCAATACATCGAAATTAGATGTTTAATCGATCGTCTTGAAATAGTTTTACTTACATAATTTGAAAAAACAAAAACCATTAAGTTATTCATAAGCAGTTTCATGTTATGTCTTCTCATTTAACTTGATAGTTACTGGTCTTTTGATTAAAATTACTCTTAAGTACAGAAACAATCCTAGTGTCCACAATTTCATAGACAAGATCACCTAGTAGCCCCTCTCGAAGATGCACAGTAGGTATTTCTAGGGGGGTCCTAAGGCAGCCCGATGTAGTACAAAAAAAATAAAATGAAATAAAACTTGGTTCTCAACCACATTGAGCAACCCATTGCGCCGCCACTTGAGCTGCGAAATCTAGAATTTGGTACAAAACAATCATCAGAAATGAGAACAATGGTGTGATCTAATTAAAAGAATCATCGGTAGGGAACGGATTAACCCTTTCAAGCCTGAATTTACAATTTTCATTTTCATCCACTACAAGCCGCAAATTGCTATCGCGATTCTCGACTTATAGTGGATGAAGATGATTGGATGTGGGATAAAAATTAAATAAAATTACCGTGTATTGGTAAGCCAGTTTTATGGAAATTTTCATTATAAAACCCCTAATTGTAGGAAAATTAAGTTTGTCTTCATGGATGTAAAATGTTGCTTTAATGCGGAGTAAGGGCTTAAAGGGTTAACAATAATTGAATACTTACCTTTCTACCAGGTAGCTATCTCCCACCTGCTGATATCTGTCCAGAATCGGGCCAGTCGTTGCGCTTCCATTTCTCGTGTTCAGATCGTCGACAAAATCAGTGTTGCAATCTCCACAGATCCCAGTCAGCAGGCCTCTGTTGTAGAAAAATAATATAACTCAGGATTTAGTTTCTTTACTGATAACATACAAATGACATACAGATGACATACAGTGAGTGAACATTGCGTCCTGTCGCCTGCGACAAAATCATGGGAATGACATCAAGGGTTTTTTAAATTATAGTGCACACTACCATAGCCAACACAGCACATTCCTGACCTTTGAACAGCTTGGAGAACTGTATTAATGTGACGGATAAAAAGACCAAACTCAGGTTGTGAGACGCACTCAAGCCTTCTTTAATAATCATATTCTAAACCACACCAGAATGGTTCAACAACACTGGTTCGTCATCATTTTAACATGGAAAATAAGCTATTTAACATAATTTTTTGTCGACGTGAATTCCTTTTGTAAACACTTCAAAACAACTGTTCTATCAAATACAAAAACACGACATTGATCAGAATCTACATATGTCCACAGCATCCCGGTCCCTTAAATATTGATTGGAGCTGATATATTTATCTATATATAACTTCATAAACAACAAAACTATATGAAACTCTTAGTTCACTGATTCAAGTAAACACAGTTTGTGGATAGGCCTGACCAGGTATGAAGATCTGACTTTAATCTTGGCTGATCTAACAAATCCATCCTTATCAGCATAAGTCTCTATAACTCTGCCAATCGGCCACATATTCCTAGGAGAGTTCTCAACCATGCTGGGACGAAGCCACTTTGTCCTTTTTTGAAGTGAGGGCAGGTACTCCTTGGTCCATCGTTTCCAAAATAAATCTGATAAATACTGAACTTGTCTCCAGCGTTTTCTCGAGTAATTATCGTCTTTATAAAAAACTCCTGGTGGCAAATATGCCCCTGATCGCAGCAGGAGTAAATGGTTAGGAGGGGGTGGATTTAAGTCCTTAGCATCATCAGATACGACTGTAATCGGACGACCATTTATTATTGCTTCTATTTCACACATTACAGTAGCTAGACTTTCATCATCAAGAGTTTTTTCTTTCAGCACAAATCTTAGTACATTGCGAACAGATCGAATTTGACGTTCCCACACTCCCCCCCCCCCCATATGGGAAGCTGCAGGGGGGTTAAATTTCCACAATATGCATTTCTGACGAAGAAATTCTTCTATCTTGCGTGAGTTCCAATCAGCTATGGCTGCCTTTAGCTCCTTTTGGCCTGCCACGAAATTAGTAGCGTTATCAGATCGAATTATCTCCGGTTTCCCTCGTCTACATATGAAACGTTCCAAGGCATTGAGGAAAGAACTCACATCAAGAGAAAGCACAACTTCTATGTGTATAGCTCTCACAGTCAAACAAGTGAAGAGACAGCCGTACCTTTTCACAAGGCTGGTGTGGTTTAGGAACTTAATATTAATGTGACGGATAAAAAGACCAAACTCAGGTTGTGAGACGCATTCAAGCCTTCTTTAATAATCATATGCTAAGCCACACCAGAATGGTTCAACAACACTGGTTCGTCATCATTTTAACATGGAAAATAAGCTATTTAACATAATTTTTTGTCGACGTGAATTCCTTTTGTAAACACTTCAAAACAACTGTTCTATCAAATACAAAAACACGACATCGATCAGAATCTACATATGTTTACAACAAACTGTATATGCTCAACCCTTATGACACACATCAGATCGGGCGGGATTCGAATCAATTACCTCTGATTTCGAGTCACAACCGGGACGAATAAGCCACCGATGCTGGCCAGTCTCCTTGTGGGTGAAAACTAACATACAATATATAAAGCAGTATTTTATTTGTTCATTAACATAACCCACCAGTGACGAATCAAAACTGAGTAGACAAAAATCGCTATAAACTTTTTTTACTGTTCAAAATAAATGAGCTAAATAAAAAAAATGGTTTAGCCCTATCGGCGCAGGGAGTGACTTAGAAAGTCCCCACATAGCCTACGCTCGACCTGTGTCTGGGGACATGTCAACATGAATATATCCAAATGGATATGGATATACACAAAAACATTCCAGTGGTTGAGTAGCAATAAAAATACATTAAGAGAGACCAACCAAATTCACATCACCCACACTTTTTACTTTCTAAGCGATATAGGGGGATTAGTAAAAAAATAATCGATGTCTCTATCACAGTCCCATTGTATTGCCTTCAGTGGTGTCCCAAATGCTAAAGAAAACTTTATTTATACGGACTTAACAATAAACTTAGAATGTGACTTACCTAAAACATCCTGGAACTGTGATGTAAAATGTGCGCCACGGTTTGAATTCAACTTTTAAACCAAAATCAGTTGTAATCCAAATGCTACCGGCTGCACTACTGAATGTAAAACACTTTGGGTCTGGTCTTGCTCTGAGAGGCTGTATGGATAAAACAATATGTCATTTATTACACACACTATAACAATTGACCAGTTAACGGTCATCAAACAAATCAGAACACACGGGACCAATCAGAACATAGCAGATCAATCAGAACATGGCTGACCAATCAGAACATAGCAGATCAATCAGAACGTAGCAGACAAAACAGAACATAGCAGTCCTATCAAAACACAGCAGACCTATCAGAACATAGCAGACCAATCAGAACATAGCAGACCTATTACAACATAGAGCAATCAGAACATAGCAGACCAATCAGAACATAGCAGACCAATCAGAACATAGCAGACCTATTACAACATAGAGCAATCAGAACATAGCAGACCAATCAGAACATAGCAGACCACTCAGAACATAGCAGACCAATCAGAACATAGCAGACCACTCAGAACATAGCAGACCTATTACAACATAGAGCAATCAGAACATAGCAGACCAATCAGAACATAGCAGACCAATCAGAACATAGCAGACCAATCAGAACATAGCAGATCAATCAGAACGTAGCAGACCTATTACAACATAGAGCAATCAGAACATAGCAGACCAATCAGAACATAGCAGACCAATCAGAACATAGCAGATCAATCAGAACGTAGCAGACCTATTACAACATAGAGCAATCAGAACATAGCAGACCACTCAGAACATAGCAGACCTATTACAACATAGAGCAATCAGAACATAGCAGACCAATCAGAACATAGCAGACCTATCCGAACACAGCAAACCAGTCAAAAAATAGCCCAATCCAATCCTATGAGGACATAACAGACTAATCAGAACATAGAACAACCAGAACATAGCAGACTAATCAGAACATAGCTGACCAATCAGAACATAGCAGACCTATCAGAACATAGCAGAACAATCATTACACAGCAGACCTATCAAAACATAACAGACCAATCAGAACATAGACCAACCAGAACATAGCAGACTAATCATAACATAGCAGACCAATCAGAATATAGCAGAACAATCTGAACATAGCAGACCAATCAGAACACAGCAAACCAGTCACAAATAGCCCAATCTAAACATAGCAGACAAATCAGAACATAGCAGACCAGTCAGAACATAGCACACCAATCACAACATAGACCAATCTGAACATGGCAGACCAATCTGTCTGTAAACTCGGCATGTATTTGCCTTCATATAGATGGTTTTTGTTGACATTGCAAATAAATAATTATGGACTGAGAGGTCAGTACATTAATATTAATGGTTAATCACCAGGTGGCTATTAATAACATAATTTGGGCAGCCAATATGGCTTAAATATGCAATGTAAACACGAATAATAATACCTGTAGGTTCAAAAATAATTATAATATTGTTGACAAGTAATATATTATCATATTTCAACCCTTTTCTACGGTTATTCTAGCAATTATATCGTTCTGGGTCACATTCTGTTGTTTTTACATTTTATCTGCATTACTAGATCTACCTATAATCTAGTAATACCTCAATGTGCAGCAATGACTTAGCATAATTTTTTACTGTGCAGATCACAGTGGCCTTCAAGTTGACAACAAGTATTTTTTGGGTGAGCAATCCTACCTGGTTATAACATAAGATAATTAGCCAATTGAATTATTATTTAAAAGATAGCTACTACTATCATATTTTGTAACTATTATAAAGATATGTTAGGGTTTAGACATAAATCTAGAGCTTGAAAGATTTGTTATGAATCCGAGAGAAGTAAACAATTTCAGCCAATCAGGTGACAGCTCAGATAAACATTTTATTAATCTTCAAATTGATACATTTTCCCATAAATACACCATGTAATATCCGAATAATATTAACTATAATAAGAGCACTGTATTCTGTCTTTATTAGGCAATTATTTAATTGGCTAGGTCTAGACAAAATCTTAGTAATTATTTCTATAAATATTTTTTGTGGAACAAACATTTGAATGTCATTCTAAGGGTGATTATTACTATTTTATGATTTAGGCAGACCTGTTGAGCGACAGGCCATGCTCAGTTAGGCTGAGGCACAGATAATACATAGAGCCTAGGGGACAATGTACAGGAGCAGTCCTGACATCAGGGAATAGTCCCTTCATTCAGAGTCACCCCTTTGCCCAAGGTATGTCGTGATATTCTAGTAAGAATGAACTTTGCTAACTTAAATATGCATAAAACCCGACACATAATAGTTAGTTTAACTAGCTGAATATCAGATTTTTATTCTGCTATGAGTTAATATGATTCATAGCCAGTAATTATCTCAATATTTTATATGAGTGTTCCAATTATTGTACGAAATATTACGGCAAATATATCCTTGCATTTATTCTGTGTTACTAAGATCTCGTGTATGATTTTATTCCATAGCAACGGGCCTAACAGGCGCATGTTTGCGCATCCTAGACATCGCACTGGCGTATCATTTGGACAAGTGCCAATGTTTCGTAAGTTAATTAATCAAATTGACATAGAGATATACAGTATTGTAAAAGTAGTTGATTGAAGTGAATTTACTGTTTATGCCATATATTAAAATGATGAAATAGGAGCCTGTATGTCAATAAATAACAATAGATATGTATTTCCAGATTCACCAGTATTAACAATAAAAGATTTCACAGCAACTCCAGCAAGTGTTTCTTCGTTATCACTGCGTGCATGACTACTGTCCAACGGTTCGCTACATAGACCAATCATAGCATTTCGTGGAAAGGGTACATAACTTTAAAATCTTGCTTTCTCATTATTTTTTCTCATGTAAATCAAACCTTTACTAAGCCACCGCGTTCATAATCACGTTCGGATCCTTTAGCTCCGAGGCGACGATATCTTACACAGTGCGCTGACATGTTGCTCCGTACTGAGATGAGAGTCAAATATCACACCTAGATTTTTTACATAGGGGCTTGTCGAGAATGTTGAATCACAAACTTGTATTGTGGAGATGCTAAGCTTCTCCAGAAGATATGTTGAACCCGTGATTACAAAGTCAGTTTTTTCGCCGTTTAGTTGGCGTTTATTGACTACCATCCATTTCTCACTTTCATCATTTCATCTGTGCACTTCTCCAGTTTAGCGATGACACATGCTGTAGCTTGTGTGTTGAAGCATATATATAGTTGCGTGTCATCTGCATACATATGATATTCAAGTACATATTTTCGTATGATTTCACCTTGTTCAACAGCTGTATAAATTGTGGACAAGATAGGTCCTAAAACTGACCCTTGTGGTACACCACAGGTCAAGCCAGTGGGCTTTAAGGTAGCACTGCCCGTTCTAACGGTTTGGGTTCTTCGACTCAAGTATGAGGCGAATCATGTCAGAGGCATGCCAGATAGACCAACTTTATCTGATAGACGAGTCAGCAATATGTTGTGGTCAACTTTATCGAAACCTGCTGTTGGGATTTTTAGGTGTGTGATACCAAATAACTGGTCCATCACGTGACCTCTCTCAGAAACGCGCCAAATACACTGAGAGTGGTCAGTGTCACCTTGATGCCAGATAGTATGGTCAAGATTTGGATCCAAGATGGAAACGATTTGGCTATCCATCTTGGCCGTTGTCTGACTATACAGGCACAACTCACTATTTGCTGCTAATAGCAGTAATTCCTTTACTGCACTCAAGTCTAGCAGTACCAAGCATATGATGCTCAGTGACTATCAGCGGCTGCTATCAGATCTTTGTGAATCCTCAGCAATGCCGATAGGCTGATTGTTTTGTGTCATACAGATTGTGTGACTGCATATGATGGAATAGTCCTACAGCGACAATCTTTTCTATCACTTTAGAGAGAAAATATAGTGAAGAAACAGGTCGGTAGTTTTTTTAGCTGGTCGGGGTCTGATGATGTTTTTTTTTAGGAAATGATGTGACAATTGCTTTTTTCATAAATGAAGGTATGCAGCCGCTGGTAATTGATATACAGTGGAGACCCGGAAATCGGACCACCTATGGGACTGACTGAAAGTGGTCCCATTTTGGAATCGGTCTGATTTGTGAAACCAGCCAATTATCAATGGAGAAATACTAGTCATTCTGTTTATAGATATGTCTGGTTGTTGATATCAAGGTCGATTATTAAACTAATGTATTGAATATGACGTCATGATATAATACAAAAAAAACATACAATTAAAAATAAGTTGTATTAAATGCTTATAAAAATATATAAGGAAAAAGTATTATACATAATTATATTTATTTCTGTAAAAAATCTGTAAACTTAAAGTCGATCAGCCGTGAATAACCCTATGACACCCAAAGTAAGTCCCTTATTGTGACTGTCAATATTGTTTGATATTGCTTTAATATAAAACACAGCGAAATTCGCTGGCTTCAATTTTTTTAATTGATTTCGAAGTGACATTTATTCATTTATCATATTCCGAAAATTGCTGGCTTCAAAATGTTTTAAATTTGTTTTGAAGTGACATTTATCTTGAGAGCTGTATTGACAAATATGATATTAATTAGCAGTGTTCAAATCAGATGTCACGCTTCTGATTTTATAAAAACTCGGGAGTCGTACACGGAGTCATTATGATCAACTTGGAGTAAAAAAATATTTCTTTCATTACGTTCCTAGTGTGATAGTATCGTTTGTTTAGGGTGATCAGGCCATGCAGCTGTGAACGGGAAATCGATCAGCCGTGAATAACCCTATGTGACCTACAGACCATTAACTGGATATAATTTATACTTTCTCGCGTAAAAATACATCAGATAATTATTCCGTTTATTATGCGTAACTAATACAGAAAATCATGACGGAATTTCTATGTCTTGCTTCACTATATGAATTTACATAGCAATTTGTAAGATTTTTGGGATCGCAAATCACGCTATACAGGTGATAATCCTTCTGTACGATAGGGCATGTCATATATGACAAGTCAAGTTGATAAAAAACAGCCTAGCGAATTATAATCTTCTCGATTATTATCATGTTATAAATATGCTAATCTGTTTGTTTGTATCGCTTGTATTAATTGTTTCCTATTTCAGTATCTATTTATATGCTAGGCGTGATTAAATGATTGTTGCACGCCGAATGTTTTTGTCAGCTGGTCGAAAATCAACACAGTGCTAATATAACTTCCTATAATTTAACAAATAATTAAATATAAGGAGTCAACATAAATTGTGTTGTTTTATCCTAGCAACATACACTTTCGCACTAAGCTGTCATCGTAAGTTCGCGCTCTGTAAATTATTTTGAGCTGTATTAAAGAATCATTCAGCTTCAAAACGCGCATGCTTGGGACGGTCAAGTGTAGGCCAACAGTAGCCTATTGAGTACAGATTGACGGCATTAATATACCCACTGAACTGATTACAAGATACTACTCAAACGAGACATTGATCCAATGCTGTTTTAATGTTAGGCCAACGTCTGCGACGCTGGCCCAACATTGAACCAACATTAGATAAATGTACAATGTTTGAGAGAAAGTCCTCCTGCCCAGCAAACGCAAGACATTTGTATGACATTTATGCAATGTCGGCCCAACGTCTTCGACGTTGGTCCAACATTGCATAAAGTCATACAAATGTTTTGTGTTTACTGGGTGACAATACAAACTTGGGGGTCAAGCAGTTTCCAAAACCCCCAGTAATACAGTCAGTTTGTTTGCAAGTAGGCGACCAAGTAGGGGCAAAAGACAAGGGCTTTGAATTATTAACTCATAGATGTCGCTCAAGTATATATGAACTTGCTGTGATTTGAGAACTTGCTCTTAATGAGGCTTTGGGTATGAAACGCATATTTAGTATTATTATGGAATAGGGCCTTGGCTTACCCACGGGCACTATTGCCTTCTGGGGGACCCTTGGCCCGCGAATTTTGACAGTTGACTACACCTTTAACAAAGAAAGACGGTCGTAGGAGCTAAAACACTACACCGTTGATAATCAGTCAACCGAAGAGGCGCGACTCAAGGAAGGGACATGACATGATAAGGCGACTGATTGCAATTTGCACCGATGAAAATGTTTAAATGTTGCATTTACATTGTATGATTTATTTCACCAGCGCTAATCCTTTCCGTGATCCAATCAGAGCTCAGTAGATCCAGCCAGCGCTGGCCACTTTTGTGGATCCAGCCAGCTCCAGTCCTCATAGTGGATCCAGCCAACGCTGGTCCCTTGCTGGATTGAACCAGATCTGGTCCCTTTCTTAGATCGAACCAGGGCTAGTGAACTTAGTAAATTATGCCAGTGCTGGTCCTGTATACAGCTGGCCCCTTAATTGATGCATATCAATAAAACTGTAAAAGTGTGAGCTATTTTTTTTGCTGGTCCGTTTTTCGAGTCCTTTTATGATTTGGGACTGAAAAAGGGTGGTCCGTGTCCCGAATCGCGGGTCTGTCCGCTTTCTAAATCTGATAATACATTATGTGAATGGGGAAATATTTGGGACTGAAAAAAGGTGTTCCGTATTCCGGGATGGTCCGCATTGTGGGGCGGTCCGATACCGGGTCTCCATTATATCAGTTATATAGGTGAAAGTATATCCACGCACTGCTTCAGTAAGGTGGTAGGTAATGGGTCGAGTGAACATGATTTCGATGGTGAGTTCATTATAATTTTTTTGACTTCGTCCACAGATGCTTGTTGAAATTGGTTTAGTGTGTTCTCGTTGGGTTTGATGGCAGTGTGAGAATCTTCATTCCGGATTGATGGTGTTTTTTCATCCAGGTCCGATCGAATGTTCGCTACTTTGTCTGTGAAGAACTCTGCAAACTTGTCAGCGATCAAGTCCTTGTTTATGTTTGAAAGTAAAGACATGTCACAGTTTTTGTTCATCATGGTTTGAGATAATGTGAACAGAGCTTTTGGTGAGACCCAGCATCCGAAACTTTTCTACTGTAGAAGTCACGTTTGACGTGTCGAATGATGTTGATGACTGTTGTGTATTTTTCTCTGTAAAGCTGATGACGGACAGTGAGGTTAGAAGACCGCCATACTCCCTCAGCTTCTCAGCGGGCTGCAATGGCTACATTGATCTCATCTGTATGCCAGTCCGTGTTCGACCTCAGGATTATAGTTTTTTGCTTGGCAGGCGCATACTTGTCCATCAAATCAGTCAGCACGGAGTTATATTGAGATACTAGACCGTCCAGGTCTTCCGCTGGTTTAGCGCAGAGAGTACACTGCTCACCCTAGACACTGCTCCTTCTCATGTTAAAATGTGCAGATGGTTGACGTCATATGTCCCCCGCTCTCAATTTCAAGTATTGTAGTAAGCTTGTGATTGGCCGGCTGTCTTGCTAAAAGTACCCTGATCGGCTGGCGAGAATATTATGGTGGGGGAGGGGTGGGTGTAGACAGACACCTGTGTGGAGCCCAGCAAACGCGAGCATTTGACCCAATGCTGTTTCAATATTGGCCCACCGCCAACGGCGCTGGACCAGCATTGAAACAACATTGGGTCGAGTCTTCGTGTTTGCTGGGAGAGCTGTCCGCATTTTGATACAAGCGTGCCGTCTGTGTCTGGTCGGAACAGGCAACACAGTGCTCTGTGTATGCAGAGAGATGAGCATGCAATGTCCTGTTTCAGGCTATCAATGTCTATTTTCCGATAGGCTCTGTATGTTAATTATTTTGCGTGGTGGTGCAGTTTTTTGGCCACGCAACTTGAAAAACACTGCTGAATGATCCGATATACCAGGACTTCTAGAAGCCAGTCAAAAATCATATCAGCGTCAGTGTGCGTTATAACTAGGTCCAATGTATAAACCGCGCACGTGGGTTGATTCAGTCACGTGCTGCTGGAAACCATGTATTTCCAAAAGTTCACGAAAATGTATGCTGCTTCCCGCATCAGCATCCATGTAGAAGTTAAAATCACCTATGATGATATGGTGACCAAAACCAGGCGTTTGACTAAGCAGTTGAATTCCTCCCAGAATAAAGCTAGTGTCAGGTCATTCACTAGTGATGGCGGAGGTCTATACACTGCACTGATTTGGTATGAAAAAGAGCGATATTTCAGGTTGAAACACATATGTTCAAAACTTCTAAAACTTTTATTTTGATTTTTTGTCAGTTTCAGTGAAGATCGGTAGATTACACCGATGTCACCCCCTTTTTCGTCTTTCCAAGTCGAGGCAAATGTTCAAATTTATAGCCTGCAATAGGTCCATTTCTAAATTTTCATTGATTCATAATTTTTGCCTGACCAAACATGATTATTTGGCTATATCGTGTGATATCAACATACAACCTTTTCAATTTTGATATCCATGAATATATGTTATTTATACATACCTCCACAGAAAAAAATCCTATTCAAGAAAACTTCCTAATCATGATTATTGCAAAACAAAGTTATTTTATTCATCAATAATTGACAATGTAATAGTTAATAAATCAGGGGGAATGAACTATTCTTATCGATGATAAGGCCTATATTCAAAGAAAATGATTTTTTCATTTTATTTTCAAATGAACACAAACTAGCAGGACATAATTCGTCTCCTTAGATATGAAAGGGTGTATCTGCCACTTTGCAAAGTGGCAGATACACCCTTTCATATCTAAGGTGTCGATATAGGCTCATTATCTTACCGAGATGACGGTGTATGTGAGTCCAGGTCCCAGTTTTATGACTTGACCGCAGTACTTTACCTCCACATACAATGTGTAGGAATAAAAGGGAGATCCGTACCAAGGTGCATTCTGACCATACACTTCAAACACTGGCAGTCCGTTGATGCCTACATTCCCAGCCAACAAATACTTGCACATTCCTTGATAATGTATCCACTGACCGTCGAACGTGAAGTAGTGAGGATCACCCAAACCAGAACATTTACATGGAGTCGAATCTGAAAATGTATACATTGTAATAGATGAATCAGTCATCAATTTATCAAAGCATGAACGAACAGCTGGAATAACAGCATCATACTTCTTCTATAGGCGCTATTACCTTTGTCGTATATTACACGAAGCGGACAACATATCAAGGCAATGCGACCGTTATTATTATATGCAAATATCATGCATATTGTCGAATTAACTGTTACTCTTACACATGACAATGCCATCTTCACTCTGCCATGTGATTTGCGGCACGCAATCCCATGGCCTCACGTTATACTGTCATCTGCCCTGATACAAATATCTTCGGACCAATCACATTGGTAAGCAACGTAAACAAATCGTCTGACCCCGGATGTGACTGTCTCGGGAATCTGTGCCGCGCATTGTGAGTGGTCACCGCTGATGTCATTCACAGGCACTAATGAATATTCATGTTAAAATAACCCCTCTCTAATATACAGTTCCCGTACACACTAGTTGTCCAGGCTTGAGCCATGCTCTGCGTGTATTAAGACTGGACTGGTGCAGATGGACAATGCATGCTTTTCATCTTGATTGTCCCATGTTAATTCGAAGAAAGGCTGGGGAGAATCTAAAATTACCCTTTGTTTGTATTTCGTGGCAATGGAATACTATTTCGTGGCCACGAAAAAAAATACAATAAAATAACTTTCGGTCCTAAGCCAGCCAGCGTATGTATAAATGCGATAAACGTGTGACTATTTGCACATGGGCTTAACTCCCATATCTCGGTCAGGTTTAAAGATGAGGATCGTTCGAAAATACTTGGGGTCACCACAGCTGTTTTTTTAATATAATGTTTTTTTTGTGCAGTTTTAATTGTGTATCAAAGTATTACATTAGGACAAAGCCACACCATAGGCATTAGTTGTTTGTACGATACAATCTTTAAAGAATGGATTGCTCTAAGAAAATGTCCATGGTTCAAACCCTCACAGAGTGGTCAAGCTCGGGGTGAGGGATGTTCCATAATAATTGGGGAAGGGATGAGGGGTGTAAATTTAAAAATATAGCAGTTGAAAGTATTGCAATAACTGCCCTGAATTCTAAACTTTTTCTGACTTTACAAGGGAGGGGGGGGGGTATTATTTTTATTATCATCATTATTATTATTATTATTATTATTATTAATAATATTATTATTAATAATATTATTTTTATTATTAAGAATGGGGATGGTGTTGTAAACATATAAAATTGTAGGCTCATTGAGCGCAGGTTTCCCTCTTTTATCAATAATGGCCCGGACCAGGCGAAGCGCTACCGCCTGTCACGCCAAAGAATATTATTCGCTCGCAACTCTCGGTTTTCAGACATCACAGAAACACAATGTTTCTTCTTCGTGCATAATATATCACCAGGTTTTGGGATGATTTCGGCCGTTATTGTTATAACTCAAACATATTTTTCAATAATACTTCAACCATTCTTAGTAAAATATTTAATTTTCAAAATATTGCCCCTTCACCAACATAGGTTAGAAAACACGTCAGTTTATTTTGTAGTGAGAGCAGCATCAATATTTAAAATTTGCTTATATAATAAAAAAATTGTCATCCAATAAACAACCCTCTTTTCGTACCACTAGAACA